>JBBPBT010000656.1:3130260-3162952 GCA_037974875.1 Cicer bijugum | reverse complement strand
GTAAAGGGTATACGTGAATTAGGATAAAATCAGGGATAAAAACTAAATTAATTTTTTTTATACATAAAAGTTATTTTTTTTAAACAGATTAAAAGCAAAATGATATAATTTTATGGAGATTAAAAATTTATTTAATTCTTTTATTTTTAAAATATCTTAAATTCTTAATTTTTTAAATTCAAAACATCTGATATATTAAAAAGTTTTGGATTTTTTAAATCTAACCATTCGAGTTCCGAATATTTCAAAAAGCACAATATCCTGCTCACTTTTTGTTTCAAATTTTTAGTTTGAAAGAGTTTCATTAAAAAATTTTAAATTAACGAAGACTATAAAGAATTTTAAAAAACATTATATACGAGGTATATTTTTTTTTTTTAAATGGAGTGTAAGATATATAAGTAGATAGTGGTGTCCAATAAATCTCAAACATAAATTTCTTAAGTCACAACAGTCCATTAAAAAAAATAAACCCTTACACCATAAATAAAATATCTGATATAATTATATAGAATCCAAAAATTTTGAAAATTTAAATAAATGAAACATTTTTTTATTCCTAAAATTCAAATGCTGAGTTTTTGTTCAGAATTTTTAAAGTTTTAAAGAATATTTTGTCAAAATATTTAGATTTGTTGTGAATTAAATGAGAACTAAAAATAGATATAAAAACGTTATAGGATGTGAGGTATTGTTTTTGGGTCAAAAGGAGTGTGAGATATAGGATCCTAAATAATTGTATATGTTGGGCTGCTACAAGCCCATTCCAAATCGGGAAGTGAACCCAATCCCTTTGACCAAAAAAAATCCCAATCCCCATTACGGTAACCCGATTCAACAAAATAACAAAATTTCCTAGGTCAATACAGCAGAAAATAAAAAATCATTACACGTGTTAACTTGCACGACACTTCAAGAAAAAACGGCTGAGAAGATCGGCCGTTAGATCCCACCAGTATTTCCACGTCGCGAAACAATATAGGCCCAACTTCCATTGGGTCCCATCCCGTTTATCCATTTGTCTTCTCGTCCCTTCCAATCCATAACATCGTTAGTCGTCACGACAATTTTCATTATCATATCCTTAATTTTAATTAATCCATTTATTTATTTTTTCTTTTTTTTTTTTATACTAAATCCGTCGCCTCTTTCTTTCTCTGCTTTCCATTTCCATAAAGTTCGCGAACCAAGCCTTTTGGCTTCACTTCGTTCCCGCACTCTCTGCTTTCTCTCTCGCCCCAAAAACCAAACCCTAACACTCACGAATCTCACTCCTCTCTTTCGAATCTCGTTTACTCTATACCTCACTCCTCTTCACCGATCTCAGATCTGTTTCTTTAATTACTCATTTCATATATCTTTAAGGTCGTGTTTCAATTTTCTTTTAATTTTACGGATTCAATCTGTTTGGATTTCAGTTTTTCGAATTTATTTATCGCTGCGTTGATTTAGGTTGGTTTGTAATAATTTTTTATGATAATTTTTTTTTCTATCTTCAATTGGATTCAATTAAACGGTTAAGCGGTTATTTTCGAACGTTCATATATGAAATTTTATTGGACGCGTGGATTGAATTTTTATCTGTTTTTGTTTTTTTTGTTTTAGTTTCTATTTTTTGTGTGTTTGTTGCTGTGAATTAATCAAAAACTGTTTCTAATTATGGATTTCATGCACAGGCGTTGATTGCTTTGATACGAATCTCGAGTGAACGGAAATTCAAGTGTGGCATTGAATTATTCGTGAATGCTGTGCGGTAGTTTTGTTTTTCTGGTAGTTATTATTGCAAGGTTTGAATTCATTCCCAAGGGCTCTGTTGTTTGATTTTGATGGGAGAAGAAGCGGTTTGTGTGCAAGCCTTGGTAGATGGAAATACGGAAAACAATGAGGAATTGAGGACGGAATTGAAACGTGACTATAACCAATGCGTTGCTGATACTGAACCTGATCTTTCTCCGAATAAAAAACATGCAAAAGAAGTTTCAAACGATGAAGTTCGTTCTGAAGTTTCAAACCCCAATATTTCTGCAACAGAACATGCACTAACTTTTCATGATATCAGTAGCCAACCGACTGAATCGGCAGATGTTAACCATGCAGAGTGCGGGGAACTAACTTCTACTTGTTTGGAGAATTCTAGTTCTCATGAGACTTTGAGTGATGAAGCCGGTAATCAGAATAATGATAACGATAATAATGATAATAATAATAATAATGTTTATGAGAATGATAAAGGCACGAGTAGCACGGCAGTGATGTCCTGTGTTGTGATGGAAATCCCGAAGCATGTTAGTTCATCTGGTATCAGAAAGATTACTTTTAAGTTTAGTAAAAAG
Source organism: Cicer bijugum (assembly GCA_037974875.1). Lineage (NCBI taxonomy): Eukaryota > Viridiplantae > Streptophyta > Magnoliopsida > Fabales > Fabaceae > Cicer > Cicer bijugum. The sequence continues at coordinate 3,160,619 of JBBPBT010000656.1, read as the reverse complement.
AAGGAGGACTATGGTTATCAAACACCTATACCCGACGGCAATGGCTATGGCTTTCATGGGGATGATGAAGAATATTTGGCAAAGGATGATTGTAATAGTGGGTTGTTAGAGAGTTCATATGGCATGGGATATGTTCCTGATGGATATGGAGATATGGAGTTGTATTCTGGAAATATGGAATTGAAAATGTCAAAGAAAGTTGTCCCCAACAACTTCCCTACAAATGTCAAAAAGCTGTTATCAACTGGTATCCTTGATGGAGCTGCAGTGAAATATATTTACAATCCCGGAAAGGTAAAGCATGCATTATCATATCCTCTTTTTAAGTATACACTTCGGTTGGATTTCTTCTTATATTTGAAGTTGTTTTCAGGTTGAGCTCGAAGGGGTTATTGGCGGTGGTGGATATTTGTGTGGCTGTTCAATGTGCAGTTACTCCAGGGTAAGAAATATGATTTATTTCTCGCTGCTATCGGATTTTTCGCACTGCATATACTAGATAGTTAATATCATAATTTTCTCAGGTGCTCAGTGCCTATGAGTTCGAGCAGCATGCCGGTGCCAAGACTAGACATCCAAATAATCACATATTCCTAGAAAATGGAAAACCAATTTATAGCATTATACATGAAATAAAAACTGCTCCACACAGCATGCCAGATGAGATTATAAAGAATGTGGCTGGTTCATCTATCAACGAGGAATCCTTCCAGGTTTGGAAAGGTGACAATTATTTCTCTGGTTTATAATTGCATTTTGGAGCCTAGAGTTTTTAGGTTCATGTTGGTCAAAATCAAATATCTTAAAATAGAGGGGCATGTGTGCTGGGAAAATGTGCTAACTATGTGGTTTAGATTTTTGGCTTGCAAGTTATTATCTAGTCTTGAAAAGCTATATTGACATTTTATGGAAGTCTTGATTTGAAACTCTTCTTCATCTATCTGAATACTAATTAGAACAAGTTATTGTTGTATGTAACAACATATTTATCTGAATGTGTCTGTGTAACCCACTTTTGTGGGATCAACCTCTTATAAATGTAACTTTGAAAAAAGTACCTACGATAAACTCATAATGGGTCTGATCCTTCCTTGGACCCTGACATAGCGGGAGTTTTATGCCACCAGTTTCTTTGCCTCATCTATTTTCTAGTGCTTCTCTTCAACCTGCTGCCATATCTTTCCCTATCCAAGTCGTCTTTATCTTTATTCATATTGTTCACTGATCCTATCTTTTAACATCAATTAATTTGAAGTTGGAAAAGAACCAGCTAGCCATCTGTTTCAATATTTTATTTGAGTGGCTTCTCAAAATAATCATAAATTTGGTTTATTTCGAAAGTTTAAAAAGCATTCTAAAAACTTTTGAAATTGGTTTTTTCAAAAAATGTGATATTTGTTTTAATTTGATTTTTAAAATAAAAAAAGCGAAAATAAACACACACTCCCAATCGTGATACCATCATCTGGTTTGTCATCTTGGAGAATATTATTATCGGTCACCAATTTTTTCAAAAGCTGAAGTTTCTAGGTGAAAGCTTATGAATGATTTTATATCTAACAATTATCATTGCACAGCATCCACGAATGGGAAGGAATAGAAATATAAAACATAGAGTAACCTGTGCATGTTGCTTGCTGCAACTTGCATTGGAAGACATATTAGTCATATGGATGTAGACTACATATCAAATAGTAAGCGGTGTTTCTTTTGCTTTGCTTTTGGACTTGATTTTTCTTATATGTGTTTATGTCTTTTCCATGAATTCTGCAGAAAGTCTCTTACAAAGCAACAGGAAGGCTCCAACTCGTAAAAATTACAGTACAAAGTTTGTTGGCATGCCTCATACAAACAACAGGTAAACCAGAATTAAACCCAAAAATAAAAAAAGAATAAAGCCATTGTACTTGTGCATTTTCCGTCTCTTTCCTTTTTCAGCTTGTTTTGTTACAAAAATTAAAAATCTCTCATAATTTAGACCGTACCTTAGAGCAATTTATAATATCTTATTTCTTAGGACTGGTTTATATATTTTTTATATTTCAAGATCCGTTTTCTTTTTTAACTAGGATTGGTAGTCTTGTAATTATTATGATTATTTTCCATTTTTAACTAAAATTAGCAATCTTTATCTAATATCTAATACAAGTATAAATAAGAATTAGAGCCTAGTCTTTTCTTTATTTCTCATCACTATTCTTCTAATGTATTTTATCTCCATGATTCTTTTATTCTCATGGTCGTCTTGCACAAGTTCTGACTGACCATCCTTTACTCCCATACTTTCTCTTTGTTGGTGGATTATTTAGTTTGTCGCTTCTGCCATCAGTCTCAAAAGCCTTAGCTCAGTTATGTCCTGTTGGCAGTCTATATAAATTATAAATTATGATATCTATGTCCTAGATGAAGTTTGGTCCTAACTGTCCCAAATGATGTTTGACCCTTACTACCCAGAATCAGTTTGACCCCGACTATCGCAGGTTCAGTTTGGCCTCTGCTATTGTAGACTAGTTATGAATTAGTTGTAATTCATCCCAAACTCCCATTGTGAATCATATAAATGAAGCTTTTTTTATCCACTGATGAGTCAAGTCGTGCCATAATAAATTATCCTTGGCTATGGTGCTCACTAGCCAAAATTTCAATCTCATTTATTAGAAACTTATTGAAGCTTTTTTCATCTACTGATGAGTCAAGTCGTGCCATATTAAATTATCCTTGGCTATGGTCCTCACTAGCCAAAATTTCTATCTCATTTTTTAGAAACTTATTTAGGTATCCTATATTTTCTTGAGTTTTAAAGCTTCCAAATTTTGTTTTTGGTGGATTTGGAGAAGTCTTGGTTCTTGGTGCCCAGAAATTTCTTTCGATAAATTGATAATCAAACCAAGGAGTCTCTCTTTTTTTTTTTGGTTATGTAACATTTGAACCAACTTTTCTGGTTGATAATCATTCTAGCCAGCTTATTGTTTTTCAGCAATGCTCGTCTATCCTACATCTCCAGCATCTGCCTTTCCAGTCAAGTTTTTTAAAGCCCATATTATATTTCCCTTTTCAAGTGCTTATTTGTAAATTGTAAAAACTAACATGCTTAATGCTTTAGTGGGCTTTAGCTTGGTTGGGGGTGGGGGGGTGTCTGTAAGAGAATAAATGAAAAATGTCTTGTAATGTATAGTTGGATCATTTTATGTTCCATGATTTGATTAGAGATTAAATACTCAATTTCATCCCTGAAATTGTAGGACTGTATTAACTCAGTACTCCATATTATCAATATTTCAAAATGATCCTTAGAATTGTAAAATGTTAATCGAGTTCGTTCATTTGTTTGGATCTATTATCAAATGCATCCTTGACATTAATCACTTAGTTTCAATGCGTCTTTGACATTACCAACTTAATGTCATTATAGCCCCTACGAATACCAATGGTAGGATAATTATAAAATGGTCAATGTAGGGGACTAGGTTGATATCATTCTACAATACCAAGGACCAAAATTGAGTATTTACTCTTTACTAGAATTAAAATTTTAGCAAGTATTATGATTAATTTCCTTTTTTTAATTAGGGTTACGAATCTATTATTTAACATATATAGGAATTGGTGCTTATTGCTTAGTCTTTTTGAATAAAACCACGATTAAACCATAATCTCAGGGAATTCTTTTTCATCTCTTATTCTTTTAACACCCTACAAAGGCAACATGTAAAACTAATTCATTTGGATATTGACAACCTTTTTCGTCAGAAGTAGTTTTTGCTGTCAACGTTTTAAATAGTAACGGAACTTGCTGTCAAATGTCAATGTGGTGATGTTTAACCACTAAACGATTGCTTTGTTCCATGGACTCCTTAGGAAAGAGTTGCATCCGAAGTTGTTACTTTGATGCATTGTTGCCTTTATCTTACTTTGGTGAATCATGTGAAAAGGGGCATCTGCTTGTACTTTGAGAATAAAGCCTAACTTCCGGAATAATTTGCTTACATAATTAGCCGTGATTTTTAGTTGCCTGTGCTTTTAGGATTTAGGACTTAGTTCTTGTTAAATTGAACTTAATTAGGTGTTTCAACCTCAAGTCCGCATCACCACCTTTCTGAAGTATTACCCGCTTTGGGTCATGTGTGAGTCCTCTTGATTTTGTCCTATGTGAAAAGGTGTTATTGTGGGTTGAGGAGTGTGGGTGTTTAAAAACAGCCTTTAGCCTCGATTCCAATCCGTGTGAGACTTTTTGGTGTATTGGAATAGTATCCCCCAATTAAAGCTAAGGGGCTAAAGGATCTGTCAATCCTCGTGTGCGACAGAGACCTTCGTGGGTTTGTTCCCACAAACGGCGCCAATGTTTTTAGCTCAAGTCTGCACCTTATATTTTCTTCTAATTATTCTTTAGAAGAGAAGAAAAGAATGAACTCTCTGAGGTTTGTTCGCTTATGGTCATGTTTGAGCCCTCCCGGTTTTGTCCTTTGTGAAAAAGCGCCTCTGTGGGTTGTGGGGCATGGGTGTTCATAAACTACCTTTAGCCTCGATTCCCATGCAATGTGAGATTTTTTGGTGTACCGAAACATTAGGTATTTCATAATTCTGAACATATAGATTTTGTTTAAGGGAAACAGTTCAATTTTCACTGGGGTTCGGCTGTGGTGTTATCCACAAGCGCCAACAACTTAGTTTTTTTGCTTTTATTTTTAGCATTTCAGAAAACTCTAGATTCAGTATTATCTGTGAAATGTTATTTTCAAAACTAATGTTGTCTTATATTAACAAAAAAAATTTAACTTTTTTTTTAAATGAAAAAAAGATGACAATACTTACCTAGTTAATTTTGATGTTCCAGTCATTATGTAGAAAATGCAAGCCACTTCTCATCGTTGCATGGGCGAAATCATTTTGAGCAGCAAATGTACGTGAACCAAACAACGGATGAGTGGAAACGTGTAGTGAAGAAGTGTGTTCTCCCTCTTGGTTTAATTACTAACGCCTGATACTTGATTGTTGAGCATGTGCTTGGGCAGTCTGCATATGTACTAGGTTATCCATACAATTAATCCGTAAACCTTTCCTTTGTGTATATTCACAATACACCTTTTTCTGCAGGCCAAGCTCCTGCATTTCCAACCCAGGTATACCACAAAAGAGAAGTGCTGATGGTTGCACTAAGAAGAGGTACCTTTTTGTTTTGTGTCTTTTTTTTCCAGTTGAGTATTCTTGTGCTGTTTTTATGTCTCTTTAGCATTTTCATGTGAAATTGAAATATCTTAGCTAATGTAGTTTGAATTTGAATTTTGCTTTCATTAGGGACAATGATTTGCACAGGTTACTTTTTATGCCTAATGGCCTACCAGATGGTGCTGAGTTGGCTTATTATGTCAAAGGACAGGTGCGTTTATAGTTTGTCTTAATATTTTGTGTTTATGGGTTGATCTGCACTTGATTTTAACTTGTTTAAAATTTGTGACTTTTAACTGATGTGCTTTTCAGAAATTACTTGGAGGTTACAAACAGGGAAATGGTATAGTCTGTGGTTGCTGTGATATAGAGGTATGGTCTATACCTATTAGCACCAATTTCCTTATTTTTATACAAGTACAAATGTTTATGATTTTTGTTTATGGATAAACAGATAAGCCCTTCACAGTTTGAAGCCCATGCTGGAATGGCGGCTAGACGGCAACCGTGAGTAGTGTTAAATAACTAAGTTGACTTTCTATTTTTCTTGATCTCAAAATGATTTTTATCCTTTTGCAGTTACCGCCACATATATACTTCCAATGGACTGACACTTCATGACATAGCTCTCTCTTTAGCAAATGGTCAAAACCTTACCACGGGAGATAGTGACGATATGTGTGCAATATGTGGAGATGGAGGAGATTTGATTCTATGCAATGGATGTCCTAGGGCCTTTCATGCAGGTGAACAAATTACCTTATTAATTTTAAGATATTATTTATTTGCTATTTTTTTTTCATGTTTTTCTTATTGATTAACCTTAATATTTATTATAAGATATGTTCTTTTATCCTAAAATTTTCAGTTTCTCAAAAATGAATACTGTTATCCATTGCGCCATTAGAGAATGGCAGATGTAGTCTGTTGCTTACCTGATATAGCTTGAATATCATGGTCTCCTACGACCTTATTTTTGTTTCATACCAGCAACAGGATAATATAATTTTATGGGATTTTCTATTTCAATTGCAGCCTGCTTGGGTTTACACAGTGTACCAGATAGTGGTTGGCATTGTCTAAATTGTAATGATAATACTGGTAATGGAAGAGGTGCGAGGCCAATCATGGTACGGTTGACACGGGTTGATAAAGCACCAGATTATGAAATGGGTGGATGTGTTGTTTGCAGGTTGGTGATATGTGTGTGTGTGTGTGTGTGTGTGACTTTAGTTTTTTAAAATCATAAAAAATGGTAAAATCTATATCAAAAATCAGTTCACGTGAAGATGCACGCTATATAGCTTCAATCCAATTAATTCTTAACAAATTAGTTTTTGCAATTTGTGAGGATCATTCTAGCTATAAAGGATGTGCGGTTTTACTATTAATTAAGATTGTGGTAATGGATTATGATGTGTGTGTCTGTCATGAGATCAACAGTAGCATATAATGCTAAGAGTTCAAAGCAATGCATGTGTAGTTAATATTTGTGGTAATAAGCATTGAATTTCGAAATGGTATTAGCATTTCTTTTATTGATTTCTTCTGCTGAAGATAGTTTTGTATGGTTTTCTTACTTGGCACTGTCAGTGTATACTTGAGTGTATTAATTATTTGTCATATTCTTCCACCAATTTTATTTGGGAACTATGAGTGAACTTTTATATGTTATAACTGTAACTTATTTGAGCCAGCATTATGCTTTGTTTTTGAACTATATATTGAGGTGTTAAGTTTTTTTATTGGTCAACAGGGAATATGATTTCAGTGTTGCTAAATTTGACGACCGAACAGTAATAATTTGTGATCAGGTATGGTTAATACCTGATGAAAATTGTGTTGAACTATTTCTTTCTTTTTTCAAACTGTAAGTATATTAGTGGTTGTTGTCCAGTGTGAGAAGGAGTATCATGTTGGTTGCTTGCGGGACATTGGACTGTGTGAGTTGGAAGTAAGTACCGATCCTTGTAGCAAATATTTGTCTGATGCTCGTGTTTTTTCCTTCATTTTTTATCGCCACATCTTATTCTTACCACAGGAGCTTCCCAAGGATAAGTGGTTTTGTTGTGATGACTGCAATCGAATCTATGTGGCTCTACAGAGTTCAGTTTCCGCTGGAGCAGATACTATACCACCTTCATTGTCTGAACTAATAATTAAGAAGCATGAGGAAAGGGGATTATGTACATATGGAGACGTGAACGATATTCAGTGGAGAATTTTAAGTGGGAAAAGTCGTTATCCAGAGCATTTACCGCTACTTTCACGAGCTGCTGCAATTTTTCGAGTGAGTGCTTGTAGTTTCCATTTTACTTCTGAGACTTGTGACTTGACTTTTTACAGTAGATGTGGCTAATATTTATTCACGTCTCTAAAGCTTCTGTCTTCTGGATTTTGCTTACATGATAAGAAAGAGTTTTGATGTGGCTCTATATGATATTACGAAAATTTAAAAATGAACTGTTTCGTTTGGAGAGTCGTAAAACAAGAATAGGCCCGTTATAGACATTTTTTGTGTTTATGAATAAAAATTTGCTTGAATATATTTGAGTGGATTTGATTCCGTTGTAGTTTTAATAGTTGGAACTGATGTTTCTGTACTTAGTATTAAATTTGAACTACTTTTTAATGTGTTTCCAACTTCCAAACATGAAAATTGATTTTTGACTCGAATGTCCAGACACAGCCATAGGCAAGACACAATCACCATTAATCTAAAGCTTGATTAATGTGTGATTATAACAAACATCAAGCACACCAAAGAAAAAGAAAAGAAAAATAAAAAGTAAAGCGATAATGAATTGAAAAAAAAAAACCGAACGGTACGAAAAAAATCACGAACTAGCTTGAGTTTATTCTTCCTCTGGATGCAGCTCTTAGGTATGTTTGGATGAAGGGTTTTGAAGAGCTAACTCTATATTTTTGTATATGTTTGATTAAAAACGAACCATGATAGATGATCTTATCTCATTTTAATCACACTTAATTCATTTGGTAAGCATTTTATTGCTTCCTTAATTTAGTAAAGAATAATAAGTTTCCACATTTAAGGCATCTCATGCAACAATAACTATTGTGTTTTCCTTTTCCTTTTTTGAGGGCTGCAGGGATATGGGATTCTCTTGGTCTGTTAGGTGTTGGACTAATTTCTAGTTGGGACTTTTAACTGTTGAGATATATATACATTTTGAAAATGCCTTTCTAGTTTTCTATCTTTATTTTAGTCCTTAATTTCCTTAATATACAATTTGATAATTTTATTTTGAGTTCTGAGTGGCACTAAGTTCTGTTATCATTTATATATTCCTTTCATTGTTATAACCACATTTTGTTCATGCTCTGGTAATGTTTTGACAGGAGTGTTTTGATCCCATTGTTGCTATATCTGGTCGGGACCTGATTCCTGTTATGGTCTATGGGTAAGCAACTACTATTTATTTGATAGGCTCTCTGACCTTCCTCGGTGTCAGAATATGTTTTAGGGTGAATTAATTTGCACCTTTTATCTATCATTAACAAGAACTTTTCACTTTTAAATTTAATTTGTTAGAATTTGAGTGTATTTTTTATTACAATTGGTAGTATCTTTTTGGTAAGGAGACACGTTATGATGCATTTGTAAACAAGAGGTTGTAAATAATTGTTTCAAGGACATTAGCTAAGGAATCAATACACAGGAAATTTTATTGAAAATCACAGCATTCAATGTATTGGTAATTTTAGAAGCCAAATTTTCAATACGAACTGTCTAACTTTTTATTTTTTAACCAGTGCCCTAATTTGAACTTTGTGCAGGAGAAATATTTCTGGTCAAGAATTTGGTGGAATGTATTGCATCGTTTTAATTGTGAAGTATGTGGCTTTCTCTGCTTTTTATTTTCCTGATAGTTACTAATTTTGGTCAAACTGACTTTTACATATCATACTTGGCAGTTCTATTGTAGTATCAGCCGGACTTCTTAGGATTTTTGGCTGCAATATTGCTGAGCTTCCTCTGGTAGCTACAAGTAGAGAGCATCAAGGAAAAGTAAGCAATTTTTTGTAATTTGCCATTGACTCAAATTGAAAAATTGGATAATAGATGCATTCTGATTACACTCTTTACATCTTTCAAAGGTGATTGATTTTTATTAAGGATAAACTCTATTTACATGCATTTTTCCATTTTAGGGTTATTTTCAAGTGCTGTTCTCTTGCATAGAGCGGTTGTTGTCTTCTCTAAATGTAGAAAAGCTGGTGCTCCCAGCTGCAGGGGATGCGGAGTCAATTTGGACCAAGAAATTAGGCTTTCACAAGATGAGTGAAGATCAGGTAAAGTTCATCTTCTACATTTACTGGTTAACTAGTTAAGGTAGAGATATCTAAAGTAAAGCCTATTTGCTAAAAACCCAAACTTTTTGAGTCAATTGATGCAATGTTTGGAATTGCACCAGCCTTCAAATCGATGGCTTTTTGCAGTGGTTTTTTTGAAGCTACAAATTGTATCTTGAGACATAATGTGTGTTCAAATCAAATAGGTTAAAATCAAAAGCATGGTTTTCCTTGCATTGGTTAGACTATAAATCACTTTCTGTAAATGGGCTTTATTTTGATACTTCTGTAATTCTTCTAGGGTAGTTAGCCACATGTTAGATTCCTCGTTGGAAGCATAGACTTCAGTGTGTTAACTGTTAATTATGTGCAATGCACAAATATTGTGATTTTTGAAGGATCGAGGAGGACATATTTATACATGACCTGGTTATGGTGATCTTTCATAACTCGAAGAAACTGTTGCAAACATTAACAAGTATTAACAATTACAATTTTTTTTTTTGTTTCTGCCAGTTATCAAAATATCTTAGAGAGGTGCAGCTCACCCTCTTCAACAAAACTTCAGTGCTGGAAAAGACAGTGCAGCTGGCGACAGAATAATGCTTTATCTGGCGTTGTAACTAATTTTTGGTCATTTATTCAATTTTTTAGCATTTTTCCTCACTCTAACGTTACTGCTATGTTTTTGCACCTTAGCTTTATTGTTTTTCCTTTCTCCTATATTTCTTTTTTTTGAGTATGGGTGGTTGTGGCAGCCGGCCATGTCTCTTTCTTCTTGTACAATGTAGTGTTAGGATAAATGGGGAACGTGACCTAAAGGATAGAAGTTGAGGTTTGAAAGAGAGAGCATGCTGACCAATTTTTTCATTAGCATGCATGCCCGCTATAAAATTTTACTTTATTTAATTTTGTGTTTTCTTTAAAGATCTTGTATCTTCGTGGTGATTTGCTATCCATGATTCTTGGCCCTTCTTAGTAAGCATAATATTGCTGGGTGTATATTATTTAGGGAACATTAACCACTCTCTCCCTTGGGTTTTACAATGACATTTTTATTTTTTAAAAATTGTGGTTTACTTTCCAACATTAAGCGCGTACACCAAAAGCATGCATTTGTAGCGCTTATTTGTTACACCATATGACAATTGGGAAATACATTCAAATTTTCTCGAAGATCTACATTATTGCAATATCCAGTATATGATTGAGTAATGCCAACTTAGTTTCTTGCAGCCTAACCCTTGAACGGCAGCACCTCGCTTACAAGTTTCCACAAATTCAATATTTTCTTTGCTTCTGCCATTTTCTTTCACTCATTTTCGTTTATCTCCTTGCCCTTTTCTCTCTGTCTCTATTTTGTCGCTTTTCATTTTGATGCCAAAAGCAAATTAGCAACCTGCAGTTTTGGTCATTGAATGATGGAGAACATATCAAAGGCACACCAATTTTTACATACTTCCAATTTTAGGATTCCAACTAACTGTGAATCAACAAACCTGCCATTGCTGGGTGCTCTAAAGCTAGCTCTTGAGGACACCAACCCAGCATTAGACCTGTTTGGTTTCTGTTGCAATTTTTCGGTATAGACTCCGCAAGATGTTTTTCTTCATATTTCCTTGTCTCCGTGACAATTCAATGTGTTGACATCTCATCTCATGTCATGGGGTGTGCAACGGTTTAAGTAAAACCTAACTAACCTGGAATCCAAACCAAATTGTGTTTTTTGAAAGTTGAGCAATTATTTAAACAGATACGGTTTAGGAATCCATGTACTATTGTATCTTAATTATATATTTTTAAAAAATTTGATGTCACAGTTGTGTAACGTATAAGTTCTCTTTATATAACTTTTTCGACAATTTGACTTAGTTTTTAATTTGAGTATGACTTGGGGTTTGTATCAAACAATTTGGACTTGTTTGATTTATTTTTAGTTTGCATTTTGGTGTAAAACTTTGGTTAAACTTCAATTATTTTAGTTTCGTTAGAATTTTAAAAAAATTTGGCTTATATAAGTTTTGTTTGCCTATGTATTATAGGTTTTGAGATTTTAATTTAATGTTTTAGACATAATTATTTTGTATTGTTACTCATCAACTCAATTTAAACCAACATGTCATATATTGGTTTGGTTCGATTTAAATTAAATTTAATACATAAAAGTATACAAATTTGAAACAAATTAAATTACTCTTTTTATTGGTTTGAATATCATATTCAATCAAAATTAAACCAAATCAATCCGTGAACACTATTAGTCATGTCTACAAAAGTTTACATAGAGAAGTGAATAAGGTTCCTTTGGATGTAGTCATTTAAGTTAGCATGCCTGCTACATTTTTCCACAAATATTATTCCATTAACTTATGAACATTTTATGTATCTATTGAACAAAAAAAAAAAAAAACTTACTAAGATTTTCCTCATCTTTAAAAACTCAAGTATTTTTCCATCTCGTCTCTTATTTCTTCAATGATCCATCGTCTTTAATGCTCTATCTAATCATCTTATTGCCAATAACCTCATTGGATTTGTTACTGTTCATGGACAATGTAGCTCTTGAGACTATTTGTAGTAAAATAGTTTAGGGTTTGAATAATGTGATTGTAGTGTCGTTTTGACTAAAATGTTTTACTAATAATATTCAGAAACCTCATTTCTCGTCGCACGCACTCTCACTCTCACTCTCTCATTTGATTCGATCACACACTGTCACCAATTTAAACTCGAACCCTAAATTACACGCATTTCACATTCGACAAAAATGTACTCCTGTATTCCCCATCACATTTCTCTCCATTTTCACTACTCAACAACTTCCCCAAACTCAAAGGTAACAAACACACTTTCAACTCATTCAATCATCACTGCCTCATTCCTCACTTTATCATTCTTTGCAGTTCTTCGCTTCTTCTCGCAATTTCAAGATTCGCGCTGTTTCCACTACGGATAATCACGCTTCTACTTACATTCCTTCTGCTCCTATTTTTCTTCCCGATGGACCTTGGAAGCAGGTTCTTTTCTAATACTGTCTTCTCTTTCTTTTACCTTCTTTTCTCTTAAATTCAGTATTTATGTTGTTCTCATTTCAAATTGAAACTCATGCTAGTTAGAATTTGGAAGAAAAAAAAAAGTTAAATATGTTTGTATTCCTATCAAAGTAACATTTTTATTTTAGCCTTGATAATAAATAATACAACTTTTAATTCTACAAAAACGGTTTTAGTTCATTTAAATTTTTGAAATCATTATTTGCATGTATGTTTACGAAAAGTTTTTCCGCAAAAGATACCTAAAATTTTGATTTCTTCGGGACATATTTTTGTAACTTTTATCTTGAATTTTTTATGTTTTAAAATTTTATATTTAATTCATCCCAACTAAAAAATTCTAAATTTTAATGCAGGAATTTTTAAATGTTCTAAACATATTTGCAAAAAATCATTTAAAAATTTAAAAGTTGAAGTACTATTAAACATGTTTTGCTTCAGCATTGACTAAAACTGTTTACCTGATAATTTTGTAGGGTTATCAAATTTTATTGTTTTATGGGGACTAAAAACGAAATGTTGTAATTTTATAGAAATTAAAAACATATTTAACCAAATAAAAACTTTAGAGAAACTTTGACATGTTTTCTGCGAATTCAATTCTTAATTCTTTTGAAGTGATTGTATTTATTGAGCCAAACTGAAGGTAAGTCGGCTAACAGACATAACTGTCAATAGTTTGACTTTAATTAATTATATCAGATTACAACAGACTTTGACAGCGAGAGCAAAACATGCCAAACTACAAGCATGGGGTTTGGATGGAAGTGGCTAATGTGCTCCCTCTAAGGAGACAAGTTTGACTGGTACTCGAATTTAACCTCCGGCGATGAAACAATTATTGATCAGACTTTACTTACCTACCAACCAAATATAAATTAGTTCAAGGTCCTATTTTCTCCGGGTCGTTGGGTAAAAAGTCAACAGACCTGCTAGACTAACATGTGAACACAGTGCTCAACTGAAGTTCAATACATTTTGCAAAAGTATAAAGCAGCCAGTGTAGTCAATAGCAGATAGTGGCCGGACAAAAACATTTGGCTATATATCTGCTACGTCAAAGTTCAGGGAAAACAACATGATAAATTTATTTCATAGTACCATACACATATAAAAGCTCAAAAATAGAAGAGTACACATTTAAAGACATTCATAACTAATAATCAAATTTTGTTGTTAGTTTTTTTTGAAAAAGCCAAATAAATTTTGTTGTTAGTAATATTTCAAACCCAGTATAAAGCAAGTAAATTTTAGGGTGAAATGAGCAAAAAGTCCAAAAAAGGCAAAAGAAATGACTGAAAACTAAAGGCTATATTGGGGAAATTACGGGTGCTTCACTATAGTTGCTGCTACTATAAAATCCAACACAATGGGTTTCTGCATAGAGCCTAGGGGCTGCTATGCAATGCAACACTGCTATTGTGGCTGCTATTGACTACAGCGAGCACAACTCTAACATTTAGTACTGCTATCACATTTATACTGATATGACATCTTATTTAAATTTTTAATTGAACTGCAAAATAATCAGCTCTGTTTAGTGTCTGAATGTTTGATTTCGGGCTTTTCAGATTCCAGGCGGAGTTACTGCTGCAGAGGGGTTCAAAGCTGCAGGAATGTATGGAGGGTTGCGTGCCGTAGGAGAAAAGCCTGATCTTGCACTTGTCACGTGTGATGTTGATGCCATATCTGCAGGTTAGCTTTTTCATTTTTCTGATTATCACAGTTATAATTTAGGGTTTGGCTTGCACTTTATGTGACCAGATTTCTTTCAGGGTCATTCACGACTAATGTGGTTGCTGCTGCTCCGGTGTTATACTGCAAAAAGATGCTCGACAATTCAAACACTGTAAGCGAGTTCTATGTTTCTTTCTTTTTCATCACCATTGAACCAAGGCTCTAGGTAATGCATTACACACCGTGTGGACCTTTACAGTATCCTTCTGAGCCTCTCTTTCTGTTTGTTTGAGTTGTTTTTGTATGAGGAATGAATGTTTTCTCTTCCATCAACTAAGATTCCATTCCAATAGCTTAATATGTCTCCCCTGTTGCAATTTTAAATGTCAATATTTATTGCTTGGTTGCCTGCTGATAAATCAATTTTTGCAACTTGTCAGGCACGTGCTGTGTTAACTAATGCAGGTCAAGCAAATGCAGCTACGGTAGGCCATCAAATCTCTTTCTATGTCATTTTCATGTGGCCTTTGAGTAATAATCAGCATATAGTCTACTACTGAAGTGTAGTTTCACTTTAGTTACTTTAGTTTGATGAATGTTTTAGAATAACTTATATATCATTTAACATGTTTTTTTTTTGTGTGTGTGGACTTCAATAAATATGTGGCTGAGTCTTTTCCATATATCCAGGGTGAAGCAGGTTACCATGATGTGATAGAATGTGTGGACAACCTTGCAAAGGTATGTATTGTTTCATTGTGTTAAACTGGTCTTGCTTATAGTGCTCTATTTTGAAAGGGTTTGTGCAGTCTTTGCTGAAAATGTTCATAATTTTAGTTACTCGGAGTGAAGCCAGAAGAAGTGTTAGTTGAATCCACTGGTGTAATTGGTCAAAGAATAAAGAAGGTATATGCAGAGATTCTGTGCATTGGGTTTGATGTCCTATGTGTTTGTGTCCTTTATGGCTACATTCTGTAATATTCACAAAATTCAGCACAAGTCACTTGTAAAGTATTCCAGCGAGCTTAATTGCTTAAACTCTGTACTTTAAAAAGTTATATATTTTGTCATTTCATTTGCAGGGGGCACTTTTAAACTCACTTCCCATACTAGTGAATTCGCTATCTTCTTCAGTTGAGGGGTAATTCATGTATTTATGATTTAATTTTACTTCCATTTTTTATAAGTGAGATGCAATAGTACGAATATAATCACTTTTTTGTGGTTATTCAATTACCATTATATTGGATAACTTTTTCTAAACATTATTTTCACCAATTTAGTATCTTATTCATTGAAAATAATTGTCTGCATACAGGGCAGATTCTGCAGCAGTGGCAATCACCACAACAGACCTTGTTAGCAAGAGTGTGGCAATTGAGTCTCTGGTAATGCCAGTTCCTACTTTTCCTGCTGGCTTCATGTTCATACAACTAATGCATATTTAACTGGTCTATAAAGCAACATACATATATAAACACACACATTGTATGGATGGATAGTTTTAGTCCTGTGGGTAAATAATAAAATGCCATGTTCTCACTTCATTTGGACAAGTCATTGATGTGAAGAAAATAATCAACAACTTGGTTGTCTTTAGAAAATTTTTATGCAATGGTCCACTTTTCTTCAAGTAATAATTGGATAACTTTAATATGGCCTGCATAGGTATTGATGTTTACATAACAAGAGGCTAGAGAGGATAGTTGAATCAATTGGAATAGAAATAACTTTGATATGCATGATGGATTCTGTAGTTTTGTGCAACTTTATCTTCAGAAGGACAGAAACCTTAATTCTTCGGGTTTTGGGAATTTAATAAGCCTTGTATGTCTGGTTTATCCCCACATTCTATATTTTGCTTTCTAATTTTTAAGGGTGAGCAAAATGAGTGTTTAATTCTTATTATTGTCGGGTGTTGGTTAGGTTGGAAGTACTAAGGTCAGAATTGGAGGAATGGCAAAAGGTTCTGGAATGATCCACCCAAATATGGCTACTATGCTTGGGGTATGTCTTACTTGGTGCTTTCATGTTCCAAATATATGAATAATGATTTTCTAGTTCATTCCTTGAACTGTATTTATGCTAGGTAATAACAACTGATGCCTGGGTAACCAGTGACGTTTGGAGAAAGATGGTTCAGGTTGCTGTTAATCGAAGCTTCAACCAGATAACTGTAAGTGATTTTCACTCTTTTCTGGAGACTGCAAATTCAGTTAGTGACATTGTGGTGCTATACAATAATTTACATAAAATTCTTTTCTGTTTTTTCTCTGAACTTAAGTGCAAAAACATGTTATGGTAGTTTCACAATTGAGATTATGGTATTGTATGTCAAAAGAGCATTGGGAAAATTTACTTACATTCCCTTGTACAAGGTGATGTCATGTTCTCTTCGTCCATTAGATTTTGCTCGCGATGTTAGTTCATATTTTGGATTATGATTGATTCTTACATTGATTTTGCATCATCTTGCTTTCAGGTAGATGGAGATACTAGTACTAATGATACTGTTATTGCTTTGGCTAGTGGGTTGTCTGGGATAAGATGTATTTCTTCTGTAGACAGTGATGCGGCAATTCAACTTCAGGCATGCCTAGATGCGGTACGGTTGACCTTGTACAATTCCATCATTATTTTGTCATCTCATATTCATTATTTTCTGTTGAACAAAATAATGTAGTCATGTGCTTCAACTCTTGTTGGAAACTTAGTTCTTGTAAAACTAGAAGATGAAGTACTATGACCATTATACCGGAGGTAGGGGTATAGTTCATTTTGCATTAAATAATCAGTAATGTGTAGGGGGTGACATGCATAATTCCCATTGCTTTTTTTATTTAATAATGAAGTACCTCATATGGAGGGTTAGCCAAAAAATAAAATGAAAACAATGAAAGATGCTTGAGATTTCCTTTTGTCGTCCTCTCTTTCCTTACATCTTGTCCTGTGATTTCCTTTAGACATGGAATTTGTCATTCAAAAGTGCTCTTCATTCAGTAAATGTGAAGTTTTGATTTACTAGTCGTCCTTTCCAGGTAATGCAAGGTCTTGCCAAATCTATAGCTTGGGATGGAGAGGGAGCAACATGCCTCATTGAGGTTTGTTTTTTGCATTGAGGATAGTTGTGCTATGACTTTGTTGGTGCTATTGTGTACTTTTATACTTTATATTGTCTAACTAGATACTTTTGCAATTGTTTCAAATGTCCGTCTTCTATTCAGATTTTTGTTAATTTACCAATTGTTTCAAATGAATCATGGTTAATTTTAATATATCACTCATTCTTTCTCTACCTTTTATTTTTATTTTTTCTTCATCCTTATTTTTTATTATATTCCTCTACTAGGTTGCCATGTCACTGGATTTTGAAGTTTTGTTAATGCTGATGTCTTGATTAGTGAGAATGTGGACTCACTCCTGCTTTTTATTGTATTTTATAATCAAATTCCATCTTCACTTTGTAGGTCAGTGTGACTGGTGCAAATAGCGAGGCTGAAGCTGCAAAAGTTGCTCGTTCAGTTGCATCATCTTCATTAGTAAAGGCATGATAGTTGAACTGAAGCATTGTTATTTACTGTTTCAATCTAGCAAAGTCTTAACTTCTCACATAATGGTCATCAGGCTGCTGTATATGGTAGAGACCCTAATTGGGGACGCATTGCCGCTGCCGCTGGTTACTCAGGGGTTTCTTTCCACCAAAATTTACTCAGGGTAGAGCTGGGGGATATTTTACTAATGGATGGTGGGGAGCCACAATCCTTTGACCGGTAAGAGTAATGTTTTTGACATTTTACTTGCATATATTAAATTTGTAAGCCATCCTCTCTTTTTTCTCCTATGGTTTTATCTACTGTTTAATTTCTTTTGACAAATCCTTAACAAGCCTCGCGTGTTTGGTTATGACTTATGAGGAACAAAAATGGATTTTAAATGAATTTTGAAAAACTGATTTTGGCTAAAAATGAGTTAACGTAAAGTGATTTATGGTTGTATTCGTACACGTTAAGGTGAGTTAAAATCAATTGTGGAGGAAAAATCAATGCTATTGAAGAAGAGCCACCAACTATATCAAAATCAATTAATTATACACCTCTAAATTCTACTTTTGCCTCTTCCAAAAGTAAAACCAAATTTCGAAAGTTCTATGAATTTTTAGTAAATAATATCAATCTATTTTTGTTTTCCCCAAAGAGCTAGTCTGTTTCCTTTTTTTACTTTCAAAATAAAAAATAGCATTATACAAGTCTCTTCTATCCATACAGCTTAGATTCCTCCCATGCTTGCACCTGTATCATATGCACTGTTTGTTGTATGATGGATTGATGGCATGGTTAGTTACCCATCACCATAACTGTTAAAGGCGAAGCTAGAGAATTAGCCTAAAATAGCTTTTAACATGCTTTTCAGTTCATCTAATGTCAATTGTGGAAAATAACGTTTTGTTAAAATTTCATTTTGCTAGTGCTATAGCACCACAATAGTTGGTATTTGACAACATTTTGTACTAAATAACGATTTGTTGAACAATAGCGATTTATTCAAATTCTGTTATGTTATAATGCCTCTATAGCGACTATTTGACAACATTGACTTTTCCGCTTATGATATTGTTCTTTTTCATCAATATTTTAAAGTTTGTGAACTATGGCAGGGGCGAGGCTAGTAGTTATCTGAGAAAGGCTGGGGAGACTCACGGTACAATTAAAATTCAGATATCCATTGGTAAGTCTATCCCACACGCTTCACTGTTTTTCTCTCTTTTTCGAACACTATAATTTATAAGCATGCGGTGATTTTCCTTCTTGTCCCCCAAAATATGTGTTTTTTACTATTTGATATGTCCCTTTTCCTAATTATAGGCAATGGGCCAGGACAAGGACAAGCATGGGGCTGTGATTTAAGCTACGATTATGTCAAAATAAACGCAGAGTATACATCATAACCAAACAAAAATGACACGGTACTGGCATAATTATGATTGTGCACTGTTTATTTTGTTTCATCAAGAAAACCATAGTTATATAAGTTATACTGAAATCAGCTCATAAAGGGATTGGCTAGTTTTAGTAAAAGGTTCACTAGGGCGTTGTTTTCAGATGTACCACTTTGTATTTACTCTTTTTAGTGTTGAATACAATCACTTTTTTAAGGATATGTTTTCAAATTTATCCTTGAATATTAATCATTGTTCTTTTTAATGTGATCTACTTCCAATAAGAAATATTAATAACGCATGCACAAGTAATTAACTTTTCGGCTGCCATTTCAATTAAAAAAAAACTACTTTCCTACTTTTTCACAAGCTATATCCGCACTTTATCCCGTAAATACTCCTATATCATTTTTCTCTTCAAAGTAACTAGTATTATAAATTCATTTGCTCTCTTTTTTGATAAAATATAAAATAATGTATGCAATATGGGAAAGCTAACATGAGTGGTTTTGCTTTTGCAATATATGCAAAGAAAAGGATGTGCTTTTTTTCTTCTTAAATATAAGATCAAAGAGAGTACTATTTAGTGATTTTTCCCCACTGTTTCAGTTTGTCGTGTGCGCACTTGAAAATTATTGAACTCATAGTTAGATTGCGCTCACGTGTCAAGCACAGACTTATCATTTATTCTGTAGCCCTCAGATACAGAGTCACATCCGCACGACAATTACACCATAAAACAATCGCAGAGGAACTAAATTTAAATTGCATTTGAGTAATAAGAAAATGACATTCGATAAGATACAATACTTATGCAAAATAAAATCTCCAATAATTTAATATTAAGAAATATTAGTATTAGTTTTTATATTTTTATTTATTCATAAAATTTGTCTCTTTATTTTAGAATTGTAATCTCTCTTTTAATTATTTAATAAAAAATAGTGATGCACGGCACAACATATAATAATATACAAACTCATCTAAATACATTAACTATTTAATATTATTAATTATATAAAAAAATTAAATAATTTAATTTCATAATATTAATTAATATTATATATTACATCATTTAAAATATATTACATCTTTAATTTTTTAATGAGATTAAAACTGTTGAATTTTAAAATAAAATAAAAAAATCAATTTTTTAAATAAACAAATAAAAGAAAAAAATTGCAATTAAACCAAAGTCAAGCCTTTGAGCTTTCAAGAAAGCACTAAACAGTGTCTATCCGAAAAACTAAAACTCTTCGCCACACAACCCAACATGAAGCTAATTATTTTGGCAGTCTTAATATAGGATACAATATCAAACAAAATATTATTATGCAGTCTTGATATAGGAGATAAAATCAAGTATGTTATTCATCGCTTCTCCTACATGACAAGGATTTTCTGTAGCTGGTATTTTTGAGTTGCTAATTCCATGATATGAATCATGGCTAACAGCTTTAAGATTATTTAATTCCATTGAAGCATCAAATCCTTTGCTACAAGCTTCCGGCCAACTATGGCGATAAAGCTTTTTATCTTTACTGCTACCCCCTTTAGAATATTTGTCCTTTTGAACTTTCTTTCCATATTTCTTTTCGCTCTTCTTCATCCTAGATTTCGGCTGTTTCCTAATTTTCACAGTATGTGAAGATAATGTTGGTACAGGATCATACACATCAGGGGCCCATTTAACAGATAATTTCATAAGTGGTCCTCCGAGTTTCGCACGGCTACCCTTCATGGCAGACACAAGTTTTTGAGGTGCCTGTGGTACACAGATAATAACACAACCAATAAGCAAATGACAGAAATGTGAAGAAAAATTGCTGCCATGTATGCTCGACAAAAACTATACATGTAAGCACATCAGTTAAATGCACGTCAAAATATGTACTAATGCAACAAGCCATCTACTTTCCTCATTAAAATAAAAACAATCTTTAACTTGCGTACCAAAAGTTATTCATATTTTATTGAACACAATAACAAGGAGAAATTCTAGCATTTAGAACTTACTGCCTGAGATGCTGAGCCTGAGTAACTTTGATGTGGAGATTGCTCAGAGAGTGATTCTGTGGATGACGTATCAGCCTCCTCATCAGAAGAGCTTGATGGTAACACCATATCAGGATATGGAAAGGTTGAACACTTTTTGGAACTCTTCATTTTTAGAGTGGTTTGTTGCCATTCAAAACCTCTACATAAGCGCCCCTCCCCTACATTACAATTACCAATATCATCCGCATCAGATGCATGTTCTAACTTTTGATCATCTTGAATATGCAACGACCCACCAAATGTACTTTCAAGTTTACTTATGGTGTCATCGTCCACAGCATTAACAGGAGAGTGGATGTCCATCAATTGTATAAGATCAAACTACAACCCAAGCAACAAACAGACAACAAAACATTAGATAAATAATAAAAGCATCAACTAAATTTCATAAACAAACATTAGCAAGTAAAAAATCCACACATATTTCATGATTTGTTTAGGTATATTGTGCTTAATGACTAGGAAGTAATCCAAGAGTTAGAAGAAGGAAATGATATCACATCAGTGTTTACGCAAAGCACGAATATATGCATTGTCATAAAATGATCATCAAAGCGCTGAGAAGAGAAATTCATCAGCATAATTGCATAAGTAAAGAGGGACAACTCAAAGAGACTGCAATGAAAAACAGAGTCTGTAATCAATAATTTGGTGATCAGGTTAGCTATAACAATATATGAAAATAGCAACAAGACTAGTGGTGAAATTGTTAGAAGCATTGTCACGAAGATGATGATGATGGGACGAACATACGTGTGAAGGGTGGTATCACGGAACAGGTGAATTGATAGACATCCCAGATAAATACTAAATGTCCCAAAGGGGACGCCTTTCAGCTAAGGATGGTATCATGATTAGATGCTTTACCTATGACTATGAGCTTGTAAGAAGACTATAATAACTACATGTAAAGCTTGTTTGCATTGTCAATATACAATTGTTAAATTGTTTTCTTTCAATTCAGTAACTGTACATTAGAGTGTGAACAAGTTTTACATATGCCTTAAAACCAATTTATATTGTGGCAAGATGATAAAATATGATTAGACTTATATGTAGTTTACAAGGTCTATGTATAATCTTAAAACTCCACTGTAAATTACATAAGAGATCTGCTCATATTTTGTTATCTTACCAATTACCACATCATATTCATAGTATTACTTCTTACAAGTGTCCTAACCAAAATCTCTCCCACCCAAGAAGTCTAACAAGGAAAATACTAAATGCAAAGGTATCCTGCACTCAGCAAGTACAAGTCAATTTTGTGTTGTATGAATAAGTAACTGCACATAATTAATCATTAATTAACTTTTCCTTGTAAGAAGAAAAGAAAATGTAGTACTGGCCAATAAGACACTAGCTGTATGATGCAATACAAAATATATACGTAACGGTCCTAGTTTCATTCTACAAATTAGGTCAAGTAAAACATCCTAATCTTAATTAAACAATAAGCTAAATTTAAGAACAAAATTAAGAAATAATTCTTAAGATTAGATCCTCAACGAAATAAGTATATCCTCCTAATATACATTAAAGTATTAACATATAGTTGAAATTACATAAATTCCTCGAATTCAACAGCAATCAAGAGGTATATAACGATTAACTAGAACCAACTGTAAAAAAAACTAGTATGTACCACGACGCGCTACACACGATAATATTGCATAAGAATAAAATAAAAATCACCTTATACGACGGCGTTTGTAGATGCAAACAGCAAAACACTCCAAATAGGAACAAACGACAGCAAGCTTTCACGTCCTTTGAAGTCAACGAAATACCAAAGGCCTCTAATTCGTCAATGAATTTTCTCAAAACCACGTACGACCGATTCAACCACGAATCGAAATAAACAAAACCAGAAGATATATTCCGAAAAACAGAATAAAAAACTTCAGAAAACGAGATTAACAACAACAACAAAAAAGCGTAAGGTTAACTAAGATTACCACGCCGATCACTTTTTTCAAGATGTTTCAAACGATGAAAAGAAGATCCACCGTGAAATAGAACTAAATTGCGTAAAATGAAGAGTCCAACGGGCACCGTAGGCATCATTTTGTGCTCGTCGAAACCCTAATTGTAAAGAAAGAACAAAAATCGAAAACTCTCTGTTCGATCGTAACCGATCGAAGATCGAAGAACATGCGAAATAGATCTGAGGGTTCTATAAAGAGAAGAATACGAATCTATAATCTATAATGAGAATTAATCCATAATAGATGTTTGTGATGAAGAAGCGAAGAATGGATAAGAGAAAAAACGCGTTGAAAAGGGATCTTCGTTTATTGTCTGATTTGGGGAAAGTAATTTTATATATTAGAAGAAATGGAGGGAATGGGAAAGTTCGCTGTGGTTATGGACGAATTTGGAACGTACACGTTTCGGTTTTTGTGGGCATACTGTTTTTGTTTGACTTCAAAAACGCTTCCATCAAAATTTTAAGATTAAAGTTCATATAAAGATTTTTAAATTTGACTTCGATCTATGTTTTTTAATGGTATATTTATCATCTTATTTATTAAAAAAGTATATATTTTTGGTTATATAATATGAGTGAAATATAATTTTATTCTATAAAAAAATTTAGATGATACTTATGTATTTTTTATATTCTTTTATTTTACAATAAATATAACATTTCAAAAGTTTATAATTAGATGCACATGTGTTAAATATTGTGTTGAGATGTTTAGTAATTTTTTACTATCTCACTTAAAACAATCAGATCGAATACAAAGCTTACATCGTCGAAGTCATATTTAGTTGAAGAATTAGAGGTAAAGGAGATTCACCTCCACATAAATTCACAGTTGGTCGTCACACAAATCAAATGAATTGTTGGTTAGATGGTGTTAGTTTTGCTTTCATCAAAGAGTTTTGGGATGTTCTTTGACATGATTTCGTGAAATTTATACATGAACTCCATCAGACTGGAAAGTTAGTAAAAGGTTCAAAATGTACTTTTAATGTTCAAATCTAAAAAAAGGATAATCGCAAAGTTTAGTTGATTTCAGATCGATGTGAGATATACAAACAAAGTTATCTTAAAGTTGTTGGCAAATCGTTTGAGAAAAGTAATTGGTCGAGTAATTACTCGATCACAATCTTTTGAGATGGTGTTTGACCTTAAAGTCAAAAATAATTGGTGTTCATGTGAACACATCGTAGTTACATGTTGTTGCATGTGTGCTTCATTGTTAGACCAGTTCTTTATCTTGTCAATATTTGGGTTTACGCATTGGCGATAATTCAAATAGGCTACAATTTTGGTATCATATAATTGAGATGATCTGTTATAGATTATTAATGTGGAAATCTCATAATTTATCTTTTGTGAGTTTTCTAGTTCTTCTTAAAGTTGTCTTGTCCACTTTGCCAATTTATTTCATTTCTTTCTTTAAGGCTCCTACAAACACCATTTCTAAAATTAAGTTTTTATTTAAATATTTTTATTGGTTTAGAGTGAGAAAACACGAAAGGTTCATTGGGTGATGTGGGATAAAGTGTGTTTATCCAAAGAACAAGGTGGTTTAGGTGTGTGAGATATATTTAACTTAGCTATTTTGGGTAAATGGTGTTGCAGGTTTAGGGCACGTATTGGGGTGATTTGTGGTTTAAGGTGTTATCCAATAAATATGGTATTGATCGTGTAGGTTTGGGAGTTGTGTTGGCAAAAGATTCTACTTGATGGAAGGATATTAATTTTGTTGAAAGGAGGCGGGTGAAGTGGGTGTTATGTCGTTTGAGTGGTTTAGAGGTAGGTTTCAGAAGATTGTACGAAATGGTAGATCAACTTCATTTTGGATAGATCCATGGCTTAATGGAGGTATTTTGAGGGCATTTATCTAGGTTATTTAATCTTTCGGAGAGTAAGGAAATATCCATTTCCAATTTGATTGAATCAACGTTTAGGAAGGGATAAGGAAGGAGTTTTGAGGTAGTGGTGTTAGTTGTTTCAGGGGAGAAGGGTTTAGTAGTGGAGTGTAGGGAGGTTTTGGCTAACATTTCTTTGCGGGACAATGTTGAATATTTGTGGTTGTGGAATAACATTTGTGGGGCATACTTAGTTAAGTTCGTTTACCAAGCATTGCGTCAGGATGGTGTCAATAATGTGTCTTCACCGTAGTTCGTAAAAATTGTTTGGAATAAATTTGTCTCGTCGAAGTTTTCAACTTTTTCTATGAGATAGTTGAATGATAAGATTGTCAACTAAGGTGAATTTGGTTAGTCAAAACATTCTAAATGTCGATACTCAACTTTGTGCGATGGGATGTCTAGTAGGCATGGCAACGGGGCGGGGCGGGGGCGGATTTCGCTTCCTCCACACCCGCACCCGACTAAACGGGAAAAACCCGCACCCGCCCCCGTTATATAACGGGTGTAAAATTTAGACACCCATCCCCTCCCGCAACATGTCTCGGGTTTCCCCGCCCGCACCCGCACCTACTCATATATATAAAATTATAAATTAAAAAATCATATTTATTAAAATAAAATAATTATTATTAAATAATAATAAAATTAAAAAATATTTTCTATAAAGATAAAATTATAATTTTTAATATTTAAGAAAATATTAAATATATTAAATATATATGTATATAAAATTTAAAAATTGCAATAATATTACTTGCGGGGTGGATATCATCACCCCCAAACCCGCCCCCGCCCCCAAATTTTAATGTCGGGGAAAATCCGCACCCGCACCCGCACCCAATTAAAGCGGATTTTCCCCGCCCAAATCAAGCGGGTTTGGGTGGGTACCCGCAGGTGCGGATTTTATTGCCATCTCTAATGTCTAGTGCTGGAAAATGTGTGACACTTATTTTTTTAATGTTCTTTTTATTGTCAAGTGTGACAGAGGTTTTGCTCTAGTTAGATATTTCATGTGATTTGTCAAATTGTGGAGATGATCATGTTATTCAATTTGGAGGTTTGTTTCAATATGGTAGAGTGATTTAGTCAAAGTTTTAAGTCATTTGGACGACCACTACTTGGTCCATCTGAAAATAAAAGATAAGACAATTTTTGATAATCAAGTAAAAATCATTAATCTTTTACTTAAGAGCATTAAGTTATTACGCTGAGGATGGCTTAAAACACATATTAAAGGGGTTTTGATTTGAATTTCACCAAATGGATGTTTAGGGTTGGTGGGTTCTTAAGAGTGATTTAATTGTTTTTCCATCAATTGATTGATGACTTTTCATAGTTTAGACTATTTTGTGTTCATTTTTTTACCCTGGACACACTTTGTGTTTTGAGTAGTTTTGGCATTTAAAAAAAAGATTGTAAAGCCAAAGACCAATTCCGACAGAAACACTTGGTTATTGTTAATGAAAAAATAGAAAATTTGTTGTCGATAGAAATCCTACATTTTTTCCTAAGGACACATTATATCTCAGAAGTTTTTTCCTAACTCTCCTCAAATATCTCCGACGGTCAGAGTCAAAGTATGTCCTCAAAGAATTACATAAAGGAATTTGTGGACAACACCTTGGAGCGAAGACTTTAACCAAAAAGATTATCATAATCTGTTATTTCTGACAGACTATAAAAGAAGGCTTCAAATAGATTACTTTAAGTAATGTGACAAATGTAAAAAATATGGTGACACTTCCTGCCAAGTAAGTTGATTACCTTCACTTCTCCTTGGAGATGAAACTTATCTTTTATGTCAATTATAAGTACTTTTAATGTACGTTGCTTCTGATTATGGCTAATTTGATGGCTATTTATACTTTCAACGTTCATTGTATTGTATGTGTACTTTTTGATGGTATACCTGCATGTTTGCCATCGCATTGCATATTTTCACCAATTTTTGCTTCTCATAATACTGTGTTTGATATTTATTTATCTTTTTATTCATCTCCTTTTCTCAACTAGGCAGTAACGTGTGCTTATGTTTAACATCATCTTCTTAATCCTAATACATCATAATTTGAAACAATAAGTTCTACAAGTATCTCATATGAGATATTTCAACAAGTTAAAATCGTCACATCAACGTTCTTGCTTCAATCGTCACTTCTTGCCCTTCCCTCTCACATGTGATGACATTTTTTACCCATATAAATTGATATAATACCCATCTACTTAAGATAAATGGAATTTAGAAGAAGGATTTTTGGGTTTAGGATTCTTTTCTTTTTCATATATGCCGTAAAAAAGAAAGGATTGTGGCAACTCAAAGGTGACATTAATCAGGATATTTTTAATGGAATTGGTGTGATTGTGGCTTCTTTTTCTGTTAAAAAAAATGGAATCAAGAAATTGATATGTCAATACATGGAAATCGATAGAAACAAGTGACCCTAGATATTGTTTGCTCGCGACCTACAATCCCTCTCTTATAAAGATCCGGTTAACAGCTACAAATTAAAAATAAGGAATAGTGTGGCTGGAATTGTATTTAAGACTAATTTTAAGTTGGTAAAATCAATAAATCATAGTAAATATTATATCCACTTATCATTGTTTATGCAATCATCTATTTGATCGCCGTTAGATAATATTATTTGTTTTATTCTCTAAATTAAGTTATTCAATTTATAAAAGTCTAATTTGTTTAAAAGAGTGTAGTAGAAGATGTGACTCTAACATTTATAGTTATTTTTTGTTTTTCATTCACAATTTCTTAACTTACCAGGCAGCAACTTATATTGGATTTATGGATCATCAATGTTTTACCTTTTCAATAGGGACTAGTGTATTTCAATTAATGTTTGTGTAGTTAAAGATTACAAAACATTCAAAGAAGTGGTATAGAGACATCGAATTTTAAGCTGTTCATTCAGGGAAATAAAGCCTATAAAGATAAATCGGGGTAGAAAGCCATTAGATATTAAATCAAAGATAAGTGGAATATGTAAATAGGCAATATTAGTTAATTAAGTCCTTTAAATTTGCAGCCCAAGGTAAAGTCTCAATATTTTGATTTGTTCTTCTAAGACAATCTTGGTCGCAAATCAGTTATTACAATGTTGTTGATGATACAGAACTCTGATAAGAATCAAGCACAGCATATTCAGAGAAATCGATATCACTTTATAGCAATAGACCGATATCGACTTCAACTTTACCTTACACCATATTGCAACATTTTCTTCCAAGTACTTTCTACATATTCAGATTCCTTGCATCCACATGACTAGTAGAACCAATTTAAAGTAATTCACAGGTACAATTTTACCAATTCATAAGGGCAGTATTCTTGTGTGTTCCGAAAGTGAACTCAAACAAATTCAAAACAAATTTATCAATAAAAAAAGTAAATCAAAACAAGTTCTGCCGTATGCTTTAAAAACAAAATATTAAATTCTGAAAACACAGTTCAGATTACGAAGTGAAATGATGTTAGCAATTAATCACTTACACAGTAAGAA
Organism: Cicer bijugum; assembly: GCA_037974875.1. Lineage (NCBI taxonomy): Eukaryota > Viridiplantae > Streptophyta > Magnoliopsida > Fabales > Fabaceae > Cicer > Cicer bijugum. The sequence goes on along the minus strand of JBBPBT010000656.1, from coordinate 3,132,015 downwards.
GATAAATAATGCCAGCAATTAATCACAAAGTTCAATCTCTACAGAAATAATAATAATAAGAAGAAGAACTAACAATTATCCAGCAATTACTCCACCAAATATTTGAATTAGATTTTTGCAAAAATAGTTTATCGTACAAGACAATAACGATCTTCAAATTTAGTCCAAGAAGTCCATAATAGACAATAATTTGCAGCCAGCAATATCCAGGAACACAAAATGTTCGTGCAATTCCAATAAGAAAAAAAAAAGCATTTCAATGAAGAAGCACCAAGGTTGAAACAACAGTTAAATATTATTTAAAAAACGATCTTAAATTGAAACTGTTCAAACCATCACATAAAATCTACATCTTAAAATCTCAATGAAAATTCTAGATCTGAGATTACAATCAAACAAAAACCTAAAACATAATCTACGAGCTAGTAAATTTGGTAACCGCCTTAGTTCCTTCAGAAACAGCATGTTTCGCCAATTCACCAGGAAGAACCAAACGCACCGCTGTTTGAATCTCCCGTGAAGTAATAGTCGGCTTCTTGTTATAACGCGCCAATCTAGAAGCTTCCTGAGCGAGTTTCTCAAAAATATCGTTAATGAAACTGTTCATAATCCCCATAGCTTTGCTTGAAATACCAATATCAGGATGGACCTGTTTCAAAACCTTGAAGATGTAAATCTTGTAGGTTTCAACGCTCTTCTTAACGCGCTTCTTCTTCTTATCGCTTGCTCCATCCTTCGAGATCTTCTTTTCGGCTTTAGGTTTTTTCTCGGCTGGTGATTTCTCAGCGACTGGCTTCTTCTCTGCCGGTTTCTTCTCTGCCTTTGCGGGAGCCATGGATCCGAATTGAGAGATTTGTAACGGATGAGGGAATGAGTGTGGTTGCGTTTGTTGTTTGGTATGAAAGGAAAAGGGGATTGAATATATAGGGGTGAAAGATAGGTTTTGATTGGAGGATTGGGCCTCGTGCGGATCGGTGACGTGCGTGGATTTCTGTTCGTTGATTGAGTTTCTCTAATTAACGGCTGAGATTTTATTTTGTCGTTTTCAGCGGTGAAGAAGTATATGGATTGCAATTACTACGAGATCAGTATATACTTCCTTTTTTTTTTTAGTAACTATATACTCCATCCGATTTTTTGTCATCTAAATGGATATAAAATAACCCTTGCATTTTAGTTGCAGATAATAAATAATTTGTCACCTAAAAATGCAGATAATAAATTTTGTCACCTAAAAATATCATTCAAACATCTAAATTTCGACAAATCATTTATTATCTGCAACTTTAAAAAAAAACAAAGCATCTGTTGTTAAGTATTTGTTTTCCCTATCACTCAAACTATTGACTTGTTATTTTCTTCATAAATAGGACTGAATATTGTTTTTATAAAAACAAATAAAAAGTTGCAAAGATGTGAGAAATGCAAGATTTGATATCTAAGAGGAAGATAACTAAAAAATTTGGGTGTTAGATTTGTTTTTAAAATTTTATAAAAAGTTTGGGTGTATTGTAGATTTTGTTTCGTCTTTATAAACAAAGTATATATTGATCTGCTTCTAATTTTTTTAAGAAAAATATGGGTGTATGGATGTGTGGGTTCTAGACAAAATTGCATATGTGATTATAATTTAGAGTTTGAATTTAGATTTGAGAATTTATGATTTGAAAGTGAAGAAAGTTGGATTGAATATAAATATTGTTGAATTTTTATTAAAAAAATTAGAGTTGAAGATAAACATTATTTAGTTTTTAT
>JBBPBT010000656.1:3092764-3127845 GCA_037974875.1 Cicer bijugum | reverse complement strand
ATTTTATATTTCAAAAAAAATTTAATCAGTCAAAATTTTGAAAATTTTATAATTAAAGTTTCGAATGTGTGTAAAATAAAAAAAAAATCAACTTTTTATATATAATAAAAAATATATAATAATCTCTTTAAGCGTATTGGAGGTAATTGGAAGTATAGGTGGAGGGTTATAAGTAAAAAACTCTTAGAATTTAATATTTAGTTTGAACTAAACCTGAACTAACTCAATTAAATTTGAAATAGTTTGGTTCGGATAACTAATTTAAAAATTTAATTATTTGTTTGAATAATTTTAAAACTGCAAATTTAATCTGTTGAAAAGAAATATGAAATTCAATTTTTTTAAATATAGTTTAAGACATTTTATACGGTGAAACTATGAATAACAAAGATTTTAATTTAATTAAAGTGATGAATTTTTAAATTAAAAATTTAGTCTTAAGTGTAAGAATTTTCGTGAAATACAATGTGATTTGAATACATAAATTTAGTTCAATTAGTTCAATTGATGAATGTTTTTATTTATTTCAGTTAATTAATTTTTTATTAAATCAATTAAGTGAAGTCTGTTGCCACGTCATAGTCATTTAAAAGTCTTATGTGGAATGTCTCAATTAGATTTATGTCATCTACGTAGGTATATTGTTGACGGTAAGAGAAACTAGTTTTTCAAACGAAAACTATGAGGAACTAGAACATCTATTAAATTTTAAAAGAAATTAAACTTAGAAGATTGTAATTTTATTATGATTAAAAATATATTTAATGGTTTATCTAAAGTTTGTATGATTTGTTCCTTTTAAAGTTTTTGATGTTTCTATCTGTTGTTTTGCTTCTATTGGGAGACTCCACTGGAGTTTGGAGTTTGCCTCTCTAAGAGTTTCTAGTTGTTCTCGAGTCTTGGGTCCCTTTTACTCACCCAAAAAAATCAATCACAAATTTAGTATGCATTGAACACATAAAAATTCACCATCGAGGTGGTTAGTACTTCCTACAGAGATCCCTGAAGATATATTCTTACCAAGTTTCGGAGATGATTTGAAAGCAGAAAACATAACATAAATAATCATGACTACAAAAATTTCATGTATTTTCTCAAGAAAAGTTTTACATGAAAGTGCACAGGATAAAATAAAATTATACACTTCAAAACTGCACCATTTTCTTCTCTCAAATATATCCTACTCGTAGTACAGGCCTAATTTCTTTAAGGAGAACAGCAATAGAGTCTCACGGCTTTCGAATCCGATATAAGATGCAAAGCAATACTACTTCCTCATCTGCGTGAATAGCTCGGGTGGTTTATTACCTCCAACGTTACTAAAAGCAGAGAAACCACCGCTTCCTTGGCTGCTAAATGCTCCAAACCCACCACCAGAACCAGCTCCTGCAAATCCACCACTTGAATTAGCAGCAGCAGCGAAACCACCACCACTCGGAGCAGCAGCACCGGCAAATCCACCACCAGGAGAAGCGAATCCGGAAAATCCACTACCGGTTGATGTAACACTTGCAAATCCTCCACCTGTGGATGCTATAGCAGCAAACCCTCCAACTGTTGATGTTCTACCAGCAAACCCTCCACCCACAGCAGCATTTGGAAATCCGCTAGTATTACTACTTGTAGCAAATCCACCGCCAAAACCAGTGGGAGCTGCAAAACCACTTCCAGGTAGAGCACCACCAAGTTGCCTTGATTGTCCAAAACTACCAAGAACTGATCCAAGAACCTGCTGCCCTGATCCTCCAATTTGTGATGGTTGCCCAAATGCATTGGGAGCTTGTGCAGGAACAGTTGCCCCAACACCGAACCCACCCGAAAATGCACCTGAATTTGTTGACTGAGTTGGCACGGATGATTGGGAGCTTGGGAATGTAAAAGACGCTGGTCGAAACAATTCTCCGCTGGGAACTGATAATGCAACTGGATTTGATTGTGGGCTTGATAAACTTGTTGCTACGTTATTAAATGAACCACCAAATGGATTTGATTTAGGAATTGATGGGTTAGGGGTTGAGCCAATCCCAAACCCACCAAGGCTTCCCAAACTAAGTTCAGTTGAGTTACTTGTCTCGGGAGCTTCTTCCTCCATCTCATCCTCCTGAGAGATTCCAACATCCAAACCCCCATTTTTCCCACTTGAAACACTAGTAGAAGTAAGAAAAGAAGTTGAAAGTTGCAGAGGTGTGTCTGAAGGGTGTTCTGATTGAGAAACTGAAACAATGTTGGTATCAGAACTTGTTACATTGTTGGCAGGCTGTTCAATTGAAGGACTTAAGTTTCTTGAAGATCCGAGCTTCATTTCAGATTCACCATTTAGAGGTTTATTTGGCTGAGTGACCACTTCTGCAGCAGCATCTAAATTTGTCTTTAAATTAGGTCCACTAGCTGGTTGAATCTCTGATTTGTGCGACTCTAATGTTGAATTAAAGGAGGGTGGATTGGGTAATGGGGACGATGTTTGTTTAGGGGCCTGGTTAGATAAAGAAAGAAAACCTGATGCCGAAGATGTCGTCACGTGATTAGAATCTACACTGATTTTAGAACTAGTAGTATTGCTTAATGTCACCGACACTGCTGCTGGAGGAACAGCTACAGACGACACAGATGATGATGCTGAAGAAATCGACGGTGTTAAATTAGTTGGAGACGACGGAGATTCACGCAAACCGCCAAATTTGGGCAATGCTGGATTATTATTTTCAGGCCAGCTTTTATCAAAATTGAACTTGGTAACTTTTTCAACCTTGGTTGAAGCTGTAGAAATAGAGGGCAAGTGTGACTCTGAGGATGGAACATTTTTTTTCCAAGACTCGGGAGTAAATGCACCTGAAAGTTTGTCTCCCATCGTGAAACTTGTAGCCATAGTCATTTTACTGTTTGTAATGGGCATTTCGCTTGATTTAATCAGAGATGAAGGTGTTTCTGTAGTAGAGCGGGTAGAGATTGAGAACTTTTGAGGCATTTCCTTGAGTGAAAAAGGCTTGTTCTCACTGTTTGAAATTGAATCAAATTTTTTAACATTTGATTTTTCAGCAGCCAAATCTCTTGCTTCTGTGGAATGACCAAACGCGATTGAAGGTGACAAGTGGAATGAGGGACGTGGGGGAACTGCAGAAATATTACTTATTTGCAAAACACGAGACTTGGAGTCTGAAACTTGAGTACGTGCTTTGAGGTTGCCATCCTGTATAAATGACTTTGAGTGTTCTGACACATCTTCAAGTGCAAGATGGGAATCCAGAAAGCTTGCTGCAAGTATATTAATAGACGAGTGTCAGACATTATAAGCCATTAGTTTAAATCAGGTCAATAATTAATTTCAGCTTGCCTTTCATTTCAGAAGTAGGGAGGACACCTGAGGGAATTCTGGCATTCATTTGATGAGGAGCGGATTCCACTGGCACGGAAGTTTTGATTTTTTCTTTTGAAAAAGATGATTCTTTCCACTTTGGTTTCGGGAGCTCTTGTAGCAGCATTCTTTTGATGATAGTTTTAGGAGGTTCAGAACAGGTCCAACTCTGCATCAAAGTCGTTAGACATACAATACAATAACTATCAGAACCACACTCGGTGAGGATAAGAGATGTATTCCAAAAAAAGACCAATGAAGAAACTGGCTAGAATGCTCCTCCATGGAAATCTTGTGGCAATTAATTAAAGACAGAATGAATTAAAACTTCTCCAAATCCATCAAGAAACACATTTGGAAGCTTTAAACCAGAACAAAGCCACAAACCAATCGGTCTGGTTCACAACTCTTCATAGCAAGAAAAGATAGAGTAAATTATAAGTAACAAATACCTGATCAAGTGAATCTCTCCTCCTCCTAGCCGTTTCTGGTTCACAACTCTTCATAGCACTGGCTTGAATTCTCTGGGATCTATCTTTATTAGTAGTCAAATCAGAAAACAAGAGCTTCTTACTAGAAGGAGTCTTCATAAAAGCTTTCGTGTCTGGAGAGCCATAAGAAGCATCATAGGGAATTCCTATTGTTTCAAAGAGCTCCTTCACATTCTTTTGTTTCTCAGATGGGGACCTTAAACTCAATGTAGCCATTTGTTTTGAAAGACATTCAGAGAGATTTTCTGCAGCTACAAGTTGCGACCTGATTGCATTCTGTAAACTATGCAATGACTGAATGTTTCTGCAAATAAATTAAGGACACTATAGTAAAGCAGCAAAAAATTGCAAAAAAGCTAGAGTCTAATGCATATCTAGACAACACATCTCATCATCTGATCCAATGTATTTTGTGCCTAATGCGAACTATCAACAAATTATTGGCAAAATAAGAGAGCAAGGAACTCCATCACCCAACCAGAGATAATATATATCAATAATTCCATATTAGATGTATAGAAAAGAGTAGTAGCAGCCTTGTTGCATTGTTATATATTCTACTGTAATACAACAGCCTTCAACCTTTCTTAATTCACAAGAGGAACACAGCTAGCCAAGACATATGCACAAATAACTCAGTCTTAGAGTAGAAAAGGAGCTAAGGAATGGCCTTTCAACATATTAGCTTCAAATGGTAAGGAAAAATAATAGATTATTTGAAGATTGTAAAATAAAAAACACCAAAGAAATGTAAAAGAGAAAAATGGTTAAGAAACAAAGGCACCCTAATGTCTATACCTTATGACTAATATGTAAATGATCTATATACTACAAAGGCAAACAAGACAATTGATCTAGATGAAACCAATATCTCTATGATTCAAATTACAAGAACTGCATTAAGTGGATTGAGCATTACATATATTAAGTGCAGTTGAATTAAATAGATTGGAATAATCAACTTGTTTTTCACAGTATGATTGTGCAAAAATATATACAAGAGAGAATCTCCCAAGAAAGGAAACATAGAAAAATAAGGAAACTATATCAATGACAATAAATAGAGAATGATCAACAAGTGCAAAAGCCACCACTATTTAACCATACCTTGAAGATCCATATCTATTTTGAGAAGCTCCACGACCAATGAGTTGGCCGCCATTTTGACTGAATTTGTTCAGTTCAAGAGCATTGAAATGTCTCTCCAATTCAACTAACTGATAAGTTAAATCCTGAAATAATGATTGAGATAACTTGTTCAACACTAGGCCACAGAAATATTTTGTTGGCAAATTAACCCACATACCTGATTCAGACTCAGTATATGTTGTCGCTTTAGCTCTAGTTCTGAATTCAACTTTTGTCTATTCCATAGGTCCCAATATCGGCTATCACAAGCTTGCTTATATATGTCTTCCATGTATACTTTTCTTGCCACCACTGATATTCAACCAGATAACCATTTAGATCAAACTGAGAAAAGCTGATTCGTCAATTTGACCAGAAATTGTTTTACATAATTAAAACTAGCATGTCAGGGACTTATGATAGATAATGTAATTTTTTTATATATAAAAGAAAATTGAGTATTTTATTTTGTGAAATAAATAAAATATTGGAGGCTAAATTGAAGTTTGAGCTGTGAAAGACTTGAGTTTTCAAACATCACACTAAAACTGAATTGTTTAAATTGTGTGACTAAAAACAATTATACAATAGAATACAAAGCATACAGAAACCTAAGGTCCCATGATTGAAATTGCGGAAGTGGAAGCCACACCACTTATTTAGCAATAACATGATCCAAATCCAATGCTTTGATAATGTGACTGTCAATTTCCTCCATAGATGGAAGGAAAACTTTTTAAGGACCTAATTGAAACCGACAACTTTCAAGGACCCAAAATTTAGCCAAGATGAAATATAATTAGAATTATATTATATTTGGAACTTTACCAGCTGCTCCCTATGTCACATTCTACCTTTCATTTTAGGTCATACAAAGTTCTTAAAAAAAGGATTAGTTATCAAATGATAAACTGTCACTCCAATCAATTAAATTGGGATGTCCTGTACCTGGCATGTTGATTTCTATAGTAGAATAATATGGATAGCCTAAAATACCCATATTAATTAGAATGGTTGAAAGTAGTGGAATAGTTAGATGGACTATTTAATTTAATGAGGGTATTGTTGAAAAAGTTTAATAAATGTTGTCTTTGGTATTCAAAAGTGACAAATAATTTGAGACAGAAATATTCCAAACATGACACTTATAATGGGACAAAGGGAGTATATAAGAAAAAGATGCCATATCAAATAAAAACTTCAAGAAAAATGATTCACCAATTACTTTTCAATATTCTTCAATTTTTTTTTTCAAAATATACACATTAATATTAATGGATTGATACAATTGTATAATTTCTTTTGAGAACAATTCCATGAAAAGCAAATTACATAATTCGACTAACCTTGAAAAATCCTATCATCGTGATCATATACATATAAAAACTTGCCTATAAATGAATATTACCTTGTATTGTCTTGTTAAGAAGATAGTGAACCTCCTCAACATGTTGATCCACCTGGCACTGCAAAGTGAAGCAGGCATAGTTTGAATATTGATAATAATATAATTACAAACTCCATGAGAACAAAAACTGAACAAAGTAATGACATTTTTATAAATAGGCATTTTAAACATCATTGTGTTGTAAACTATAATCAAATAATAGAATGTATGAAACTTCCAGTATACTCTACATAAACATATAGACTGCAAGATCAAAGGAAAGAGGTTGGAGTTTTGACTATATCAGCTACACTTGCAGTTTTGGTTGACATAGTGAATCACAGAATTAATTTGCAGCAGTCAATTATTATGGATGTCCCATTGTTATTTTGAAAATGTTTTTCCAGGAATATGTGGACTAGAATGTATTAGTGTTTGGGTGCTGACATAGCTGTTTTGGGAAGTTTCAACTTTAGATGAGGATCTTAGGGGTTTCTTATTTGATTATGGTGGAACTTACATCACGGTTATGGTTGCTTGCCGATTAACACCGATGGACTTGGATATTTTAGACAATAAAGACCCTTGTGAGATATTTATCCATTTTCTTTGACTCGGGGATAAGGTGGATGTTTGGGGGAGAGTATTGTTAGTAACATGACCCCAATCTCGAGAGTATAGAGAAGGAGAAATGAAGATGGGCCAATGGTTCTGTTGGTTAAAAAGAGTTAAACGCATTAATTAGAACAGAATAAATAAATATAGTAGTTATCGGCAGTAGGATTTTTAGGATAACAGGGCAGATTATAAGAATCAGGAAACAACAGAATGTTAAATGTGTGCATTTGTGAGAGAATTGGGGCCCAAACGGATATAAAGACACATCCACACACACATGTGTGTGTGTATATATATATTTAAAAAATGCACTCAGATCAGAGGTGAGAAACCTCTGTAACAATTCGTGAACCAGAAAACTATACGAAAAATAAGACTTCCACTGGACTGGAGCTACTTACAAACGAGAGAGAAACGTAAGAGACAAGAAAAATATCTCCTCACTGAAAACCAACCCCTTTTCTCAAAAAAAACACAATACCAAATTGATAATTCTCATATACCCACCCCTTCGGTTACCCCCTCCCCCTTCTTATAATTCCCTCACTCATCCCTTGATTCCAGAATCTATTCCTCCTTTCCTCTTTACCACATGCCATTTTCTGGTATTCCATTCCCTCTCTCCTCAATAACACCCATGTGTTCCTCTCTACCCCTCTTGCCTCTTCAGTCTCATGCTTATTCCTTCTTTCATAACTTATCAGCCCCTTATTTTTAGGACCATTTTCTTTTTTTCTGCTTTCTATTTCCTCTCCTCTTATACACATGTTCAGTGGACCTATCAACCTCCCTTGTCCTCAAGATGAAGGATGAATAAACCAAACACTCCAAAGATTCCACTGTATGAAGTCCCTAGCTGCAACATAGTGACTTACAAATATTTCATACCCTTGTGCTACCAATTCAAAACCAAAACTGACACCACAGCCTCTGGTAATAGAAGTCTGAGTAGCCATTTTGGATGAATTAGCACTAGATACCATATAAGATTCTGGAAATTGAGTTTACAGAAAAAGAATCTAAGAGGAAAGTGAAATAAATGTCCACAGCAAGGAATAGATAGATTCAAGCTCCAAAATTTTAACAAGTCAATGAAATGGCAGTGCCAAACAACAAAAGAAACATCACCGTCTGTATTTTGCATTGTTTAGATAGAATGTTCATGCTTTGTTCCACTTCCTCAATTGAACTTTGAAGTGACCTGGTGCAAGCATCTCTAAAGCCTCCAGCTTCTTCTATTGACTTCAAAAGCAGATCCAATTCTTTGGTCATCTCATTAATCTAGGACAGAGGCAAAAAAGATAGCACAATAAGAACATGGAAAAGGGGCTATAAGAGTCTTTGTCATCTTACTCTGTAGATTTCTTTTCATCTAATACATCTACAGATACATACTCTATTTAATAACTATTGATGAATTTAATAGCAGAGAAGAAAAATACAGAGCAGCATATGAGAAAAATATCTACCATCAATTATATTAAAACTGTGAAAGATAGAAATAATACATTGCCAAATTGCTTTGACGAATCAGAACTTGATATCGCAGATTTGGATGAATTTACATGCTGCTCGTCAGAAGGATGAGACTTTCGTATAGCTGACTTTCCGGTTGTAGAATTTCCAAGTAATGACAAATGTGAACTTTCTGCTCCTATTGAACCTAGTTTTCCACCGCTCTGAAATAGTTTACTAGCAGAATAAATGCTAGGAGATTCAACATTCACGTCCTTTGAACTTAGTTGTCCACCACTCTGAAATGGTTTGCCGGCAGAATAGATGCTAGGAGATTCAACATTCACGTCCTTTACAAGAAAGGGCTTTCCACCAATGCTACCAGGAGCATTTGCAGCAGAATAGATGGCAGGAGATTCGACATTTGCATCCTTTACAAGAAAAGGCTTTCCATTAAAGCTACCAGGAACACTTGTAGCACCCAGAGTATATTTTTTATTTTGATAACCACTACCATCAACATAACTTGAACCGGAAATTGAAGACACATTAGAGTCTTTTGAGAATGAAAATGTTTCACCAGGCAATATATGAGAAGCTCTTTGTGAGTCTTGTAAGCTACTTGTAGTCTGGAGCTCCACAGCCCTCTCAGTATTATTTTGAGAATATTTAAAACTTGACAAACCAGGAGCAGCAGAATGACTGTTTCCTGTAAAAGAACCAATACTTGTTCCAAGTGCTGCAGTCTTTTGACCTAAGTTTTTCTGTTGTTCACCTGGAGGACATTGAATTTGACTATCATAAACTTTCTTCACATCTACACCTGGAACCATTTGCAGCACGTCAGACTTCAAAGACTGTACATTTGTTGTTGATCCCACTTCAGGGAACTTAGTATAATCTTCAGCAAAAGGCTTGGACTTTAGATTCTCACGCTCAACATCCTGCACATAATTTTTTTAAGAACTGTCATTAGCTGAAAGCACAAACTATCAGTGTTCAGTGGACTAACTCTTTCCCTTTTAATATTCAAAAATTAAAGACCCCAAAAAAATACCTGATCCAGTTCCTGTTCCTTTTTCTCCAATCGATGAGAAAAAGTGGAGCTTTCATCCACAGATAGCTTAACAGAAGCATCTTCCTTATTATACTCAACAGAATCAACTTCAGGTGAAACTTTACTTCCTGCAAGACTAAAGACAAAAACTACTCAACCTTTGAAGTTTGAAACTTTTGACAAACACGGAGAATATTAAATTTCGGTGGCTTTTAGAGTGGGCTATGTTGTCCCTTCTCCGCCAGTACACAATGGACAAAAATGAAATTCCATGTCTTTAGCTTTTCCCCAATCCCATATCTCCCTTTGTCTTAACTCTCATCTGTCCATCACAATGCCATTAATTAACTGTATTTACTTACATGGGACCAAAACTTGCTCCTATCCTCCTATGAAACCCACTGTTGAAGCATTCAACCGGATCAACGCCTCTTATGTGAGACCACATTGTACTTAATCAGCAGGGTTGCAGCATAGCGGTTGTAAAAAGGGGTGTGGGTCTAGAAGTTCATCTTTCCCTTCTTTTATTCTATGGTTTTATAGAAATCTCATATCATCATCATCACCACCTTGGTTTAGAAGACCATAATCTCCTCATTGATTTTATTTCTTTCATGCCAAGTTCTTCCTTCTCTAACTCTATTTTCTCAAAAGAAACATGTGTTCCCTTTTGCTACTTTGTACTTGTAGCAGTTCCAAGTTGAAAGATGTAAAGTTTCAATTTTTATTAGAACCGTTTTTTTTCTAAACTATTTTTAGCATTTTTATCACTCATCAAGTTCAAGTTTTAAAGATCTTGTTGCCTAATGTATGATCCAAGATCTATTTTTTTTTCCTCTGATTTCTAAAGGGTATCTTAGAATTTTGAGTATATTGGGTTTTTACACGTTCCATCATTGTTTACACACTAACAGTGATAAATGATGTTTAGGAAAAAAATGGGATCTGAGATTTTCATATAGCCATGTTAGCAAGTGGTTATGTGGGGCGGCCATAGGGACCCTTGATGAATTAAAAATTCAAAAAAAGTTGATTTAATGGTTTTAAAAAAGTAGTGCATCGATACATCATGTTATAGATGGTGCACCTTAAACGTTGCCTTAAATCTCATACCACTCCTATTGCCAAAAGGAATCTTACGTTTTTATTTTTATCCAACACAAACCCATCATAAATAAATATGGAAGTACAATAGCAAAGAACTTCATAAACTTACCTGGCAACATGGAACAGAACAAGCTTTCCATCCACTGTGAGACACATAAGAACACAATAAGGCAAGAGCTCAGTTTTTTCCTCCACTGCACCAAATTGAACTCCAACTTTTTGATATATTGAAACTTTATCAATGCATAGCCCCAAGAGAAAATTATCATCTTCATTTTCTGAAAAAGAAGCAAGTAAGAAAGAGTTAATAAGTATTAGGTTCTATAAACATGCAAGTTGGCACACCATGGATTGAAAGGAGGAGAGAGGGAGAGAAAAAAAAGTTGCAACTTCAGCTCCAAGTAGCATTTGAAGAATCTAAAACAAAGACCACTAATAAATGCTGTTATCTACTATCTTAAGACCCACCAGAGCCATTTTTTTTCTTTGAAAGTGCAAACATCAGTTGTGCCTCCCTAAAACAACAGAATAAAAACTCAAAGGAGGGTCTCTTTGGCTCAGTACTGGATACGAAAGGTAAGATTACTCAATTTACAGTTTTGGTGTAAAGCACGTGAATTTGACTCCTCTAAAGTGAGTGGTTGGTAAAGTGAGTAAATCAATAGTTGATATTTGAACCACCCATAATTTATTATATATGTGTACACCATTTTATCAGCCATTAATTTGTTCATTAATTGTTGCTATTTACTCATTTTATTATTCTCTACAATGAGTTGTTTGACTATATAGGAGTCGGATCCAAATAACATAATCTTTTAAAGTGGGCTTCCTAGACAAAAGAGGAGAAAATTTTGTCAGTTTTGTTCCACTAGGTAAATTTCTCATTTTATAAATAAACTCATACGAAAATCAACTTAAAAAATGTAATGGGGGGCTCTTCCTGAAGAACAGAAAAGGTTTCTCGCCAAACATGCAACAAGTATTATTAATGATTTTGAAGTACCTTGAAGCCCAATTCTTGGAACCCACTTGTCTCTGTCAATATCAACAATTGCAGCTTCACTCTTATCATCATCTTCTGACCAGCCAAGCAACAAAATGTGCTTATCTGTATTCTTCGTGTTGGCATTGATCACAAGTTGGCTGTAGTTATTAAAAAATTTAACCATTAACTTGTGTTCCAAGTTTTGTTTCTTACAGAAATAAATTTAACAAAATTATTGGAAGATAAAGAAAGATGCTTGCTGATAACTGCTAGACATGTTTTAAACATGCAGATAATCAAAAAAGTTAAAACCAATTTTTAACTATATATAAACATGCTTAAAGCCATAAACAATGATCAGGTGACAAACTGACAAGATCCATAATTTTAATCTGGCAACGAAACAATAAGAAAGCAAAAAAAAAAAAAAAGCAAAATAACTAATATGTCATAATTATTCATGAATCATTGATTCTGGATTTATAAAGAGATTAAATCTTGGCTTTAGACTTTTTGGCCTAAACCAGGTTCTGTTCATATAGTGGGAGAGATCCATAATTTAAGAACCTCGGGATAACATATATCAAATTTTATACATACTTAAAAATAAAAGTATAATAGCCAACTTTACAGCATAAAAACCTTAAAACAGGGAAGATGTAATGACAAAAAATTGGCCAGAAAACAGGGAATAAGAAGACAAGATTAAAACATCAGAACATGAAATGCAAAATATTTACCATTGTTCTAAATATGCCAATAAAAGGTAGGGGCCACTTCCAGGGGATACAACATCATCAACCAGTCCTGGGTAAATATCATAGAACGATCGGATAACTAATTCAGAACAACCCTGCAAGAAAAAAAATATAAATTTAGAGTTTAATGCTACATGAGAATAAACAACTGCAATTTTTTTGGCTACCCAGCATTTTAATTACTGCATTCTATAAACAAAATTGTTAGAAATTATGTATATAAGTAGTTTTTTGTAAATAGGTCATTATTACTAGTACCATGTAAATATAGTAAATGGGGTAGCATCAATATTTGTATTGATTTTATGATTCAGTATATCTCTGTATATATAAGATAGCTGTGTTGTTAAGACATACAGATTCTCTCATTTCCTTTGTTGTTTTCACTTTCTCAACATGGTATCTAGAGTCTAATAAGAGGCAACCCTAATTTGTACCTACCTGGTGGGTCTCTTCTTTCCAGCGTGTCTCACCACTTCAGGTCACCGCTATCAAACACTGCCAGAATTTTTTTTACTACTCGTCCTCTTCCCTAGTTGTCAGTTGGTTCTACAATATGTTCCATGTTACCCTTTTACTTTTCTAATAGTCACTCAACTCTCTTGGCTTCTATTTTCTAGAACCAGAATTCAGCTCTGATGATTGGCGACTTGGCTTCGAATACAAGTCTAATGGCCTCAACAATCTCCATAACCACTCTTATAGATGCACTGCCATATATTCCCCTCTTCTAGTACATGTTCAACTGGACCACCCTAACCTTGCAAAGTTATAAAAATTGGTGTAGAAATTGTCCAAATTATCCAATACACCTTCTGAGTCTTGTCAACTTGGGAAACATATCCGTAGTTCATTTCGGCAACCAACTTGTTAAATTGTCCAAATTCTCCATTCATTCTTTTACTTCATCAGGGAAAAAGTTCTAGCAAAGTAGCTTACCATGTCCAGCACTGGACAGTGGCATTCTCACTAAGCCCTTATCTAATTTACGTTTCTCTATATTGAGGAACAAACTCAGGGCGTTGACTATGCCTCAACCACCCTAGGGCATTCCATGACATTCCACGGTGTTCTTTTACATTCTGTTTCAAAGTTGGTTAGACCCAACATTCTCTCTCTCTCTCTGTACATATATATGTGTGTGTGTGTATATATATATATATATTTGATGCACGCACGCGCGCACTCTCTCTCTCTCTCTCATTAAATGGTGAGGTGCAGATATGGGTAGGGTATTTGTTATTAACAAAGCACTTGCAGAGATTTCGGACTTACATCAGAAATTTCACCAAGCTTGCTGGTAATAACTTGGATAAGATAATTTTCCTCCTTGCCATCTTCAGTAAGTTGAAAGCATCCAATTATAATGGAGTCAGGTCGAACACACTTGACAGAATCAACTGGAACAATTGTTCAAGAAAGACTTAGATTAGATGTAATGCACGGCATTTAAACAATTCTGTGTGTTTATCTATGCTTCTATTTCATTGTGCTTGCAAGTAGCAACACTAAATTTTGTTTTCTAGGTTTAAAAGGAACCAGACAAGAGATTAGTTACTTATTTCATTAACACCACTTTCATTTTGATCATTGGCCCAAAAGAGCATTTAACAAATATTTGAATAATTGAATATGAAGAACTTACAAGTTGACATACAATGTAACTTGCTTGTGTACACAACACACACACAAACCAAATAAAAAAAATGAAAAGAAAAAAATGCAAACCTTTTACACTGACATTTGCCTCGGAATCACCAATCCAGGATCTGAAGGGTAGTGGAATCAAAACCTTTTCTTCAAACTTAGTGGATAAAATGCTCAAGACATTTTTTCTTGCCACAGCAACTGATGTCCCTTTTACGCACCAATCAACTTCACAAAGAAACAGATTAAAACAAGAAACTATGAATGCCAAAATCAAGTACATTGAACCAGCCATATGACTGGAATATCCCAATACACTGCAAACACCCAATGCGCTATGCTATTCAGAAACGAGGTGACTGAGAATTGAGGGGAGGGAGAAAGAGAGAAGCATATTGAAAGTGTATAAGCAATATCATAACTCATAACATCTCCCAACCATGATGACAAAAAAAATTAAAATAATGACTCACACACACAATGTACTGATTCGTAATTCAAATTTTAACATCTATCAATTGGTACCCTTTGATTGTTCAAATTAATAATCAAATACCCTACATATTGATAATGCAGTATGATAATTTTGAACTGGTGACTATAAAACAGAAGAATAAAGCATACCAGCTTCAACACCGTCCATCACATGTTTAAGAGGAAAACCAACCCCGCCGTGATATAATTGCCCAGTATTTGAAAGAACAACATAAGCATTTTCCAATGTTGTTGTCCACCGCATGTCCTTAACAAAGGTCGGGTCATTGAGTGAACAGGAAAAGGATTGCTTCACTTCCTGGAAAATGATAATACAACAAAAATATTGGTCAAATCATTGAGTGAACAGGAAAAATATTTGCTTTAGTTCCTAAACAATTATAATACAGTATAAACAGGTTTCGTTTAAGTTTGGGGTTTTAGATAAAAGGAGGAGAGACAATACTCAGAACTTTGAATATTATTGATAATAACTTGACAGTTGATCGTGACTTCATACTAGAGACTATACATTTATCCTTATTTATAGGGATACATAGACTCAATCTGAAACATATAAGGAAATCAAGGGAGACAAAGACTAATAAGTTAGAAATATGGAAATTATCCTAGGAGATAATCTAAGATAGGTAAGATTGAAAATTGATCCTAGGGAGATAAACCAAACATATTGTTTTATTTTCTAACATTCTCCCTCAAGCTAAATTCTAAACTTGAACTTGTCATGAGAAAATGATGTATTACTCTTCAAATAAATAAATAATAAAAATGATTGAAAGACAACTCAGAGATGCAAGTGAAATCAGAGAGAATTGCTATAAAGATAGTCTAGCCAGATAGTTGGAATGACCATCAATCTTTGAGAAATTCATGGCAATCAATCGAACAAATGAAGCAACATATGTCCTTCTCAAAACCGCATTTGGAAGCTTCAAACCAATAATATAGAGACCCAAAATAATTAACTTGAAAATAAGTCTGAGAACTGCTTCTACAGTTCTATGACAATGGCAGGCCAATGCATCTTTGGACGAAGATGGGCCAGTGCATCTGGGACGAAAGCTAAGGCCGGAGCATCTACGGCGAAAGCTAAGGCCAGAGCATCTACGACGAAAACGGGATCAGAAAACAACAGCCAGGACACGTTACTAAAAAAATGCATAGAAGACAAAGTTGCAGCACCTCTGCCTTGTTAATTAATTGATGACACAGACGTATTTCATGAAACATGGCATTTTGCTCCATCCTCAATTATCAGAACTGTTAGGTTTCTTTGATCTGCAAGAGCAGAAAGGGAGTTTATTTGTCCGCTCGTTTATTGATTAACCAAAAGAAAATTGTTGCACCAGAGAGACTACTCTCCTCTACTGAAAAAATCAAGTCAATTTTAGAAAACAACAAAACAGAATGAATCCTTAAACTGATTCCTTTCCCTTATTTATAGGAGGGTAGAATCAGTTACATACAAACTAACAGGTCTGACCTCTCATAACTAACTAACAGACTAACAGACCTACCTCAGTAAGGAGCCACATTTAAAGAAATAGCTAACACATGACTTAGTTGAGATTGGGATTTCTCCCCTTTCTCCTATAGTAAACTTTCAGCTTTGTCTCCTGCTACTGATGCCTAACAAAAACCGTTTTAAGTGCAACGATTAAAATTGGCCGCCTTCACAAGCAAAAAGAGGAATAAACCTAAACCCAAATTGAAGTCGAACCAAACAAAAAGTAGCATATTTGTAGTTGAATTTGAATTTGTATCAACTAAAAACATATTCAAAGCATATAAATATTATAAATTAATTTAGAACAAAACATTTCAAGCATTCAAAGTTCTTTTTCAACAGAGATATCATGCATACAAGAAATGCCGAAATTTATAGTGCTGCTTTGCTGCATTTCATAATTTTTGTTCCTCCCAAGGATACACTACACTAACCGATAAAAGGACACATTCAAATTAACCAATATTTACCACAACCTATATAGCACCGACATATTGGATTGAAGGTGTGTCAATGTTTGACTCTCAACACATTTGGTTATACTCAATCCCATCATTTTTAAAATTATTATCGGTGTTTATGTGTCAGTTTCGTGTTTGGTGTCCATGTATGTTGCGGTGTTTCATAACAATAAAAGAGGAAAACATGAAGAAAACCCAATACATGAATATGTCTACTTGTACTAAACATTAATGTCTGCAAAAACTAAAATTCATAGTTCACCAAACCTTATTGGGAAAGCTATCAACATTGTAAAATCGTATGTCACCACCAACAGTAGCAGCAAGCGTTGAATTATCAGTAGAAAGAGCCAATATGCGAACCCTACCAATAGAAACATCAACGAGACTCAACTGTTCCACCGAAGAACCACTTCCTTTAGCAGAATCAATAAGGTCCTTCGTCTTCACAACATAAAAACCTAAAAAAAAAAAAAACATAAAAGTGCTTAAACGTAATAATTAAACTGAAAATGAAAAGCGCGTTAAATGTTCAGTTTAGTTTATACCTGAAGAATGAGCAATGAAAGTGAGACGAAAGCGTTCAGAGAGTGAGAGAGGTTGAGAAGGAAGGGTTTGGAGATTGAAATTGGAGTCATTGGATTTCAAAGGAATAGGTTCTCCTATTTTGACGAAGAAGTGATCATCGGTGATTTCGACAACATCTCCTTCGAGTTCTTCGATGTTGACGGCACTCATGGCTGCTAGCACCGTCTTTCTGCGAGTTCCGGTGACAGACAGACACTGCAAGCACGCTTAAATTTCACGGCGCCTTAAAATGCCTCTGCTTGAAAATCAAATTTGATTGGGTTTTTTTTGGATAATTGGACCGGCCGGTTAAACCAAATGAACCGGCTTAGTTTGTTGATTGGTTTTATTTTCTTAAAAACCGATTGGGTAAGGTAAATCATTATTTTAGTCTCGCGTTAGAACTTGTCACTTTTGTTTTATACTCAAACAAAAATTCAACTAACTTTTTCATTATTTTAAATATTAGTATTTTAGTCATTGAAGTAAATTGAGGATATTAACTCAATTAAAATTATAATATATACGTTGATATTTTAAATATTAATTATTTTAATCATTGATGTACATATACGTTGATTGATATATGAGAAATATAATAACACATGGAGGGACAAAAATAAAAATTAAATGATAGATTTATTTTTTAATCTTCATTTTCATGTTCTCATTCTTCCTGCATTTTCAACACCTTTTCACTTTTATCATGTCACTTTCAATATTTTCTTCGGCCAAGTCTCAAATCCATTAACATTGTTTCTTCTGTTATCAGCCATTTTCATATGCTCTACAAGTTTGGTTTTCTCAACTCTAAAGCATCATTCACTTCTAGTGAATATATTCTTATGTATAGGTGAAATTAAAATAAAACAATGAAAATTCAAAATGTGTGACTTCAAAGGGTGATAAGAAAAAGGAAAATTGGTAGTGGGGATGAAATTGAAGATTTAAGTTTGTAGGAGTTGACTAAGAGTAACGACTATGGTAAGATAGAAGAGAGTAGTGTCAAAAATTGTGGAAAGATAAGGAATAGAGTTACTCGAATAATATTAACAAAAATATTTGAACCTGACGTGAATCGAACACGCAACCTTCTGATCTGGAGTCAGACGCGCTACCATTGCGCCACAGATCCAATTTATGGTTATTCTACTTATTGTATAATAATAATATGTGTTTCTCAATCGCAAGAAGTAAAATCGGGGTACATTTAAGTATTTAATGGCTAATAAAGTAGTGTAGTGTGGTGTTGATGTAGATTGAATGAATTAAAATGGGAGCTCTTTGACGGAATATCATGAAACTGGGTTAACAATCTCTGCACTGCAGTGACTGTCATCTATATCATGCATGGAAACTTTTTGAGCTATGTAATTTTTTATTTTTCTTCTTTTTGTTGTTTTATTTCACTTTTCTATTTGAAGTGATAGTTTCTATTGTTTGAAGGGATACATAATACTATTAAAAAGAACTATATCGAAAATGTTTTCATGCTGTTCAATTTTTCAAATTATATGAGCGATTTTTGTATTTATTTGTAGTAAGGATTGGTTGCTTTGTGGGTTTCCGCCTTGGTAGCTTCTATTTTTCTGAAAAATAAAAACCCTTCGTATGTGGTTTTTAATTTATTTGAGTTGAATGTTTTTATTCATATTTCATCTTGGTTCTTATAGATAGTTGGTTCTTGTTAGTTCTGCTCTCATTGTCATTTTTCATTGTTATGTTGGGTTTTATAAGCAGTTTTTAAATTGATTTTAAGAAATCAGTTTTTATGGGTTATTACGAAACCAGGTTTTATAATGGATTAGGTTTTCATTTGAAAATATTTTGAAAACCGTTTTTGGTTTAAACTAGTTTTTCATATCGTGTTTTTTCTCTCTCAAATAAATTGTTTTTAAACCTATTTATACTTGAAACAGGTAAAACAAGTATAATTTGGATTTTATAGACACTTGGGTCTTCAATACTCAAGGATCGACATATCCAAGCAAGAATATTACAAGCTAGAATGCCACATGCCATCGAAAAGACTTGAATATACAACCTTATGCACAATTTGCAGCTCATACATCAATCAATTGAACAATCTTCAACAACGGGCAGGCTAATTTATCATTTCACACTTGTTCAAAAACATTGACTATTTTACAATGAAAGAACCATCTACATCGTTGTCAAAAAACTAAAATACGAAGCCTAAGAACTGAATTACAAAACACGATAAAAAGCTGGTTGACAAAAAATGTACTAAAACAATAATTAATATAAATTTTAAAAATGAATAAATTTAAGTGTGGATAGCAGCCAATAGAGAAAACATATTACGGCAACAAATTCACTGATTGGCAGATTACATGCATAGTGTCACGTGAAAAGCTTAAACAAAAATCGATATTATAATAACAAATTGTGAATTTGTCTACTCAACTACCATTGAGCAATTGTGGCAAAATTGTATACCATCTCAGTTTAATCAAAGAAAGTACTGATTTCAGGATACGGAACACTAAATTATTTTTTAAAAATTAAATTAAATTAAATGGAGAACTTAATTAATATTATTTTAGCTATATATATTTAATTATAACAAAGTAGTGTAACAACAACAAGAACAATAGTGATTCAATCATACAAATACAACTTGAATATGCTACCCTGAAGTCTGAACACTACAAGGCTCATTCATTTATAGAAAGAGCACCTTTCAAGATTTACCCTCTTTATGATACACTACCACTGACACATATTCATCATCATTCCTTATCCCACACTATGTGGCAGTGATCTTCACACATCAGAATTTATCTAGCAGACTCGATCAAAACCCAGAACAAATCAGACCAACAAAATCTTTCTCTCAAGTATGAAATTTAGGAAGCCCAATTGATCACATCTCAGTAAAGCATCATGTCTGCAGAAGAAGACATGATTGGCTGTCTCAAACATGGCATGTTCAAAGGGTTGAAGTAGTTATCCACAGGCTTAAAACCCATTGGTGGCATTCTTGAAATGGATAATCTCATTCCAAGACTCAAACAGTAATAATAAAGAAAATTAATCAATGCAGGGGGTAATATATAAAAAATATTCCTCCCCCCTACATTAGGCAAACCAAATAATGATCGACAAATACAAGCCATTGGGTTGAAGAAATGTCTTTAATTCATTGGTCTTTGATACATATACTGATGAGATCATTAAACAAATATATCTGTAAACAAAACCTCTCATAATCAAAACATAAGCTGAGATGGATAAATTGGACTCTTTTCGGACAGACTCTTATCAACAGGACATCTCTCACTATTCTCTAAGACTGACCCTTAGTACCTTATTTTTCTATTGCAACAACATGCTAGCAAATAAGTCAACAAGACACATGCCAAAAAGAGCTAATCAACAAGGATCAACAACAATTGTTGATTTAATTAGAGCTCTGGATACCCTGCAGTATTGAGGTACCATAAAAGTGACAATATATTTGGCAAAACATCAAACCCATCCCCAAAAAAAGAGTGAAAGAAAATAGCAACCAGACCATGAAAAACAAGATCATGCAAAACTGGAATCATTATGAGAACTGAAAGAAGATA
Organism: Cicer bijugum; assembly: GCA_037974875.1. Lineage (NCBI taxonomy): Eukaryota > Viridiplantae > Streptophyta > Magnoliopsida > Fabales > Fabaceae > Cicer > Cicer bijugum. Next base: position 3,107,234 of record JBBPBT010000656.1, on the reverse strand, counting down.
AATACTAAATGTTCTTAAGTTCAACAGTCTTGGTCACTAGGAGGACCTTTCCACCATTGCTTCATTTAAAGGCAATAAATAATAAGTGTAGAATATACATATAAACTCTAGTTTTATGCCAAAAGAAAGCATGTTGAATGGAAATTGCTATCTGACAATAATGCAGGTTCAAGTCTATTGCTGTAAAAGAAGACATGCTAATTAATAAAACATGATAGTGAACGAGATCTCAAACTAATACTTCAAGATAAATGCTGCCTGGAAGAATTTCAGCTTCTTTCAACTTTTTCAGTTGACAACATTTGAACAATGACAACTATTTCATAGCAATAAACAGATCGGGCAAATAATATGGAACAATAAAACTATTTAGTAGCAATATACAGATCAAGCAAATGATATGAACTAGAGATTAGAGTGTTATTTATCTAACCAAGGGAGTTGAGCTCCTTACAGTGGAGGATAATCCCTAGAGTCAATAATGAAACACAAGATAGATAGCAAAAAGAGAATGCACAACAATGGTCTGCATTGGGGCAGTCCTTACTACACCAAAGGCCACCCACAACCTACTCCAATTTTCCAACATCCACCTACCTACCTACCTACTCCCACCTCCACACTATCTGCCTGTTCTGCTGTACTCTACCCTCTCTCCTCTAATTGATTCCTTCCCTTACTCTCTTCAGATTTCAGTCTTCACTAATTATAGTTTCTGCATTGATTCCAATACAATCCTTTTTCCTCCTCTCATAATTTCTGCACACCTGTAACAAGGTTAACGCTACCCTTCTTCAGAACCTCAGTTAGGTATTTGTTAGTGATAATTAGTTAGGCTAGTTGGGCTGAGATGATTTGACGAAATAAGGAAATGCCACACATTGAAAATTCTAATCAAATTTAACTGGAAAATGTTTCTAACAAGTTAATATCTACCTGCCCGATGATGGTGAAAAGCCTCGAAAAGGTGATATTAAAGACGAGCCTGCCTGAATTTCTGTAATCTCACGGTCCTGGATGGTAGCATGTAAAAAGAAACAGTTAAAAGACTGCAAGTTGTAACCTTCACCTCTTTTTCATCTTAATCCCACTTCAAAGTGAAAACAAATCCTATATATGATGTGGTGTGCAGGATGTCTAACAACGGCAACTGATAAAATCTGCACAATCAAATGAGGATATCACATACCACATTATAGATAGGTTTCTGATTGTGCCAAAACTCCAAAGGAGGTAGAAGTAATCTTCCTGCAAAATAACCCAAACATAAGAATATAGTGCAAAGTAAATGGCTTTTCAAATTATTATTATAAAAAATGCTAACAATAGCATTGGGTGAGAAGTGTTGGATAACATGAATGAGAGTGCATGAAAAACAAATAGTGTATATATTATCAGCCACCAAATAAGATGTGCTACTTCATGAATAAACAATGATTGAAAAATTTACCAGATCTAGATTTTTTTAGACTCAATGACTCTGGAGTAACTGAGGATAATCTCTGTTTACTTCCCTTGTTCGAGTGATTTGCAGCCTTTTCTTGTGGAGATTTCATAGAAGATGTAGGTCTCATCATTTTTCTCTTAGGTCTGACTGCTTCTGTTTCAACTGTCACCCTTTTTTTCTTATAACATCCTTCAGTTTTTGCTGACAAAGTTTTAGAAATTCTGGATGCGAATTTATTATTGACCTGCTCAGACAGTATGTTTACTGTCCCCTTTGATTGTGACTGAATGGGTGTCGATGGACTTTCCAGTCCTCCATCACTCTTCTCCATGGCTGCTGAGACAGAGATTTGGTCTTTATCTGGATGCTTTGGAGGAACTCCAGTAGTAGGCTGCTTTTTCTGGCAGACTTTAACATTACGCAACCGGGCACTACGTCTATTCCCGCCACTACTACAAACAGCATTAACCTCACTCATCTTAATTGACATATCGTGTTCATCTTCAAGGAATGACTCCATGCAATCTCCGGTGGTCTTTTCCGGTGTTACCAAAGAAGTAGGAATACTAGAAAAAGACTTTTCCACACCTGCGACAGCATTTAAAATATCGAGATATAGTGACTGTAGGTATAGGAAATGATAAAAACATTCAACAAATAAGACATGAATAAACATGCATATGAATCATTTACCATCATCGTCTAAATATTTACCATAAGATGATATTTCCGGAAGATTTGCTGATACACTATTAAGAACCCCAATATCCAAATCACAATTTTCCATGACCTTTAAGGTAGAGCTCTTCTCTTTATCAGGGTGCTTGGGAGGACCTCCAGAGGCAGGCTGTTTCTTCTTCTGGCTGACTTCAACATTATGCAACCGGGCACTACGTCTATTTCTGCCACTTCCATGAACAACGTTAACCTCACTCATCTTAATTGACATATTGTGTTTATCTTCAAGGAATGATTCCTTGCAATCTCCCATGGTCTTTTTTGGTGTTACCAAAGAAGTAGGAAAAGACTTTTCCACACCTGCGACAACAATTAAAATATCTAGAATATAGATACCGGAGAAATAGAAAATGGTGAAACATTAAACAAACGAGACATGAATAAACATACATACAAATCATTTACAAACATTGTCTAAATATTTACCATCAGATGATATTCCTGGAAGATTTGCTGATACATTATTAGGAACAGCAGTATCCGAATCACGATTTTCCATGGCCTTTGAGGTAGATCTCTGCTCTTTATCTGGGTGCTTGGGAAGACCTCCAGAAGCAGGCTGTTTCTTCTTCTGGATGACTTTAACATTATGCAGCCGGGAACTACGTGTATTCCTGCCACTTCCATGAACAGCGTCACTCGTGTTAATTGACATATCATGTTTTTTGTCTAGGAATGACTCCTTGCAATCTCCCGTTATCTTTTCCAATGTTACCAAAGAAATAGGAAAAGACTTTTCCAAGTCTGCAACCACAAATAAAATATCTAGCATATAGAGGCTGGATAAATAGGAAATGATAAAACATTAAACAAATAAGACATGAATAAGCATACATACAAATCATTTACAAAGATCTCTAAATATTTACCGTTAGATGATTTTTCTGGAAGAATTGCTGATAAATTATTAAGAACAGCAGTATCTGAATCACAATTTTCCATTGCCTTTGAGGTAGAGCTCTGCTCTTTATCTGGGTTCTTGGGAGGACCTCCAGAAGCAGGATGTTTCTTCTTCTGGCAGACTTTATCATTATGCAACCGGGCACTATGTCTACTCCTACCACTACCATGAACAACATTAACATCACTCAACTTAATTGACATATCTTGTCCATCTTCAAGGAATGACTCCTTGCAATCTCTTGTGGTATTTTCCTGTGATATCAGAGAAATAGGAAAAGACTTTTCCACACCTGCAACAACAATTAAAATATCTAGATGTAGAGATTGGAAAAATAGGAAATGATAAAACATTAAACAAATAAGATATGAATAAACATACATACGGATCATTAACATTTAACAAGCATCGTTAAATATTTACCATCAGATGATATTTCTGGACAAGTTGCTGGTACATTATCAGGAACAGCAATATTCAAGTCACAATTCTCCATGGCGTCTGAGGTAGAGCTCGGCTCTTTATCTGGATGCTTGAGTGGACTTCCAAACACATGCTGCTTCTGCTGACAGGCTTTGATATTATGCAACATAGTACTACGTCTATTTCTACCACTGCCATTAGCAACATCAACTTCACTCATCTCCTTTGAAACTATGCATTTGTCTCCAGGGAATGGTTTCTCGCAATTTCCTGAGGCCTCTTCAGGCAACACCAACAAAGTAGGAACAGATTTTTCCTCGCCTGCAACAACAATTAACACAACCAGTTACATATATAGACTTAAGAGATACATGTCAAACAACTATAAGACATAGACACAAATGATTTACAACCATCACCAAAATATTTACCATCAGCCAATATTTCTTGACAACTTGGACATGCATTATCCAGAACAGCATCAACCAGATCAGTACCAGCTTCTGATTCTTCTCTGAAGCAATCTAGAGCATAGCTTTCCCAATTTGAAGGAAAGCCAAATAAAAAACCATTGAAAACCTAATCATAAAGTTTTTTAAAAAAAGAGCAAAGTCCATCAGGTGTAGCACCCAAACTCAACTAAACATCATCAAATGAGGAGCAAATACCATCATAAACAACATCTTGCAAAATTAACCACAAAAGACATTGACACTAACGACTACAAACCTGCGGAGGAATACCATTATCCAGTGTACGCTGCTCGTTGATGAAACCCCTGATGATAACATATATACCATCGGCAGTCTCAAGGGAAAACACATCATATCTTTTGACAATAGGAGCCGAAATAAACACCCGAACCGCTTCTCCCCTGAATCATCACAACATTGAGTGTGTATGTTATCAAGCATCAGAAACCATTATCATAATTGATTTTATCTTTGTCAAACATTGATAACTTCATTTCAGTAAAAACTAGTAGTGAGACCTCTTTTGCATTAGCTTGAAAAACCTAAGCCAAGTTTTGATCAAATTTATTATTTAGAGTAAACAGGAGAAAGCTACGATGGATTGCCTTCATAAGTGGTCCAACACGTACAAATGTTTAAAAGTCACATAAAACTATAATGGCCATCGACTACACTCCTTGAAAGTCTAAGTTAACCATCCTCCTGATCTTAAAGGCTGAGACAATGACTCTCGTTAAAAATAAGGGAAAACAAATGCGTCTCTCAAGACTCTTTGTCGAAGCGATACCAATTAGATTACCATTTGAGCCGTGAAAACAAGGAGAGCTGTTAACTTATATTTTTTTATGAATATCATTGATCGTCATTAGAGTTTTGGGTGGTGGTCCACAGTAGAATTTGTCAGAGTTAAGAACACACAAACAATAATTAATCCAAAACTAAATTTTCATCCCAATGTGTTTGGTAAAAGTGTAAAACCACAGTGAAATAAAAGCTGAGGTATATGTTTGGAATGATAGTGAATTAGATGAAATCATAGTGAATCCAAACATGCACATAGCAATAAACGTGCGTTTAGCTCCACAGCAAAGTGGAAGCAAACAGTTCACAAAATCACGTTTGGCAAGAGAGTAAATAATTTCAGTAATCAGAATATTCTAGACAAAACGCGGCTAAAACCCTAAGACACGAGAACTTACTTTCTGGAAGAGACACCGGCGACGGCTAAACGATTACCTTGGAAGTCGTTTAGGGATTTAACGAGCCACCAATCGTATAAAGTAACCTAGGGATTGCGAAAAGACAAAGAAGGATGAGAATGAATGAATGAATGAATGAATGAATGAATGAATTGAATTGAAGGGGAAAATGAGTGAGTAACCACCGTTCTTTGGAAACAAGAGTACGCGCAATTAGGTGCGGTTTGAGTGGAGTCTGCCATTGATTGAGGTTACACTTCACTTCCAGGTGCAATGTTTGTATGTAGTCTTCATTTTTATTTCATCTCATTCCCGCTAAAAATACCTCTGCTCTTTACAATACAATCGTCACTTCAAAACCATTATTACGCTTCTGCGGGTTACACCTCTATTTTCACTTTCACATTTTATGATTAATTTTTTTCTTTTTTCCCGAGTCAAGTATTAAAATAACAATATAATATATTTTTTAAGAATTAAAATGATGATTTTATTCCATTTTTAACTAATGAATTGACAAAATTACATGTGAAATTATAAATGTCAATCAAATTAGTCTTTAAATTTTATAAATAGTCAATATACCGTTGAAAATATATAAATAAGAAAAAATATTAAAAAATTATTATTATTATTATTATTATTATTATTTCTAAAAATGCATTTTTATTGACTAATGTTTCATAATAATATTAATTGTTATCTTAAAAAATCTCTGATGAAAGATGAAAGTAAAATGAATACAAATTTTAAGAGATGAAAAATAGAAAATGTTTTCTAAGACCATCCTCCATGGATCTCTCCATATTGGGTGCTTAAATAGATTCCAACTATACACATAATTTATTTTATAACTTTTAATCATATTAATAACCACCACCTCAATTTTTTATACTAAATGAGCCCCACCAATAATTCAATATTATTACATTTATTTTAATATAAATTATTGTATGAGACTACAGTAAAAGCATTCATATCCATAAATACTCAATTTTTATGAGGCTACAATGAAGGTGCTTACATAGTATACGTAGTATTTATTGAGGGAATCACCTTCTATTGTGGATGACCTAAAACACTCATTATTTTCCGGTGTTTATCTTAATCGCTCTCTTTCTCTCATCCCATATGCCATTTCATGTATCACCTCATATAAATATGTCAAAAAAGTCGATAAAAGATTGAAAGAAATGGTTCGCTACTATAGGGAAAAAAATTCTTCAAACTTTTAATGAATTTTAAAGTCCTTTTTATCCTAAATTAGAGCATCATCAGTTCGCTCTAAATTTATTATATAAATAAAGAAGGAACTTGCATAAGGTTTTTCTTTAACATTTCATTTGGTACCTAAATAAAATTTTGTGACTATTGATTGAGTTTTCATGTTTTTCGTCATCATTCGAAACATACAAGTAAAAATATGTTTGTGACATACATAAATTATACCCGTGTACAATTATAATTTTTTAAATTAAAATTTTATATGAACTCAATTTACTAATTTTTTAAATTACGATTTTACATGAACTTAATTTACGTAAATATACGTCAATTGAATTTATATATTGTTTATAGATTCATAATTTATAAACACAAATTTAATTTTTAAAATTTTATGTGAACTCATTTGACGTTAGTAAATTGTAAATTCGATTAATGTATTTATCATTGACACGATGTTTAATGTCATAATTTATTGAGACGAGATAGAAAGTTAGAGGAGAAGATGAAGTTGTTGTTGTTATCTTTATGTCCAAAATAAATACAACACAACCAAAACTAAAAACATAATTAATTCTTAAATGTGAAAGAAGTGACAATTATAAGCTTTAAAATAATCTTAATTCAGTGAAGGATAACTACGCAGCTACGCTAAAAAATATAATTGTCTATTTAAATCCAGATGAATACCTTCAAGTGATGACATTTGCATTTGCATGTGATTTGTACAACTACGACTTCACACAAAAATTTGACTAGCCATTCTTTTCTTAGTCAATTATTGCTTGAAGAGAAAATTTTACTTAACGATATGACAAATAATATGGTTAAACTAAAAAAAAATTAATGACATCATTTTATCAACAATAATATGTTAAACATCATTTTATCAACAATAGCTACAAACATAAAATGTGACATTAAAACACCACTTCATCCCAAAGTTGAGCAGCCACGTCAAATATCCAAAAGAAAAAATTGTTCATAGAAGCACCAAATAACCCCTCATTATGTTTATGTTGTTGCAGGGGCTTCTCTATATCCAGTAGTGGAGGTTGATCCATTTGGTCATGCTATTTTAACCAATCCAATAGATGAGCTCATATAAAAGCGATCACTAAACATAGTACACACTATGCTTGTACACAAATAGTCATACATACTCCATATACATATGTACATCCAAAGTATCATAAAAATGCAGTCAAACATATACAAAGAGTAGTTGAAATTATCACCATTTGTATGTATTAGCTTCAGTTGCCTCGCATATATAACTGGTACATGTACCAATTGGATGTAAACACAACTTTTTAAAATGGGGATTTGTAGAAGGAAGTCTATATGAATCTTCCCCCTAATCTTGTTCCTCCATGCAAAAACTATATTAATTTGCAGATTGAATTGTTCCATTTATGATATTAAACATGCCAGTAGACAATGAGCTTACATTTCCCCTTGTCATTGACTGGCAACATCAGTGGCTTTTATTGTTCAGATTTTTGCAAATCAACCAATACCTTCTTCTCTAATGGAGCTTATTTAGTTTCATGGAAAAGTCTATTGTATCTAAGATCATCCCTCTTTAACAACAACAACTACTTGTGAGGAACAATATTGACTCCTCTATCTTCTACATAACTTTCACATAGATCATCCTTCCAAATTATATCATATGTTTTATTTTCTCCATCAAAAGAGTCCTATATATTTTTGAATATCAAGACAATTTATAAGCTGTAAAAAATCTTAATTGAATATCATCCAATATTGTTGGATTTTTAAAACAATCTTAATTTGAATACCATAATAATTATTTTTGTTTATTTAAAATCTTCATTGAGTACAAGTAAATTTTATTATAACAAAAAATCTGTTGAAATCTCATTTGAATACACTTGATAGAGTGAGACTCAAAGTCCAAAGTCACAAAGTTCAAAGTCTCATCTCAAAAACCTCCTACTAAGTCCCTAATATTAAGTTTCTATTGAGATATTGTTTTAAAAAAAATTTGGAAATTTATTTTTCTCAATAAAATATCGGAAAAGTTTCTCTAAATCTTCTTTTTTTGAAAAATTTTGTGAATAAAATAAAAAATTCTTTTTATTGAAAAAAGTTGATTTTATTTTAATAAAAAAATTGTAAATCTTTAATTTAATTTTCAAAAAACTTAAAAATAAATAACAAAATGTATTTTAAGAAAAAAATATTAGTTATTTTTTTGAAAAATTTATCTATAAATTCCATTAAATCTATAAAATTTTAGAGATTTTAAATTTTAAAAACTTTTTTTTAGCCTTTTTAAAATATAATTTTTTTTATTCTTCTGATATGTAGACTGAAACAAATAATCAATGTGAAATTAAATGTTTTAAAATCTCCACTTTTCTATAATTAATACGTGTCATCTCTTTAAAATTAAAAAAAAACATAGCAAGAATGAAGTGATTTTTTCTCTATAAAACATACTACTAAAAAATCAAATTGGACCACACCTTATCTCATAGTCATAGATCTGTGCTCATATAGGAGAATGAATAGGTTTGGTAACGTGGAAATGAGAAAACTCATTTAATGCCACATAAAGAGGAAGAACAAGTTGTTCATAGAAAACGATGTCCACTTGTCCAAAAGGGTAGAGAAAATCATCACTCAATGAGACACAATCCTTGGCCAAGACACGTGAATAAAAACATTTGCCATTTGCCAACTCAACTCTATCTGATTATGTTCCCTTTGGCTGTCTAAATACTCACCACACAATGGGACTAATCTACCAGTCAACAAATAATGAAACATTAAAAACCCCAAGCTAGGCACTATTTTAGTTGAAATGTCTAGATATCTTATCACTCAAATTAATTTTCAGATCACTTTTGCAAGTTAATAGGGTTGTTTAGAACTTCTATATTAAATACCAGTCCTCATTGTATTTCGTCTTGAAGAAATGAAATAATCATATTATGCCTCTAAATAAATAAATAATGAAACATTCATTTGATCATTAATTGTTATTTTTTCATAAACAAAAAGAACACGTGCTAGTAATTTCGTTGATCAAAATAATTAACAAAGAAACACATTCAAAAATTAAATTAAGTAATTAAAGACACATTCAAATTCAAAAACAGTTGGAAAACAAAATACACATTCAAAAATATATTTACCATTCTAATGCACCTGGTGGCTACAATCATACTGACTCACAAAACTATCAAAAATGATATTTCCACATAAACAATTGCTTGCGTCTTTTTTTCTTTCACCCCAACAAACCCTTCATCGCCGCGTATTTTTTCTATGTAAAGGCACAACATGATATGTTCAACTGTAGTGCACATGTTTTTGACTTTATTAATAACAGGAATCATTCCTCAGTCACGTAAATAGATAAGCAAAAAAATATCTTTCCTTCTGTTATTTAGTCAACATATCAATTTTGAACCCATAAGCACAATCACAACCATGTGGAAATAAAAATAAAAATAAAATAAAATAAAAAGAAGCTATTCTACATTTAACTTTTTCTTCAAGATTACTTAACAGATGATGAATGTTGACTTCATCTTTTACTAGTAGGGTAGGATATAGTAAATTCAAATATTCCTTTTTTTTATAAGCCTATAACAACACTGTTAGAATCCACCACTAATTCCATAACATAAGGAATAAAGTGGCCCAGCTAAATAGGAGGAGTTTAATGAGTTCTTCCTCCTTGACACTGTATTGCTAATGGAAGTTAACTCTATTATTGAATCAAGTCATCATTGCAATTTGCAACTGCTACATACAGTGTCAATAACAAATATGATTATTTGGAAGGACAATAACAAGACAATAAAACTGATAAAACAGAAAATAATTTAGGTGGTGAAGGGAAAACTCTGTTGTATACAATGATCACTGTATCATTCCACTGAGCAATGAATCATTCAATTCTTCTATTTTCAGTAATACAATATTTCAAATGTATATGATAATTTCTTAATCTTATAATCAAAAGCTTGAAGATGTACTGGAACAATAAAAGAACCAGGCAATTAGTGAGCTAAACTATAACTGCTACAGACAAAACAAGATAACATTTCTATTAAATATAACACTGCATGGTAAAAGTTAGAAAAACAATGATAAACGCACCATACTAGCAGCATCCCTAACAATTTTTTTTTATAATGGTCTATATCTCAAGTCAACATAAGATCATTCCCTCCCAGATGAGGGCGGAGGCAAACGCGAACTTCGTGCTCTTCAGGTCCAACGCGATGTTTTGGCACCATAATCTCTAGCACTGATCCTGGCTCATCATAGTATGCTTCCAGATTGGCATCTTCAGGAATTCTGGTTGAGAGAGAAATTTCGCGGACAAATTCTCCAGGGGGGCAGTGCTCTGAGGATGCATCTATAAGCTTGAATGTCCTATCACGTCTCTTGATAAAAGGCCTTCGAGATGTGCTCATACAAGAAACCTTGATGATACCATGAGTAAGAGTGTTCCTCCATGAAACTTTCACACTTGCAAGATCTACAAATGGCAGACTGATAATAATCAAATAACCTTGTTCATCCTCATAAATAGTTTTTGCAGCTGTAACAGGTCCATAAGCATTCTTTATCACCCCACTGAAGTCATTTAACCAGTGTGGCTCACTTGGGTGCATTTCTATGTCTTGGATCTGATCGGATGGAGGATTAACAGCCAAGTAACATTCTTCATCAATTACATTTCCGTTACCATTTCCACGAGGGAAAAAGTCTTTTCTCTTTTTTCCGTTGACAGGAGACAAGTCCAATCCATCGCCGTTATTAGACAGATGAGTTGACAAATTCAATCCAGATCCATTAAGCAGCTTCTTTGGGTGTGCATTTGCAGTACCCTTGATTGGAGGAAGAGGTCTCTCAAGCTCAAAGTCTGTGTTGGGAAGATTTCTCCATGAACTAAAATCGCTTGCTTCAGGTGGGACTGTAAAATTCAAATCTCGGCCGGTGAGTTCAATCCACCTTTTCCGATCATCCTCATCGAGATTCATCAGATTGGGGGAAGGAAAAACCTCAATGCCATGCACACACTGAGGGTTTGAAAGTCCTCGATAATGCTTCCTTTGCATCCGGTGGGATCGAACAAAACCTTTGTCAACACTAAAAGGAAACGGGCGCTCCCCTTGGCGAGAATGCCCATTCATGTAACTCCTCAGCTGCATCTTGCCCAATGCATTTTCAGGCCTCTCCTTGAAAACCCACATGTACATATTTTCCATGTCATGTTGAACCATGAAAACATCAAGATTGAGATCACATTTCTCAAAACCTGAAATGCCATTACCGTCCCTAACAATCTTGGCCTTGGATTTATCATTCAAGGAAGGCTTAAAGTAAAAACTGAAGAAAAACCAAGCACCCCACATGCTATCAACTCGCTTAGCACATTTCCTTCCAACTTTGGGCAGAGTGAGAAAAGTCTCAGTCTCATAACCTTGAGTACCAAGACTAACATCCAAAATATCACAAGGATCAGAATTCCATGACTGCGGAGGTGGACTACGTTCGGCAGATAACGGCAAATTGATATCTGGGGGGCGAGAAAGTATGATTTGGCGATTCATCTCCAAGTCCAGTTCCTCATGAGAAGATGCACTTGAATCCATGGACAATAACGTGGAAGGGTGATGATTCTCCATTGAGAAAGAAGCAAAACAAGAATCGCCAATGCTACCTCATCTTGTTGTTGATGAGTTGTTGTTTTATTGCTGGTTGATACAATATTGCCATCCCAAAAACAATTCAACAAAAAAACCTTATAAACAACACCTTCATCGTATCAATACCCACTATATTTATCAATTCAATTTGAGAGGAAACAAAAAACACAAAAATCAACAAATCCAAATAATTTAAAATAGTTCCTTTGCTATATTTTTTTCTTTCTGTTTTCTCTATAAATTCATAAACAAACATACTAAACAACAATAAATACAATTACAAATATATGTATATTATATACCTCTCTGTTCAATCTATTCAAGAGATTTTGAAAAATGCTAAAAGAGAATTATATTTAACCCTATTTATTGTATCTGAATAAACCCTCCAAAATCAAGGGAAAAACAGTGAAACTGAATCAAATCCATACAACAGAAATAAAAAAAATAAAGTCTCTGAAAAAAGAGTCAATAAAAAGGAAATAGATCTTCAAAGATTACCTTTTAGGATAAGCATCAGAGAATCGAGAAGAACAGGAACCTCCATAGCCGACGATGAAGCGCTTCATAATAACATCGACAACCATGTTTTCAACAAACTCTCCAGAGTAATTTTCGTCATTTTCTACAATTATTATTATCTATATTTTTTTCCCAAATAAAAACCCTAATTTTATTTTTGTTGTTGTTCACATCACGTAAGACAATTCACCTTTTTGGAATACAGCGTTTTACTGCGGCGGTGCATCAACTCTCTCTCTCTCTCTCTCTCTCTCTCTTTTTAAAAAAATATTTTTATTTTTATTTTTGTTACTATATATATTCTTTGCATCAAATCTCTATACTTTATTATATTATTATTAGTTAGTCTTCAATTTTAACTTGTCATCTTGCATCACCCACAAAACAAAATATCATCTTATATATTTACGATTATTTATCATTTAAAGTGATAGAAAAAATAATGATTTATCATTAATCGAAAAAGATATTTAGACATCACAATGTAGGACACTATATTTTAAATTAGATGTTCACAAATTTATCTTCAAACAACAATGTCTTTAATTAATTTAGATCAAGATCAAGTGGAAATATAAGATTATAATTTTAAAGAGTTTTATTTAATACAATAAAGAAATATAAAATAAAAAAATTAAATAATAAATCATTATAGTTGTGCAGAAGGTTATTGATTGAGTAAGTCAAGTTCTCCTTTTTAATTTGAGTTACTCAAATTATAATTACAACAATTTGCTTCTTGAAAAATACGAGACACCTTACAATTTCAACCTACATAATCCAACAAATCCAATGCATCAAGAATAAGAGATTTAGGATAAGAATTATGAGACTTTTGAGAAATCATCGATTAATCAACTAATTTAAGTTAATGGTTAAAGAAGTGGAAGATCTGGACTAAAATCCAAGTGAAAGAAAAACCTAATAGAATAATTAATTACTAACTTCGATAATTTAAAAAAGAATGATGATATAATTCATCTCCATGAAAAGAGATGTACATAAGACTCCAAAGCTCAACCATGACTAACATATATTGACCCAAATTACAAGTGAATCCCTGAAGATAACAACCATTGAGTCTCGGTAAGATCGTCGTAGGCTAAACTACCAATAATTCTGATGTGGGACTCTTCAAATTAATCTTGAAAGAAGAAGAGGAGGGGTGTGACATCCTCTATCACAAAAACATTTTAAAATGTATATTGTATAAAAAAAATATGGATAAAGTTGGTACAAAACAAAACATAATCAAACATATAAATAGCACAATTATAAACATGTAGAAATAACAAATTCAAAAAAGAGTTCAACTCAAAAATTCTCACTCTAATAAACGGAATATACAAAGCACACATTTATTAATAGACTAACGTGTCAACAACTAACATAATTAAACTACTATCTACGACATTGACATCATGTCAATTACTCTGTCTCTTCCTCCTTAGTAATTATTTCATATATTGTCATCATCTCATCATCTACCTACACACGTAATGTGTAAGCGCCACATAGAAAAACTAAAGACGAGTCATCGTTATAAAGACATAATCAAACAAAATAAAATAAATTAAATACATATTCAATACCATAACATATAACACAACAAAATATTTGAAGAAAAATCAAGCATCACAAATGGTATGAACACGCTTCAAACATTTCTTTCCAACTTTCGGAAGATTAAGCAAACTCTTAGTCTCATACCCACCTTGAGTACCAAGACCAACATCCAAAATATCAAAAGGGTCAGAATTCAACAAAGCAACCTTTTAAACACCATCAACTTTTACATCAATAAATACCCATAACAATAGCAATTAAAACCCCTCCATATTAAA
>JBBPBT010000656.1:3067317-3080273 GCA_037974875.1 Cicer bijugum | reverse complement strand
GATAATTTTAGTTAAAATTAAAAAATTAAAATGTGATATACTTTAATTAATATATTTAAATAATATTATATTATAAAATTATATATCATATTATTTAAAATATTTTAAATTATTATTTTTTTAATTTAAAAATTTAATAGATGGATCAAAATTATCAATTTTTAAAATAAATTAATTAATTTGATAAATTGATAAAAATAAAAAAAATAAAAACTATAATTCTATAAATTGATAAAATAAATAAATTAAATCTACAATTAAATTTAAAGATTTATTGAAAGTTTGATTCTCTCATTAAACAGCGTTTAATTGCTGTTTAATTGTCGTATGAACATGGTACAAGAGACTAGTGACTTTTCTTTCGCACATATGTGGAGTTCGAGAAAGTACTTTTTCTTAATGTAGTTTGAAAATACATGCTGCTGCTGGTTCTAATTATTACTATTATTTTTTAAATATTTTATAAATATATCTTTCATAAAATAATGTGAAATATTAACTATATTTATTAATATTTTAAAAAGTATATACAAAGATAAAAAAAATTCATTTACATAATAAATACATTTCTAAAATTACAATTTTTTATAAATAAAATAAAATAATTTTAAAAAAATTTCTTATAATTAGAACCGAAGACAATATTAAGTGAACATTGAATCTTTTTAATCTCTTTTCACAACAAAATGATCTACATTTATTGCAATTTTATGTTCAAAGGAAACGTCAATGTTGATAACCTTAAAATAAATTTATTGAAAATACAAGCAATATCTAATTGACTTTGGAACGGTAGAGTTGGTCTTTGACAATTTGGGTGTCTTGGCCTTTGGATAATTCAATAAAGTGGTGTTCATGTAAATGTTGAATATTATTTTCTTTTCATTTATTTATTGTAAAATTATTAATAATTATTTTATAATCAAAGTTTTCTTTAAAAAAAATATTAATTTCAATAAGAAATTAAAGTGAGGTTATTTAATCAATACTAATACTTTATATTAATTTATAATAATAACAAAGGCAATACACTATTTTAGTATAGTTTATTTTTGGTTAAATTATAATTTTAATCTCTTTATTTTTATCGATTCAAAAAATTATCCTATATTTTAAAAATGATAATTTTATTTCATTCATCTAATTTTTTTAACTAAAAAAACTGATGTGACAAATTTTAAATAACAAAATATATAATATAATAATATAAAATGATTAATTCTTATGAATTCATAATAAAACACCTCCTTAACTTTTTGTATGTCTATAATAATAATGCAATTTTTTCTTGTAACAGGAAGAACGAAGTCATCGAGCAAGTCCCGATCCTTCTGATGATATGTATGTTATGTTGTTTTTGTTTATTTTAGACGCTGTATATGTTGTAATGTTAGAAAAATCATCGTAAAATTATTTTGCATCGATTATTGTATTTTATTTATCAGCATAGGATATTGGTTTAGAATTTATGTTTCCTCTCAAAAGATTAAATTGGATACAACCAATTTGTTGCTGCATTTGGAAATTGTGTTTTCTAACTGAGCTTTTGCTTTAAGATTTTGGGTTTGTGCATTCAAATTCACTTGTTTATTTGATTATATTTAGGCCGCTAAAAAAGAAAGGGAAAACAAATGCTGGTGAATCAAAAAAGGAAGGAAAGAGGGATTCTTCTTCTAGGTTCGAGACAGTAGTTATAGTAGTTTGTTTGACAAAATTGTAAATTTTTAGATTTAAAATAGATATTTTTAATATATTTAAAAATTAAAATTATTATTATATTAAAATTAAATATATAAAATTAATTAAAACTATGTTTTGAAGGAGTTTGACATGGGTCCTTCTTCATTGTTAACGATGATTATATTTTTTAAAATTTGAAGTTAATTAGAAAGAATCAGAGAGGAAAGCCAACAATTGCATAAAGTCAATAAGTACTTTTTTAAATTTGAATTTCATAAATAAGCTTGACTAGCTAATGGCTAGTTTGTCTTTCTAGTTTCTTCATTATTAACTATCCTACTAACAATTTTGATCATTGTTTCATTGAACGTAATAATTTATATATATATATATATATATATATATATATTGCAAAATTCTTTTTTATAACAATATTTTTCAATTTTCATATATATAACTTGTCATATGAATTGATTTTTTTTCAAAAATAAAAAATTATATTTGTGTGTGCATGCAGTTTTAAAAGGGAGAGAGAAGAAAGCACAATGAAAATAGAGAGAAAGGAGATTTTAGATGAAGTAAAGAAACAACTATGGTTGGCAGGGCCAATGATACTTGTTTGTGTATTTCATAACTTACAAATGACCACTCTCATATTTGTTGGACATTTGAATCAAGAGTTGCTTCTTGCTGGTGTGTCTTTGGCTCTTTCCATTATCGATGTTACTGGTTTCAACGTATTGGTATGTTAATATGATTTTCTTTATTTTAATTTTCGATGTCTATGCATGAAAGTCATATTTGCTCATGGTTTAAAGATTTTTTTTTTAACTTTTATAATGTGTAATCATATTTTTATTTAATTAATACATTTTTTTAAGTAATTAAAAATCGATTGGATAAATTTTTGAAAAAGCGATTGGTCTATACTACTTAGTTTCAAAATATATTTTTGAAAAAAACTAATAGTCAAAATATCATATAACCTTATGTCTTATGTTGTACATGAAAATGTTGTTTGCTTTGTATCATACTATTATATTTCTTTTGATAAAAATCATACTATTCTTTATAAACTCATGTTTATATTAATGTAGATGGGTATGTCAAGTGCACTAGACACATTTTGTGGTCAAGCATATGGAGCAAAACAATATCATATGGTTGGAATATATACACAAAGAGCTATGTTGGTTATCACACTTGTTAGTTTACCCTTATCAATTATTTGGGCATACTTAGAACCCATTTTGATAATTCTACATCAAGACAAATATATTGCAACACAAGCTCAACTCTTTGCTCGTTATGCAATCCCAAGCCTTTTTGCCAATGGCATTCTTAGGTGCCTTGTTAAATTCCTACAAACCCAAAACATAGTTTTTTCTATGTTGTTGGCTAATGGACTCACTAATTTAATACATGTCCTTCTATCTTGGGCTTTTGTTTTACATTTTGAGTTTGGTATCAAAGGAGCTGCTATTGCAATTTGTGTCTCAAATTGGGTTAATGTGGTACTATTGCTACTTTACATCAAGTTCTCTTCTTCATGTAAAAAGACTTGGGTTGGTTTATCAATGGAATCCTTTCACAACATCCCTCAATTTCTCAAACTTGCTTTCCCTTCAACAGTCATGGTTTGGTATGATCTTTTCTTCAAAACTACTTGATGTACATTGCTAAAAGCCTTGCCCCAAACTTTCCATACCGACATAATGAAAGCAAACTCTAGAACTCCACATGTGAATGCCATCAATAACGTCACTAAAACAGCTACATATGCAGCATTTGGATATCCAGCTCCTAATTCATTTGAGATTCTTGTACTATTTTGTCCAAACATGCATGTAACCGCACACAATATAGTCAATAATAACGTCATAAATAATTTTTTGTAAATCAATTGTAACACTTTTCAAATATTAGAGGATGAAAAATCTCCATTTTGCATTTTAGTGATAGTATGTACTTTTTCTTGGTTCTATTTTGGATTACAATATAGTATTAATCAAGTTTAACATGAAAGACTAACCTTCCAGCAACACTAACTCCGAATTGTATCATCCAGAACGAACCAAGTACATTAATACTGGGAATGAAAAAATATATTTGGTCATATATATATATATATATATATATATATATATATATATATACACACACAAAGTAATAAATTGTCATAACCCAACATACTATAATTATAAATTGCGATCCATAACTACAATTACGGCATTTAATATTGTTGATTTTGAAGTAATTGCAACAATATCGTAGTCGGAATTACAACTGTATTTGCTAGCATTTTTCTACAATATAAAATTTTGTAGTATAATCGCAACCAGAATTTCAAATCATATTGCAGACAATGAACAAAGAGAAACTAACCATATAGAGAGTACCGAAGTTTGCAATGTTGGATTGGGAAGAGCACCAGATAAAAATACCATTACTTCAAATGTCCATGATTCTAAACTGAAACATGACAGAGATACTATAGTAAACAATTAGAAATCACAATAAAACTCTCTAATGACTTATCTTTGAACTTTCGAAAATTTTCATTTTTGTCGTTTAATTAATAATATATAAATAATTAATACATTTAGATGTTTCTATATTATGAAATAGTATATCACATCATTTAAAATATATTAATTTATTTATTTTTTCAAAAATCTGAGGGAGGGACCAAAACTATAAACTTTTAAAAAATGAGAACTAATTTCGTAAATTTGTATAAACCTAGGGACCAAAATGCAACTAAGTCAATAATAATCTACATATTTAAAGGATTAAGATAAGATGCCTTTACTATCAAGATTCATGTTCTTATATTAATATATGCATCTATATTCAATGAAACTCAATTTTAGTTTTGAAGAAAAGATCATACCAAACCATGACTGTTGAAGGAAAAGCAAGTTTGAGAAATTGAGGGATGTTGTGAAAGGATTCCATTGATAAACCAACCCAAGTCTTTTTACATGAAGAAGAGAACTTGATGTAAAGTAGCAATAGTACCACATTAACCCAATTTGAGACACAAATTGCAATAGCAGCTCCTTTGATACCAAACTCAAAATGTAAAACAAAAGCCCAAGATAGAAGGACATGTATTAAATTAGTGAGTCCATTAGCCAACAACATAGAAAAAACTATGTTTTGGGTTTGTAGGATTTTAACAAGGCACCTAAGAATGCCGTTGGCAAAAAGGCTTGGGATTGCATAACGAGCAAAGAGTTGAGCTTGTGTTGCAATATATTTGTCTTGATGTAGAATTATCAAAATGGGTTCTAAGTATGCCCAAATAATTGATAAGGGTAAACTAACAGGTGTGATAACCAACATAGCTCTTTGTGTATATATTCCAACCATATGATATTGTTTTGCTCCATATGCTTGACCACAAAATGTGTCTAGTGCACTTGACATACCCATCTACATTAATATAAACATGAGTTTATAAAGAATAGTATGATTTTTATCAAAAGAAATATAATAGTATGATACAAAGCAAACAACATTTTCATGTACAACATAAGACATAAGGTTATATGATATTTTGACTATTAGTTTTTTTCAAAAATATATTTTGAAACTAAGTAGGATAGACCAATCGCTTTTTCAAAAATTTATCCAATCGATTTTTAATTACTAAAAAAAATGTATTAATTAAATAAAAATATGATCACACATTATAAAAGTTAAAAAAAAAAATCTTTAAACCATGAGCAAATATGACTATCATGCATAGACATCCACGTTAGTTTTGAAAATTAAAATAAAGAAAATCATATTAACATACCAATACGTTGAAACCAGTAACATCGATAATTGAAAGAGCCAAAGACACACCAGCAAGAAGCAACTCTTGATTCAAATGTCCAACAAATATGAGAGTGGTCATTTGTAAGTTCTGAAATACACAAACAAGTATCATTGGCCCTGCCAACCATAGTTGTTTCTTTACTTCATCTAAAATCTCCTTTCTCTCTATTTTCATTGTGCTTCCTTCTCTCTCCCTTTTAAAACTGCATGCACACACAAATATAATTTTTTATTTTCGAAAAAAAAATCAACTCATATAACACGTAGACAAGTTATATATATGAAAATTGAAAAATATTGTTATAAAAAAGAATTTTGCAAAATATATATATATATATATATATATAAATTATTACGTTCCATGACACAATGATCAAAATTGTTAGTAGGATAGTTAATAATGAAGAAACTAGAAAGACAAACTAGCCATTAGCTAGTCAAGCTTATTTATGAAATTCAAATTTAAAAAAGTACTTATTGACTTTATGCAATTGTTGGCTTTACTCTCTGATTCTTTCTAATTAACTTCAAATTTTAAAAAATATAATCATCATTAACAATGAAGAAGGACCCATGTCAAACTCCTTCAAAACATAGTTTTAATTAATTTTATATATTTAATTTTAATATAATAATAATTTTAATTTTTAAATATATTAAAAATATCCATTTTAAATCTAAAAATTTAAAATTTTGTCAAACAAACTACTATAACTACTGTCTCGAACCTAGAAGAAGAATCCCTCTTTCCTTCCTTTTTTGATTCACCAGCATTTGTTTTCCCTTTCTTTTTTAGCGGCCTAAATATAATCAAATAAACAAGTGAATTTGAATGCACAAACCCAAAATCTTAAAGCAAAAGCTCAGTTAGAAAACACAATTTCCAAATGCAGCAACAAATTGGTTGTATCCAATTTAATCTTTTGAGAGGAAACAGAAATTCTAAACCAATATCCTACGCTGATAAATAAAATACAATCATTGATGCAAAATAATTTTACGATGATTTTTCTAACATTACAACATATACAGCGTCTAAAATAAACAAAAACAACATCTGGATTATTATTATTATAGACATACAAAAAGATTAAGAAACGAAATTCAAGGGAGAGAAACCTACCCCATCTGGATCAGCAGCTTCAATAATTTCCCATTTCTCCTCTTCAAAATTCAATATCTCCTCATCACCATCATCATACAAGACCTAAAATAGAGAGAGAACAGTCAGAAGAGTATGAAAGCACAACTCATGAATTATATAATTTGACCATTTAAAAATAACATTATATATAAGAAATGAAGGGCTTGTTTAGTTTGAACAGCAATTCGTGTTTCCATTTCTTAATTCATCTCTAATTGCCCAACAAAAACTCGTTTTCTCGGCATATTCAATAACAATTATGGGTCTGTTTTGGTTTAAAAGAACTTTTTTATTTCCATTTCTTGTAAATATAAATTATAACAGAAAATGAAAAGTTGAAAATAAAAACAAGCCCATTGTCTGTTTTCTAAACAATATTTTGAAAACAAGGGCATGTTTGGCCTACATTTTCATTTTATTTTTCAATTTTAATTACAAAAATGCCACATTTTCACTTTTTTCATGTTTTCAAAGCATTGTCCAAGGAAACAGTGGATACAAAAAATTTGTTTTCAACATTTCCATTACAAAAGTAGAAAACAAAAATCAGAGTGAACGAACCAATGAGTTGACATTATTGTAAATAAAACTAAATGTTTTCTGAAGCCAATCAGACTCGTAGATTATTCTTTTGCAATTAAAAGTGAATACAACATGTGAAATAGAAAATATTTTTGCAAAATAAACAGAGCTATCTTGAATTTGTTACAATAGCAGAATTTGTACAATTACTTTTCAAATGGGTAAATCTATATAACAAAACAGAAGTACAAAAGTTTTACGGAGATAAATTGGAAGGGGATGGCAAAGTAAAGAGATGGTAATATAGCTCACAAATCACCTTGTGCTTCTTATTGGAAGAATCAAACGAATCAACAACACCTTCATAAAACCTGCAAAAGATTGTGTAGAATATATATCACTATTTTACCATGGTGAACAGGTGAACCTCGAGATGGAGGATGCATATCATACACTTAGATACCAAGAACGAAAAAAAGCATGACCCCTAGTTTATTACTAGGTAAAATATATCTCACCCAAGCACCACCGCCATTTCATGAAAACAACATAGTTACAGTTTATTTAACAGAATATGGTGGTGTAACTACAATTAGGACTTAGCAGCTTATATAAGTAGTAGTTAAAACAAGAGACAAACAAATTAACCCTAGAAATAAAATCTTTAACTCAAACCATGTCGACAAACCATAGTTGGTAGGTAGTCCCAGATAGAGAATACAGGTAGCTAAACCAAAAACTACTATAGCAGGCATGAAGCAATTGTTACAACAAAGATAGCCGACAAAATTACAAATTAGATGCTCAGAACACTAATAGTATACAAAACTAAGGAGAATTATTATCAACACCCAAAAGCCATACTTAGCTAAAGGCAAAATCATCAGTAATCAAGCCATAGGTTGGCCCAAAAAGCCTGCAATAGCAGCTGAAGTGCAGAGACAAAAACAGAACAGCCAGCTATGCCAAAGAAATGTGAGCCACAAGGAGCTTCCTAAAAGAGTGTAAAACAGGTGTCCGCTATTTAGTATTGCCAAAAGACGGGAGAACAACTGGGAGTTGGTCAAATCAAGTGGGACATACAACCCTATGTAACAGCAAACAACTGTAATGGGTCTGCACGTTCTGACTGGGTTGTGTCAACTCAAACAGTGAGGTCGGTATGCACATAAAAGAATGGAGTAGTGCCTGATACCCGGAAATGAACACCGGATGCAATGGGTATTGGAGACAAAAAATCTAGAGAGAGAAAAGTATGAGACATTGTGAGCAAAGAAGTGTTCTCAATTTAGGAGGATAGCAAATGCTTTGTTCACCCAATGTTACAAAACCTGAATCATTACCTAACCTCACATATCCCTATTCATTTATCTAACTAAGCACCTTTAACTAATTAACTTTTCCATCCCCTTCAGTCCTGACAGAAATAAAATGATGATCTGAATGGCACGCAAAGCAACTGTGATCAAGATTAGAGGTAAAAAGATAACTCAACCATATATAGCAAGGAAACAACAGCTTGTTTCAACCCAGTATGCAACAAGTACAAATCCAATAGCATACAACACTCCCAGTCCCAGATCCTACATAACTAAAATAACCGATCACAGTATGTCGCAAATATAGAACCACCATGAACTTACATTTCATCATCTGGCCACCAAACCTTAACCCGTGTTCCAACAAGACTTTCATCATTTTTCTTGATATCAGACTCCTGAGACAATAGTCAGAAGATCAGCAATCAAACTGAGAAGAAAAATAAAAACTGTGTAATTAACAAAAAATAGTGGAAAGCATTTTGGAACAACATAGGCAAATACAGATAGCATTTAAAAATAAGGAAGCCCACATGAACTTGCAACTAATTAATTCCTCGAGAACAAGGACCATTATGGTTTCCATGGACAAGAAAACATTTCCTGGGTGATGTTCCCTGAAAGTTTTAAACAAAGCTGCTTAGAACCATATTCACGCATCTAGCATCCAACTAGGTAAAGAAACCAAAATACACTACAACTACAATTACTGCTTCTAGTAATAATTTCATATTCAATTCAAACCATAGACAAAATCATTTCATCTCATCTGGCTTGTATTAATGTGAAGAAATATGTCACAGAATCTAATAATTAATTACTGTTGAAATAAATTAGCTGCCTCTTTTATCTTATATATATAGGGAGCATATGAAATGAGGAGTTTTACAATAAGGGTTAAATTTTAACCATACAACCATACATGGATGGTCATGATTAAGAGTTATTTAAGTAGCACATGATCATTTTACAATATTACATGACTTTTTCTTCTAATCTTGACCATCCATGTATGATTGTGTGGTCAAGATTTAACTCTTTCACCCTCTCATTATAAAACTCTTCTCATTTGATATGGTCCCTATATATATATATATATATATATATTCACTTTGCAAAGCATACAATGACTGAGTGCAATAAAAGTCCACATTCAGTTGCACACATAAAAAGGAAGGCATACCACAAAAGAAACATTGACATCATTATCTAATACTTACTACTTAGAACCAATAATGATAATGATATCAGTCATTAAAGTTCAGAACCAAATGGAACACCAACCCTACCATTCAGTCAAAAGCAAATTTCTCAATACAAGCATCTAAAGATTATATATCATGCATGAGGATAAAAAATTGATATTCATTAATATGCAGAAGTCCAACTTCGTCTAGAGATATAAACCTAAACACAGCGTATAAAGCTTGATAATCCTACCCTTACAAGTCGGTTTTGTATGATCAAGTTCAGCATAAAATCTAAGATATGCATTACAAAACGTCCCGAAGCTATAATGCTGGACTTATATACAACAGCTCTTACCTTATTGTCTTCAAGAAATGCTGAAACATCTCCAAAATGAGGTCATCACATTCAAGATCCAGCATTACCACACATGATCTGACTTTTGCAACTGTTTCGAGGATTAAAATCCTCTTTTGGTACCATCGGTTTGAGCTATCATGTAGATTTTCAAATGAAGATACAATTAATCTAAAGACCTCCTGAAAGAAAATGACACCATTAAACTCAACAGACATAGTTTGTAAAGAGCACGACAGTAGAATCGAATACAATTAATTTTAATTTAGAACAGAAAATAATCAAGCACACCTTCATTTGGTCATCATCGTAAGGAGCATCAGGTGCAGTGATTCGTGTTATCTCACTGAAGCAGGAGGCAACTGCAACTTTGACATCAACATCTGAATGCCTTAAAAGTTTATTAGCAATTAATACTTTCAATGATGGAGAGAGTGCATTTTGCATAGATTCAGTAGGTGACTGTTCAACCCTTGATAGACAACTTTCAACTTGCTGCAGTTCCAAGAAAGAAACACAATATCAAGCAGATGGGATAAATATTTTGGTCAGCCATTGTCTTGAGACCTACATAACTTCTACGAGATGAGAAATTAATGAATGCTGTTATACTATAACAGAGTTACTAGTTGACATGGAAAGTTAGACGATGCTTTTTGACTTTTTGCAATTTTTGTTAAAATTAACCACCGAAACAAATATACAGTATTAACAACATAGGAAAAATTAAAGCGCGTAAAGAACAAGTAACAAAATATTCAAACACACATCCAAGACTGAAGTAACTATGGTAATAGCGATTCATAAGAAACAGAACTCACAAATAAATTCAATGAGCGGAACACAAGCAGTTAGGTAAAAATCTATAAGTTAATGAGGAGGATTGCAAGATTATATAAAATGTAGGATCATAACAAGGTTTGTAAGATTCTACCAAAATGAAAAACTATATATATATATATACACACACACAAACACAATAATTTATTCATTTTTTTCATTTATATAATATTATTTAATGTATGTTGAATAAATGGTACCAAAGGCCCAAAGAAACAAAGCTAAAAGCCTCTGGGGAAGCAGACCCCAGCAGTCTCCCAAGAGAGGCACAAACGAAAAGCAGCAACGCAATCAAAAATCCTACGTATATCGAGAAAAACAAAAGTTGGCTAAGACATTCCCACCTGGTCTATCTGATCTACACATCCCTCCCAACAAGGTAATAAATCTAGGAAATAATCGAATATGATAACGATAGCCCGAGGAAATACCACCCTCCAACAGATAAATAGCAACTAGAAAGTTACTCTCCACCAAGATCCGACAAAAACCACATTGAATACGCAAATGAATACCATTCAAAATACCCGAAAGCTCTGCCAAGACTAATATATGTTGATTATAAATTTTTATAACACTGAAATTATTACTTAATATATATTATTTGGTTTCGATTATTATGGTATTTTTATATCAAAGTAAAATTTGCATTAAACTATACGCTTATTAGATGGATGATATGTGCCAATTTTAATGAACCCTTTTAGCCTTTATCATTTCAAGCTTTTTACCCCTTTTCCATAAAAGAGCCCACTTTAGTGACTGAGCACATGGGCCAAAAACAAAATGCAGCCCAAGTGTAAATAAGAGTGTGCCCTGACATCCCATCTAGGAATAAGAAACAAAACGTCTTCTGGCTGCTGCTGCCCACTCACGGAAACAACGTGCCGTTGCAGCACTTGTGTTACGAACCGGAGCAACAGAAACCAAATAGTGATTGGATTTGTCGGAAACCACCACTTGCAGGACAAGAAATTGTTGGAGGCAAAAGAGCAAAGGTTGAGAGACTCTCCATCACGGATTAGGAGGAGCCGGGACGCACATCCTGGCAAGGAAATCATTTAAAAATGATCTAAATATCATAAATTAAATCATAAAATATTAAAACATTTCAAGTAAACACTCGTTACAATACACATTCAAATATCCATAATAATATTTTATGAAGTTGCAAGTCTTACGACAATGTTATTTGAGATCAATAAAAACAATTTATAAGTTGCAAGTATAATTATAAATACACAATTAATAAGATATATTCTTAGTTATAAAGTCACAATTATTTAACTATTAATCCTAATCAAATTTTTAAAAAGTTTACAAACGTTTATCTTTTAATTTGATTATAAATATTGTAATAGTCCAATGATATTAATAGATATTAAAACATAAAGGAAAACAATTAATTAAACTAAATATTAATATAATAAATAAATAAATAAATAATATATTTATATAAGTGCGGGTGCGGGGCGGGTATAGTACCCGTACCCGTACCCATAAGCACTTAATTTTGCGAATAATTACCCGTTCCCGTGCCCATACCCATTATGCGGATTTTTACCCTACCCATTGTGGGTTTTTTTTGCAGGTACCCTTTGGGTCTGAGTGTAATTGCCATCCTTGGTCAAGAAGATCGACTAATACGACCTTAGAGCTCTTATAAAAGGCAAGCTATTAGATAGACATACAATGTTCAAAGCATTATAATTATATACCTTTTTTCATGTAAAATTTTTCTTTTCAAAAGAAAAAAATAATATTTATTAGAGTTGTCAAAAAATCCCTAATTCTAAAGTTCTCTTTAATTTTTTTATTTATTTATTAAGTGTCCCTAATATAAAACTCTCTATTGAAAATAATTTTTTTAAAATTCCAATATATTATTTCATGAGATTTAAAGGAGAGGTTTAGACGGCTTATAGGCTTCTGTTAATTTTAAGATTTTTTTTTTAAAAAAATTTTCTAAATTTTTTTTTTCTCATAAAATTGTGAGGAAAAAAAATCTCAAAAAATATCGAATTATTTTTCTTGAATAAAAAAATTAAAAAATTTTTATCGATGAAAATGTCAAAAAA
>JBBPBT010000656.1:3049241-3060896 GCA_037974875.1 Cicer bijugum | reverse complement strand
TAAAATTATTAACAAAATCATAATTAAAAAAAATCACAGTTACAAAATAATTATAAATAAATTGAATAACATAAAAAAAGATACGTAAATTATTTATGATATTGTGAATTAGGCATAAAGAATATTTAGTAACATTAGGACAAATAACAAAAACAAACCTTATCTTTGTATTTAGACTTTTCAATTTTTTAAATAACAATATATAAATAGCTAGTTTGAACACATAACGACTTTTCCATTTTCGTTTTTTCCTAATAAACTATATGACCAGAAATAATTTTTGTTTAATAGATGAATATGGTTCAATATTTGACTATGTATGTCCAGTTAATTTTATTTTTTATTTCACCATTAAATGACCAAAAGTTTGAATAATTTACGTCGTAAAAGCATCATATTCCATGCGAATTTGGCATCCATCAAATCCTAATTTTATTTCTCACTTTATGTATTTGAGAATTTACAAACGCATCTTTGATGGACAAAAAAAATATATATGATAAAAATAAGTTATTGTATTTTGTATGAATTTAATGTTTGATAAATCAACGACATATGATAATTTAATTAATAATTTAATTATTTAATATCTTTAGTTGATATTTTTATTTTGTATGAGTTAGATTAGAAATTAAGAAATTTATTCAACTACCTCTAAAAAATATAATTTAAAATATAAAATAATTTGAAAGTTTCGAAATAGATATTTTTCTAGATTTTCGAAAGTTTCGAGCAATCTGAAACTTTCGAATTAGAGAAAATTTCTATATTTGGAAACTTTCGAAGTTTTCCAGATTTAAAAACTTTAAAAACTTTCAAGATTTGAAAACTTTAAAAACTTTTTAAATTTTTGAAATGTAATCCTTATTTTGAAAATTTGAAACTTCTTAAGTTTTCGAATATCTTTTGAAGTTTCAAATTTTTGAAATTAGGATTACATTTCGAAAATTTAGAAATTTTCTAAAATTTTGAAACTCTCAAAAATTTTAAAAAAATTATTTCGAAGGTATGAAAAATTCGAGTGCGCTTACTTTTTTATTTCACAAATTTGGAAATATTCGAAAGTTATTTAAAGTTTAAAAAAAGAGGTGAAAAAGTGAGCTGTTAAAAAATTGACAGGTTAAATTTATATAAAAAATCGGGGCTTTTAAAACATGCATCTTGCTTTGCAATTTATATGTTAAATTTTTTTTCTTCAGGGGACCGCATGCGACTAGTGGAGGAACTTCAACTTTAACATTTGAGTGGTTAAATTTTTAAAGGATAAATAAAAAAGTATAATATTATATTGTATATAAAAATTTTAAATTTATAAAAATATATTGATGATCAAACTTAACACTCAGATGTAGTAGATTAAATTTTGGTTGATATTTTTAATAATTAAAAATTATATTAAATAAATTTTAGTCGATATACACATATTAATCTACGTTATGTGATCTATACATACCAATCTACATGATTCATGCCATTAGGTTAGATTAATTCATGTAACAATAAAAAAGTACACAAATAGAATGTCACATTTATG
Source organism: Cicer bijugum (assembly GCA_037974875.1). Taxonomy (NCBI): domain Eukaryota; kingdom Viridiplantae; phylum Streptophyta; class Magnoliopsida; order Fabales; family Fabaceae; genus Cicer; species Cicer bijugum. The sequence goes on along the minus strand of JBBPBT010000656.1, from coordinate 3,059,362 downwards.
TATTAAATTCAAAATTATATTTCGGCAACGATAACTCAACAACCACATTTATACTCATAAAAAAATTATTCATAAAATTTAAAATTATAAGAACACAAATCACAATATCTATATTAATTCGCAAAACTATTATGTTGTATCTAGTTGAAATTCATCAGAACCATCACAAAACTATTAATATATGTCATTTGTATCTAGTTGAAATTCAACAAAACCAATTACTATATATTAAACTACAATTATCCTATAAACTTATGTCATTTTGTTTTTATAATTTGGACACAATTAATAATTATTTATTTCAATTTTTTTAAACATAAATATTTTTTTTATAAAATTTATCTAACTTCATATGTTGAACAAATTTATATGCAAACGATTTTTCAAAATCCTATGTCAAATCACATAGTAAGAGAATTTGGGAGAAGTGTTCATAAGTGCGACTTGTCAACAATAGTGTAGAGATCGTGCATAGGGTCAAAAAGAATGTACAAAGGTTATAATAAAAAATAATGTATAAAGATATATAAATGGATATTAAATTTTGTCACCTATACGAGATACAGTACAGACCAATTCAGGTCAACAGTGGCTTAATACGTTCAAAACAAAAACACTAGCCAACCAATACGGCCTTTAAGTTCTAATAAAAGGCAATATTATTAGTATTACTTTTTCTTTTTACATAAAGAGTTCAAGACATGTCATTCATGATAAAGGTACATGATTTAATGGGTAACTACCACTTTCGTTGTAAGATTGACTTAGCTATAATTTTCATATTAGTCATTAAATGTTCGGAATAAACTTTAAAAAATATAATTTATTATTATAAAAATCTTTAAAATATATAATTTATTCTTAAAATAGTATGTAATAATTATCATATGAACATTTTAATAATTAGATGATAAATTTGAATTTTTAATTGAGTTAGAGATTGAAGTAACATCGCTTTACACTTTGAACAATTAAAATAATAATTTAATTGTGATTTAATACTTAAAAATTAGTCTTTGGACAAAAGTGTTCTTATTAAGAATAACATGATCAAAGTAATCACATAAAAAAAATAAGTTTTGAACTTGATGGAAAAATAATAATATAAAATTTCATATAATATGGAATAAAAATAAAGAAATTGATACATTGAGTTCTCCATATAAAGAGAAATTAACTACCAAACTAAAATCTAACAAACTAATCGAAAAACTCTAACTAACATTATATTTTTTTCTAACATATTCCACAGGTTCAGAGTAAGATGTTATTAATTTGAGTTTGGATTATATTATAAATCCAGACACCCACGACTAACCAAAGTCTAATCCGCTTGTCGATTTGTCATTCTTCTCGCTCACAACAAGTTACGTAATCCAGTTATAAGGTATTTAAGAATAATAGATAAGTAAATAGGAGAACTGTATCCGATACACTGTGCATAACAATAGATTTTTCTTGACATGGAGATAAACTTAATTAGTTTTAGATTTTAGCCCTAAGGTTTTAAGGTAAGATACGATATTCAATTCACTTGTTTGGCTATTCTTAGTCGAATGTGATGATCCAACAAACTCCTTTATGATCTAATAGTGCCATAAGAACCAATGGTTTGAATAAAAGTGAATGAATATGTGTATTAAAAGTCTTCATGATAGTGATGGTCAGACGACATGTTATATGCATATATCATCAGTGGTTCAAGTGTATTTGAATGAAAATATTTCTATATAAAGGGGAACATAACTAAATAAATTAGAGAACTCGCACTTGTGGAATAAACTATTGGTATATCAAGTGGAGTAAGAGTCTCATATTTGATGGAAACGTTGATATTAAATACGAAATAAATGAAATGACATATCACATATATGCTTAATGTCTTAAGATTTTTGGGGAAAATATGTGATGTACAGTCCACTTATCTAATTATTTTTAACTCAATATGATGATCTTTTAGACCCCAATGATAAGTAGTGCAAGTTGCAAGAATCTAAGCCACATTCCAATCTTAAAAGAAAGACACAAAGTCCTAAATACGACATGAAACGTGACGATGGCTAGAAGACGTTATGAATTGTTGACCTCACAAAATGTTGGCGCCAAATATTCTAGTCCCAACACGCATGTTGCATTATTCCTATCGGGCTATTCGTTTGAATTGCCTTTACTAGATCCCCACCATAAAGAGTTCAGTATCCTCTCAATTAATTTTTGTTGCATATATATTCTTAATCGTACGATATATTTGAAAAAAGAAAAATAACTTATTTAAATTAAATTAACTAACTAAATTTAAAATTGAACTGATAATATTAAACAATTATTTTTCTCTATTCTATTGTTTTCCTTTTTTTTTCTTATATTTTTTTAGTCGAATGTTAGTATATAAGAGAATAAAACACGTACCTTTGATATGTGGCTTATTCGTGTTACTCAAAAATACTATTTTATTCCATCTTGGACTTTTATTTTTTTTCTTACACCAAAATGACCTCTAAATCTACTTCATTCTTTTCCTTTTTTTTCTTCTTCTTGTTGTATGGTCTGATTTACTCGAATTGCATCAACCAATTTTGATGTTTTAGCATCGTCATCTCAACGATGATTCTATATAGTTTGTCATCGTAAATGTTTGGCTATTAGACTAAGCTTTTGACTCACTCGTCATATTAGTGTTAGGGGGTTGCCTCTAGAAGAGAGTGATCACGGAATAGTAGAAGCACATGATAGGTTGAATGTATATGGAATTCTCTCATTTTTCTCTACGCCTAAGCAAATTGACAATCCACCATTTATATAGTTTCCTTGATTTTGTACGGTTGAACCGTTTTAAGGTAGGTTTTCAATAAAGTCGATTAGATTATATTTTTTTGTTGGTTTAAGAAAATATACCTTCACCCAATTTACTTTTTTTTTTGGGTATAAAAATAGATAACAAATACTATTAAAAAATTCACTCATACAAAGTGGAGATCCTGAATTTGAAATCGAGTCCTTATAAAAAATATATAGTTTAACAATATTGGCATTGTTAGTCTAGCTACGCCTTACGCACGTCTACTCTTTTAACCTCTCATTTTCACTCATATGAATAATTTATGCATAAAGGTCAATGTCCACCCAATAAGCAAATATCACTCTTATAAGAAAATAACATTTACTTTATCATTTTTGGTGGGTTTAACTATAGTGGTTAAGTCCGGTATTAATTAAGAATGAACTAAATGTTGGATATATAAGTATGGTGATCAATAGATATAATGCCTTAAGGTTTTTGGTGGAGATAAAGTGTCAAAGTCTTTTGTAGTCTTGAAGTATTTGGCCTGTTGTTGCTCTCGCGTCCCCGAACTCACCAACAAGTGTCATAAGAGTTTTTTATTTGGTGCTTTCTTTAATTTTTATATGTTTGTTTTTCCCAACAATTTTAACTCTTAGTTGCCGAGTGTTTTAGTTTCTACAACTATGATATAAATTATTTTCTCAATCGATGATTGCGATGTATTATATCTCAACTATGTTTTTCCTACATTAGTGTAACTTGTTTTTGAGTTTTAAAATAAATTATGTCACCAAATATATTAATGGGTTGAGTCTTGTACTAGGTTTCTCTCTTTAAGAAGTTTCGCGACACTATCTAAATTGTGCAAGATAGATAGACTATCAACTACGAAGTTCCTAAGATATAACATCTCAAACAAATTGAATCAAAATTCTACTGCACCATAGAATATCGTTCTTGAATTACACCCTCAATATCGGAGTTAAAGTCACTCTCAATACGAAAGTTAAAGTGACTTGTAATATGATACTTTGTAAAATTAAGATTAACAAAGTAATAAAAAAAATTATAAAACAATTAATAAAGTAATAAAAAATAAATAAAAATAAAAATTAAAAAAAACTTATGGAAAACTTGTGGGTTGAAGTTTTTCGGTAACTTCCGAAAATGTCAAAAAATAAATTTTGGTATTGTAAATGTTCTGGAAAAATTGAAATAAATATTTTGGTACTTTCAAAAAACTTTAAATTTTTTTTAAAAAAATAGTCTTCTGTGTTGAAAAATTTAAAAAACGTTTTTTTGAAAAAAATGAAATTTTTTCTACTCACTTTTGCATCGACAAACTCAAATAATAGAATAATAAAAATCTAAAACTTTTAATATTTATATGAGAATATTTATATCTTTTCCTTTAGTTTGTAGGAATATAAGGATAATTTGGAGGATACAAGGTAAAATTTTTTAATTATAAGCATTCGATAGAATACACGGCCCAATGCATTTTTGGTGATGTTCAAACCATACGGTATACCATCCAACAAAAAATATCCGAACTAATTATAAGCATTTCATATAGTATACGGCCCAATACATTTTTGGTGATGTTCAAAACCGTATAGTACACAACCCACTAATATCCAACAATTAGGAAGTCTTAATCAATATCCCACCGTTAAAATTTAAGATTAAATATGTTTTAGATTTTACAAAATTTTAAATTTTAATTTTATTAACTATAAATTAGGTTATAACTTAACTAACAAATGTCAACATTATTTGAGTAAACATTTTATCTATGGTTCAAACTTAAATAGCAGTTCTGTGTGGGTTTCTGGTGCTATTTGCAAGTATGTCTACTAACTCAAAAAAACTACAGCTTTTAATCTTAAAAAATATCATGTATATAATTTTAGTCTTTACTGTTAAATCAACATATATTTTTATAAGATTTTTTGCAGACATTTTAACAACATTATAAAAAGTTTGTATACAAAAATTAAGCTCAAAATTTAATTTCCACTCCATATTTTTATTACTTTTATCTTAAGTTTTTTTACATTTAAAAAATTCATATTTAATTTATTTAAAGTTAAAAATAAATCTAAATTTTTGTGGAGGAACTTTTTATAATGATTTGAACATAATTACGAAAAATCATTCGAAAATTTTGTGAATGCATAGGTTTTCTAGTTGTTCTAGTTTAAGTTTTATTTTTGATTTCGATGATTGTTTCTTAAATTAGATTTAGGATCTATATATGTCTTTGGTGATTTAACTAATTCGCCTTATACTTGAGCAAAAAATAACTCGAGGAAATTGACATTTTAATCATGCATAGTTAAATGCTTCATTAACACTTTTAAATTTATCACTCCTCATTTCAAATGATTTTAGACATGTTTTGAATGTTGAATAGACTCAAAGAATGTTTTGATATATTTGAACTCTAAGTCTTAACAAATTTAGTGTTTCCTTAATTTGAATGAAGCGTAGGTTAGGGAAACTCTATGAATCGATTCAATGTTTCATTGATTTGGATTAAGTTTGTTCATGATTTCTTAAATCTATTCAAAGATTATTTCATCTATATCACATTAAAAAAAAGTTTTTTTTTCCTTCTTTTTTCTAGGTTATTTTCCTACCCCCATAAATACTCATCTTGGGACTTTTAATCATTTAACATTCTGAAATTCATCTCAATATTTTCAACCTCTCAAGTTAAAAAAGTTTCTTGAAAGGGGTTTTTAGAGGGATTTGAATCTTCATCATTGAAAGAGAACTTTCTTGTTGAAGATTTCAAAATGTTGATTTTGGAGTTGTCAAAATCAAGTGGTTGAAGTGGGATTCATAGAAGAAGAGATATTGTAATTGTAATATCTCCAAGAATCTTGTATTATTGCACAACTATGTTAATGGAAGAAACTCTCATCAAAATTCGGTTTTATCTCATTACTCTATCCTTCTTTAATTTTCTGCATTGAAATGACAATTTGTGTATAGGTAAATTCTGATTTTTGTGTTCTTGAGAAATTATGAAGTGTTAAAAACAAAATTTTATTTTCTTAATCAATTCATGTTCAAGATATTAGTACAATTGTTTCAAGTTATTATAATTTTTTTTTAATGTGCCATGTTGATTTTTTCTGTAATAATTCATTTGTAGAGTTGATTGATTCTATATTTACATAATTACTAAGTTAACTGAATTTTCTTTCAATTTATTTATTCACAACCTTTATCTAAATTGGTGTTTAGCAATTCGGATAAAGATTTTTTTTTTAAAGTATCAAACATATGTAATCGATTCAATATTTATTAAAAATTATATATATATATATATATATATTTTAAAGTTTTTGAAATCTTATTCATCTCTCTAGAATTTTGGAGCCTTTATGATTTACAATTTTTAAATTTAAAAAATAGTTAAATATGTTTCTTTTCAGTCGATAATAAAACAATTCATTGAATAATTTTAAAAGGACTAAAAGTTGTATTTTTTTTTAAGGTGACTATAATTGAAATGTTAGAATTTTTTATAGAGACTAAAACGATGCATCATAACCCTACAATTTATTGGGTTAGCAACTTATTTCCAATAAATTTTAAATATTAATTAGATAATTAACTTAATTCATCCACGATATGATCCATTTTCATACAAACCTATCAGATGTCGAATCTTTTGAACTGATCTATATTGCGTGCCATTTTAGACGGACTGGACTAAAGATTTTAATTTGTCTATCTAAATATTGGTTGGTTTCTTTTAAATAGTTACACATTGAACGATATAAATAAAACTAAAAATCTAATTAAAAATGGTAGGTCATTCATTACTTCTAGTAATCAAAAACATTCTAGTCATTATCACCAAGGTTCATCAACATTTTAGTAAACTATCCTTATTAATTTTTTTTGTGTCTATAGTAAAAAAATTTATACACAAATACAATATCTCAATTTCTAACTCAAACATAGTATTTAATTTAATAATATTATATTTGTCGATTGAGTCAAACTTTATAAATAAATAAAAGTTAAAATTATTATATAATGATTTTAAATTGATATACATAATATTAATTAATTAGTTACGTATAAGGTAAAATATAATAATAATAATTAATATTATATTTAATTAAAAAAATATCAGTCATTCTTAGAATGTATTTCTTATAAAAAATACGACAATAATTGTAGCGGAAAGAGTAAGTTATTCCATAGATATATATAAAGCAACTAATTAGAGGAAATTAAATAAGATTTCCCAGGTGCAGCTATTAAATGACATTTGAATTTAAGACATCAATTAATTATAATAACAAACTAAAACGTTCATATAGGCTTGTAATAGTAGTATTAATTTGACTATTTGGTATAAAATGTGGTTGCTGACTATAAGCTAGCTAATGCTCAACAACTCATTAGCATCAATCTCCTTATAAAAGTGAGAACCCACATAATTAATTTTGTGTAGAATAAGAGAGTTACATATAGAAGGTGTAGAGAGAGAGAGAGAGAGAAAATAAGAAAATATGAAATTAATGGGTAAGTGGTTGTGCATGTTGGTGGTTATGGCTGTGGTCGTGGTTGCAACAAGTGCAAGGAATGTGCCTGGAGGAGGAGTCACTAATTTGAAGGAACAAAAATGCATCGGCAGGTTTGGTACTGGTCTTGGTGCTGATGTTGGTATTCCCCTAATTGGTGCTTTCGGTGGAACTGCTTTTACCGGCGCTCGTCGTATTCCTCAACCTTGAATTATGACTTTAACTTATTTTCATTCTGCTCTTCGATATAAAAAAAAAAAATTAATCAATAAAAATTAATGTATATAGTATAAAATTTATACTAAATACATTTAATTTTATTGATTTATTTTTTTTATTTTATATTTGAGACCAAATGAATTATATATATATATATTATATCAGATGTGGCATTTCCTTATATTATTATAAGAAGAGAATAAAATAATTTGTGTGATGTCATGATTAATGTTTTATGATTTTTTTTTCAAGAAAAAATCAGTAGTACCTACTAGCTTGTTTTTGTAATGTATGGATGCGTTGTTCCTTTTTATGTAAGGGAAGAGATATTACACGTTATTTCACCTTCTTATGATATGAAATATTATTACACTATATAAAACCATTGGCATTTTTTTTTATAAAAAAAACTCTTTAACCTTTTGACAAAGAAAAAATAACTTTATTTTTTCCTAGATTCACCATGAACGTGGGTCTCCCCATCAATGATTGTCACCCTTCTCTATGGAACACAGTTCAAGGTCATAACCGTCACAACAACCTAGGACAAGGACACATCACACATTAGCTATAAAACTAGAAATAGGGGTTAGGGTGAAACAAGGATTAGTGGTTTGTGAATATCCAATTCCATGAGGACTTTAGGCAATATATCTAGCCATTTTGTGGAATTAGTTTACAAATGCAAGAATATATTTTTTCACCACATTTCACCATGATTTTAAAAAAATTAGGTTGAATTTGTAAATTTAATAACAAAAAATATGTGATGGATTATTTTATGAAGAACTTTTTTAAATAAACTAAAAGTTAATATTTTTATATAATCTAAAAATATATTTAACAAATACATCATAGTCCTTTTTATTAAAAGTCAGAGTCAGCTCAAAACATTAGAAGATCTAAATGGAATTATAATATAAATTTTAAAGTGAATTTTCTAAATTTTAATTTGATATCACTAAATTAATATATTGCCTTGTTGTGTAACATTTATTTTTTTAATTAATTTAATATTATTGAGATAACATTATATTTAGAAATAATTTATATATTTTAATTATAAAAATATTAAAATATAGTATCTTTTTATTAAAGATATTTTTTTGAGACAATTAAAATTTTTCCAAAACTGTAAAATTTTTTCATTTTCTATATAGTTTATGATACATATTTACATACCAAAAATTTTCAATTTTCAATTTCCGTTATATAAAATTTTCTAATTTGAAATTCCCATTAGACTTATATAATTGGATTATTCAGATACACTTGTCTAATTGAACAAGTATTGAATGTTAGTAAAATGGAGAGAAGCAAGACTAAGATGAAGATAGAGATTATTGAGGGATGTGTTGTCATTGATGATTGAGAAGATTTAAAATTATCAACAAAGTAGATGTGTACTAATTCTAATTGTAACCTAACAAATTTCATATAATTATTAAGTATTTTTTTTAACTATCTTTAACAATTTCTGCAAGTTAAAAATATGTAACAACATTTTCAACTTAAAAAGCAAAATACAAAATAAGAAAAAAAAATACAATGCAATTAATGAATGAAAATTACAAGAAAAATAATACAAGTCATAATCACATCGACTAAACGACAAAATTCATTTAGAAAGTGATAGGGCCAAGATGTATAACTCTCGTTGAAGTCTTCGGCCTATTTTGGATTAATTTGAAAACATTCCAGTTCTTCACGATGCTCACTCTAATATATATAGAATTAAGAATTCCAATCTTGGATCTTCAAATGCCAAATTTTGCCAACAAAACTTAACTATCATATGATGGAAGCACAAAGAAAATAAAAAAATATCTAATACCATAAAATAAAAGAACACATAAATTGATAATTACTATACTACCATATGGTAGAAGCACAAAAAAAAAAAACCAATAATGACTAAAAAGTATGAAATTATAGTGAAATATATGACTAAAGAATATAATAACTAATGAACAATGAAACTTTAAAAAAACCACATCATAAATCACAAATCATTTTCAATCTTGAATCTTCAAATATTATACAATCAAGTTGAGAAAGACTGAAATTACAAATTTAGATTCAAAATGAGTAAGAAAAGATAAAGAAAATTCGAAAAAAGAATGTAGCGGAATAGTTATTATCGCTTTAATACCATGTTGAGAATTATGGTTGAGTTTAGAAAAGAGAAAAATTATTAAAGAGAAATATAAAATTTAAAATGATTATTTAAAAAATGGTTATACACTTATAGTATGATGCACATTTATATAGTGTTCTTAACGTAACTAATCTTACAAATTTCATCTAACTATAAATATCTTTTAAGTACTTCTAACTTCAAAAATATATTGTATATTGTTAATTTTGGCTACTCTTTCCATGGTTGATATATGTAAAAATTATTCATAATTTAGTGACAAAGAAAAAGAAGAATATTTAGCTATCGTGACTATATTTAATGACTAGTGTGTAACTCTTGTATGGCATAGAGATAAATCACGACATTGAAAAATATATTGCTCTATTAATATACATATTAATAATCAACTCAGCTCTCATTCGTACTATGT
>JBBPBT010000656.1:2996017-3032452 GCA_037974875.1 Cicer bijugum | reverse complement strand
AAAAAAAAACTAATTACATTCTTTTTTTTTCTTTCAGATTCATAATAAACATGGCGAGGTGGTGAATTTGTTTAAAGAGACGAGCTAGAACAAAGTGTTGTAGCTTCAATATTTTTTTTTATGTGAAAAATCCTCTTAGAGATTTGTTCATATATAAGGTGTTAACAAAATGGTTACTTTCTTAATAAGGTGATAACAAAAGACTAACTTTGGTGAGGGATTTGTGAATGTGTCTGACCATTTGTGAATTCGGATTTGTATTAATCTGAATAAATGATTAAATTTAAATAATATATCATCGCTCCTTTCAATCTAGCCAATAATTATGTAGCAAGCATTATTAATTAGAATAACAAAAAAAAAAAGAAGAATAAAAAAGTTTATAATCAATGTGTAGGACATGTTTCTCGGATGAGTTATAATAAGCAGTAACAAGACGCAAAGCAAATTGAAAGCAACCTAACATTGGAGATTATTATCTAGGACTACGAGTACTGTGCAAATAACATACATGAGTGTGTTCCCCTTAGTGTTTTTTCAAATGGAATTTTAATTGTCTTCCCTTTTAGTGTTTCAAATTTTTTTTTGGTAATGGAGGTAGATCTTTTATTATATTTTATTGTTAAAAGATTATTTGAATGTGCTCATAGTGTTATTTCATTGTTTTGGTGGGCCTAAGATTGTTGTAATTTATCTATGTACAAGAAGACACATTGAACATAATATTTGGAACTCTACATTTAGAGAGAAAGATAAGTACATCGAAATATGTCAATAGTTACAACACATAAGAATTGAGTTAGGGAGACTGGGTACAATTGCTAGCTATAACAGTCGAAAATAAACAGTCTAATAGATCATTTGTCTTTGGGAGGTTGGGTACAATTGCTAGCTATAACAACATGATCACTTAATGAGTTGATTGTTTGGATCATGTGGGAGATCAATATAATAGTTTAATTATAAAAATTATATTAAGTGATCTAAATTATTGGAAATTCTATTTAATGGTGATTCATGAGTTATGCATGTAAAATGTCATAGCTTAATGATAGTTACTCATAACTTTTGCATATCTACATTATGATAATGACAATGGATATTCAATACATTATTAAATGTAGAATGTTTATAAATAGGTTATTGGTCACTAAGTTTCTCACATAATATTTTATATACATTATCTATAGGAAAAATGAAAATTTAGAAGAACCAATAATATAGAAACTAGTATCTTTTCCTTTTTTTCAACAATGACTAGTAATAATTATTTTGTGGGTCTTAATCTATTCCGCAATTGATTGACTAATGTTTCTGACTTCAAATATGTTAGTAAATTTGCTTAGACCTATTAAACATATTAGTAAGTCAGTTATATTAACTAGTTGTTATTAATTTGTTATAAATATATTTTGTATCATTTATTATTTATTTTTATTAGATTATAATTTGTAGGTTGTAGATTTATTTAAAATAATCCTTTGTATATTTGAATTATGAAATTGATGATAGTGTTATCGAGTATCAAATTATATTCCATTAATTGTTTTCGTGATAATAAAATTATGATATATGCACTTATTATAATTTCTTTGAAACTCGCCACATTTATTAAATTTATTGGAGTATTTGATTCTACGATTTTGTTGTTGTTATTTGTATTTTAAAAGAATGAAGGTTGAATTAGACATGAAGTACTAAAGTGTTGACAAAGACAAATTATAGTGGTGTTATAAAAAAAGACTTTAATATTAAAAAGAAATTCAGAAAAATATTTTTAAAAAAATAATTACTTTGAAATCACGATTCTTGATTTAATTATTAGAGTAGTTTATTACCTTCCTCCCATCAAAATATGGCTGCTTTTCCACAGTGATATATCTTTCAATGAATCCATCACCGGTCTCCACCTATTAATCCTCCAAATTTGGTATTATCAACGAAAATATTAATTATTTTACCGTACTATTATACTATATATATAGCTAGCTCACTATTCCAATAACTACGATATTTTGGGTCGGTTTGTTTAAAAATAATTTTTATGAAAATTTATAAGAAAATAGTACACATTTTTAGATTCATTTATTATCTATAAAAAAATAATTTAGATATTTAATATTAAAAATTTTAAATAAAATATCATTTTTAAAAAAATGTATTTTTAAAAAATGATTTTTATGAAGAACTTCTCAAAATTATTTTTTGTTTTAATTATTTTTTGAAATTTTATTATAAAATAAATATTTTAAAAAATAGATAAAATATTTAAAATAATATTTCAAATAAACTATTTAAACTAGTTTTTAAAATATTATAACAAAAAATAAAATTTTATAAAAATCATTTTAAAAAAAGTCTTAAACATACATATCTTTTATCTATAGATCGATTAAGTTGATCTTTTATCTATAGATCGATTAAGTTGATCACTTTATTCTAGACACTTAATATAAGAAAAAGTATAGACTAACAACCATAAAGCTACTTTTCCTTATGAATGAACGACGCAACTATCAGAAGTACTATTAGTAATCACACTCCAAATTGAGCGAAATATTTAATTAAGCACACTAATTAAATGAGCCAACTATATATAAGAAAACCCAATTATTAAATCACCTACCATCCATTCCATATTAAGCTATTGTAGGTAATCAAAGGATTGTCCAAATTTTATGAGGCTTAATTAACACTACATCGGTTGTTCACGGTTCGGTTCAGAGCTGAAAAAATAATCTCATTTAAATATAAATCTAAATATAGTTTGGTTAGAATGATAATTTTTTTTAAAAAAATCTGATCCAATTTATTTACAAGTACTTTGAATTTATATTGGTTTTAAATATCCGAATTATTGTTGTAAAAATATATATTAATATTTGACTATTTGGTATGTAACGTGGTTGTTAAGTATAAGCGAGGGTCAACTACAAGAAGTCTACAACCCATCATGACCACCTGCTTATAAAAAGGAGAACCCTTCTCATTATTTGTGTGTAGGAAATAGAGTTACATATAAAAGGTGTAGAGAGAGAGGGAGAATAAAAAAATACCAATGGATAAGCGGTGTTGTATCTTGGTGCTTTTGGCTATGGTCGTGGTTACAAGTGCAAGGAATGTGCCGAGGGAAAGCATTGGTTTGAACAAACAAAATTGCACTATTATTGCCAATCATTATGTTAGTATGAATCATCCTCCTGCTACGTATAGTAATGTAAGCGTAGGCAGAAGCGGAAACGGTGCAGGTGCAGGTGCAGGATCCGATGCAGGTGGTTCGGGTCCTGGTGCGGGTGCTGGTGCTGGTGGCGGTAGTCCTGCTCTCGACAATGGTGCAGGTGGCAGTAGTCTTGGTCTCGACAATGGTGCAGGTGGCGGTAGTCCTGGTCTCGGCAATGGTGCAGGTGGTTGTAGTCCTGGTCTCTGCAATGGTGCAGGTGGCAGTAGTCCTGGTCTCGACAATGGTGCAGGTGGCGGAAGTCCTGGTCTCGACAATGGTGCAGGTGGCGGTAGTCCTGGTCTCGACAATGGTGCAAGTGGTTGTAGTCCTGGTCTCTGCAATGGTGCATGTGGCGGTAGTCTTGGTCTCGGCAATGGTGCAGGTGGCGGTAGTCCTGGTCTCTGCAATGGTGCAGGTGGCGGTAGTCCTGGTCTCGACAATGGTGCAGGTGGCGGTAGTCCTGGTCTCGGCAATGGTGCAGGTGGCGGTAGTCCTGGTCTCTGCAATGGTGCAGGTGGCGGTAGTCCTGGTCTCGACAATGGTGCAGGTGGCGGTAGTCCTGGTCTCGGCAATGGTGCAGGTGGCGGTAGTCCTGGTCTCGACAATGATGCAGGTGACGGTAGTCCTGGTCTCGACAATGGTGCAGGTGGCGGTAGTCCTGGTCTCGGCAATGGTGCAGGTGGCAGTAGTTCTGGTCTCGGCAATGGTGCAAGTGGCGGTAGTCCTGGTCTCGACAATAGTGCAAGTGGCAGTAGTCCAGGTCTCGACAATGGTGCAGGTGGCGGTAGTTCTCGTCTCAGCAATGGTGCATATGGTGGTGCAGGTGACGTCGAAGGAGCTGGTGAAGGTAATGACCCTGTTGGTTTTCCTGGTGGCGACGGAGCTCTTAGTGATCGTGGTGTTGAAGTTGGTGGTGAATCATGAATATTTAGGGTTGTTATTGGTGGAGTGGCTTCTAGTATTGGTGGTTGGTGGTCTTCCTCAACCTTGAAAATACTATGTGTGGGTATGGCATTTCCACTTCCTATCGTAATATAAGAATAAGTGCAAAAAAGGATCCATTGTTTTGTAATGCATTTATCTATATATATGTTGTTTCTTCTTACTTAAGGGATATCACTCGTTATTTCATATGCAAGTATATTAATTTGTTGAACACAAAAAATTATTTTAATATGTGCATCATTCATTTTCTCTGTACCACTTATTCTCATCTTACGGGAATTTTTTTAAATTTTTTTAATATTCTCTGTACATAGCTTTGGCAACATAGACAACGTATAGTTTATAACTTATAAGTTTATGCATAAAAAAATAATCTATTTGAACACCGTTAAAGGAATCAAAGCTAAGCGCAGCAAAGGCTTAATAATATTGTTTGCTCTGCTTTGTATAGAATCCAGTCTATTTCTTGTAATTGGTTTATTGGCAAATGTAATGACTTTTTCTAATTAAATTGGTTTAATTTCTTTTTGGGTTGGTTTAATAACTTTTTGGGTTCTTTTTAAAGCAGTTAATTAAAATCTCTTGTAATAGATTAGAGTATTCATTGTACTCCTATTATAGTATTTGTTTACAAAAAATAGTATAAATAAATACACATTATAATTTTCTTTTAAGATGTGTACAATTTAAAATTACAGTTAATATAAGAAATTGTTTTACACTATCAACCATTAGTCAACTTTATTTGTTATGAATGACTATAAAAATATGTCTCATTGAGACAGATGACATTATGAAAAAATACAGGGAAAAATTGAATAATATAAAAATTACATATGTAAGTAAAATAAAAATGCAAAAGTGATTTTGAATATAAAAATAAAAACTACATGATAGAATATATCAATAAATTAAACAATTATTACAACAATAACATCAATTTGGGGTCAATTTAAAAAAGATTTTGTGATTGGAAAAAATCTCACAAAATATTGGTCAAATTTTTTTTATAAATACTAAAATTTAAATTAAGTATTATTAGTAATTAAAAAAAATTCTGACAAATCAAATATTTTTATGACAGAATATAATTTTTACGACGACAAAAAACAGTTATAAAAATGTTGGAATAAAAACTTATTTGTCTTGATACGAGACTTTGTACTGCCAAAAAGTAGTAATATTGAGCTTGGATCAGCTCAAAATTCCATAAAAAAAATTAAATAAATAAATAAAACAACAACGTAATTCAATTAATTTGGAATTAGCTGAGATTTTTCATACTTATGAAGTTATTTAGTTTGGTAATTCTAACCCCGCAACTTGTGATAGAGACGTAACCCACCTATTCTACTTTTAGAACAAACATTCCACTTATTTTATAAATCAATGTTCCACTCATTTTGGTTTGATTTATGTAATAAGGCTCCAAACAAATCAATATCATCACATATAAGTAACTTTTTGTGTACGTACGTGTATACCTATATCACACCCCCACTAAAAATATACATTGGAGTGTCAAATGGGTATACTTCATATATACATGACTATACTCTGCAAATTAATATAATTAAAATAGAAAATTAATTAATCATTTGTGTTATACTATTGACAAGTTCTCTAATTATTGGCTCCAGCCTCCATCCTACATGTTGGCTGGGTCAAAACAATTTATAATTTAAAAGACTCCCAAAAAGAAAACTTCCTAAAATTTTGTAAACTTAGAAGGTCTATAGGGCTACGTTTTTTTTTAAAAAAAATTTGACAATTTTTTTTAGAGATAATTTTTTTCACCAATAAAAAAATTTTGGGGTTTTTTTTTTGATAAAAAATTATTTACAATTTTTTTTGAAAGTTTTTTTTTATTCGAGAAAAAAATCAAGTTTTTTCGAGAAATTTTTATTTATTTTTCTCACAAAATATTTTTAAATATTTTTTGATAATTTTTCAAAAAAATAAATTTCAAATTTTATTTAAGAAAAAATCTCAAAATTAACAAAATATTAGAGGCCTATAAACTCCCTCTCTTAACCCCATAAAATATACTACAAGAAAAATACCATTTTGTGGCCAACTTTATAAATATTTTGTGACCGAATAAAACCCTCACAAATTAGTGACCGAAAAAGCCTCTGCCAAAATTGAAATTGGTCTTTATTTGTGGTGGAAAAAGCCCTCACAAATTTTTAAATATTTAACTGGATTTTGTGAGGGCTTTTACAGCGACAAAAAATCAATTTGTGAGAGCCAAATCCGTCACAAATGACTGACGTGACCAGGACATTTGTGGCTGCAAAGGCCGCCACAAAGGAATGCGCACGTGGACTTTGTGGCTGCAAAGGCCACCACAAAGGACTTTGTGGCTGCAAAGGCCACCACAAATTTTTAAACCTACGTGGACTTTGTGGCTGCTTTGGCCGCCACAAATGCTCAAGGTAACACTATATATATTTTTCTACGATGCTCCTTCATTTTTTCAATTCCAACTTCTCTCTAGAACCTCATTCTAACTATTCTCTCCTCCTTCTCTCTACACAAAATATTTTGTTATTAATTTAAATATTTTAATATTAATATTTTATTATTTAAATTATTTTTTAATTTAATTATTAATCTATAATTTTAATTTAAATTTTTTATTTTAAAATTTTAATTAAATTAAGATTAATTTATTATATATTAAATTTAATTTAAATTTTAATTTAATTATAATTTAAATTTTAATATTATATATATATTAATTTATTATATATAATATTATAATAAACTATTAATTTTGAATTTCAAAATTAATTTATTAAATATGTATTATTTTGTGGCGGCCTAAGCCCTCACAAAATATATTATTTTTTAATCAGGATAGCATTTGTGGCAGCCAAAAGCTCTCACAAAGGTTCAGCAAATTCAGCCTGTCCTTTGTGGCGGCCTATGCCCTCACAAAGGCAGACTTTTGTGGCTGCAAAAGCCTCACAAATGCTGTCTTTTGTGACTGCAAAAGCCCTCACAAATGCCAATCTGTTTCAGGCACTTTGTGACTGCAAAAGCCCTCACAAAATTTTGTGACCAGCTTCTTTGTGACTGCCAAAAACCCTCACAAAATCCACATTTGTGGCTGTTTTTTTCCCTTTGTGAGGGCCAAGCCCTCACAAAATTCATGTTTTCTTGTAGTCATAATAGAGCAAAATTTAAAAAAATTATTTTGATAAGAAACCTAATATTAAAAATTTAATAAAAAAAAAAGGAGTCTAGTAGTATTAATAAGAACGTGAGGGGGAAAAAATATATAAAAAAAAAAAAAATCTGTAAATAGTTAGAAAGTTTGAATCGAAGATATTAAAACAAAACGTACGTACATCTGTAAATAGTGGTGATTGACAGCTAAAAGGATGTGCAATGGCATTGAAGTTCATTTACTTTTAACTCAACCACCCAACTACACCTCCTTTTTAAAAGGAGATAACCCTCGTTGTTGTTTTAGTATAATATCTACTTTTGAGTATACAAAATTAAGAGAGAAATGGGTAAGTTTTGTATGATTTTGGTGGTTTTGGCTCTCACTGCACTGGTTTCATCAAGTGCTGCAAGAAATGTGCCTGCAGGTTTGAAGGATGAGAAAAATATTGTTGGTTTTTCAGGAATTGGTAACAATGGACTTCCTTTTGGAGGTGTTAGTGCTGATAATGGAAATGGTTTTGGTGGTGGCATTGCTGGTGGACTTGGCGGTAGTCCCGGTGCCCTAGGCGGACTAGGAGGTACTACCGGTGGCCTCGGTGGACTAGGCAATATTGGCGGACTAGGCGGCTCAACCGGTGGATTGGGCGGTCTAGGCAGTCTCGGTGGACTTGGTGGTTCCGGTGGTGGTGGTCTTATTCCTCAACCTTGAGTCACACTAATTAAGGATTTTTTAAGTTATAAGTAGTATTTGCATTTCAAGATAATAATTACTTAATGGCATGGTATTATCACAATGTTTTAGGGTTTTATAATTAATTAGATTTAAATTTTTCGCCTAGAGAAAGAGTTCTAGCTACGTACTAGTTTGTGTTGTAGTGTATGCATGTTTACTTCTATTCTAAATGCAAGTTTATTAGTTTATGTCAAAAAATGAAGCATATATATGAAATATTATATATTGCATCATATGTAATATATGTGTGTTTGTTTTCTCTAGAACTTACTCCTATCTTATTTTCGGTTGAACATATTTGGCCAAAATAATAAGGTATTTAGAAAGTTGAACAAGATATTTAAATGTATTTAATTAATTTGTCTTTCCTCTCGAAAAAATTGAAACTTCGAAGTTCAAATGCTAAGGCTTTTATATTTAGATACAATTTGTAGGTAATTTCCCTCAAATAAAGCGTCCAAATCAACAAAATATTTAGGGGCAACATCATCTTCAATTAAGTTAGTAGTTAAATGAAGTTTTATTACAAGAAAATGAAGTTTATATATAATTAATAATGATAAACACGGTATTAAAGTAGTACATAAAATGGGTTACGATGATTGTAATGAAAAGACAATTATCCGAATAAAATTGATAATAAATATATAGCATACCCTAAGGATAACTATAATAGTCTAATTAATCACGCTAACTAAGGCTAGGAATTTGGAATCTTAGGAAGTACATGCAATCGGACGCATTGGTGTCCGTCTAATATTTGATTAAATGGCGTAAATATTTTTAATATTAATTTTAAATTTGGACTTGCCGATTTTAATAAAACGATCATTAAAATTCTAATTGTGTGGTCACCAATAATAAGAAAGTTGGATCTAAATATTTATTCTTATTTATCAAAAAATGCGGAGATTGAAAAAATTTAAAGAACACTGCAAAAAACTCAATCCATATCCAAAATTAGAGGAAGATAATAACATTTTATGAAACAACTATGATATCTTTACATTCTAATTTTTCTACATTTATCCAACATCTCATTGTTTATTACATAAACGTTTCTCAAACATTTTATAGCCTATGTACACTATATTTTTCAAAGGAAATAATACTTCTCACAAACCTCTAATATAAAAAATACATAGAGATATAAACTTAATTTTTTTCTCTTTTTTTTTTTTTACAAAACTATATAATATGAAACTTTTTGGGTAAGTTGTTTCAATTTCAATCGTTCCAACGTAAATACATCCAACAGCATATTGTTGAACAATGTACCAAAACTTTACTCCATTGTGTTAATAATTGGATGAAGATATTTTGATGATTAAATGCCACCTAATTAATGTACGTAAAAAAATATCCCTGTGATAACTGATCTTCATTGAATTCTTCTGACATCATAGTTTCCCCCTGCAGGTTAATTATTTTTGAAATACTTGGTCACTCCTAACTAGCCTGCATGAGAGCATAAAAGTCTAATATATAGTCACATGTTTAAGTAATGTTTTTAATATGTATCATCAACATAAGCACAGTTTAGTAGTTGGGTTCCAAGTTTAATAATATAGGTTAAATGGTAATTAATTAGTCGACATGTTAAGTTTTACACAATTTGAAGGATGCTTAAGAGTTAAGTCCTCTTTATATCATTCTAACTAAGTTTTGGTTATTAACTTTATTTTTTTGTGTTAATAAACACGCATGCATTAGAACCAGCGTTGCAGCAGCAACCAAACCGTCATGAATATTAGTACTTTATTTATTATGAGCATTTGCAATTAAAGGGGGAACGTTTCATTTCCTTGATTAATTTCTCAATATATAGTTTCTAGTCTAGCTGTAAGAAGAGACCGGCAAATTTATTTATTTTAATTCTCTCATATTAGGAGAAATTGTGTTTTAATAATTTCGAGTTTTGTAAAAAAACAAAAAGTGAGTAAAATTTAATTAAAAGCTATTTCAATTAAAATTTGAATTTTCTAAAATAATTTATTTTTAATTAAAACTTATTAATTACTTAAATTCAACTTTTTTAAAAAGCGGAATTTTTTAGTGTGAAGTGGCAGATATCCGGTGTTTCATGTTTTTCAACTGTATATTTATTTTTATTTATTGTTGTGAGGCTACGTATGAATGATGTTAATTAATACGGTTGGTAAAAGGTTTGAATAAACTTTATACCCAAAAGAATGAAGAGTTAGATGTTGGAGTTAGCTATCCTATAATATATATCCATGTATGGCAATGTCATTTATATGATCCAACTAGCAACTGCCAATGATGCTTTTAGCAGTAGTTAGTCAGTAATACAGTCCAATTGAATGACCACTACATTGGTTAACTAAATAACAACCAATTAATCATCACCTACTCTCATTTCCATACATAGTACTCCGTTCGGTAAGTACTTTTTAATTGTTGTCTTTTTACAAATAAATGTTTTGTTTATATATTTATTTCTAGTTTTTTTTTAGGTAATACAACAATAAATTATTGTTTTCTTTGTTAACAGTGAAAAGAGGGAGAAGAGAGATGATTACTACATAAATCATAATATAGAATGAAACAAAGTAAGAGTTAATAAGTTTACAATGAGTATATATACAGCATAATAGAAATGTCTAAAATACTCTTACTACTAATATATAATAATGTTATTTAACATCTCCTCTCAAACTCATGATGCATTAACATGGAGTATCGAAAATATGTCAACTAAAAAATAAAAATGTTTAATGGAATGCATCTTTGTGAGCAAATCAACAATCTGTAAAGATGAAGAGACAAACGATAGAGTAATGGTTCCATGTTGAAGATGATGACGAGTAAGATGACTATCAATCTCAATTTGTTTGGTGCGTTCATGAAAAACCGAGTTGTGAGCAATTTGAATAGCACTCTTGTTATCGCAATGCATCGGAGTTGCCTCAAAAAGAGAGATACTCATATCAGACAAAAGCCAACACAACCAAATTATTTCAGCGGTAGTCGATGTCATAGTACGATACTCAGCTTTTGTAAAGGAGCGAGAGACAATGTCATGTTTTTTACTTTTTCAAGAAATAAGATAGTTTTCAAGAAAGATACAAAACCCTATGGTGGATTTACGATCTGTGGTGCCACCAGCCCAATCAGTATCAAAATAAGTTCGTAACTCCAATGAGGATAACGATGGAAAAAGAAGACTTTGAAATTGAGTTCCTCGAAGATAACGAAGAATCTGAAGAAATGATATCCAATGTACTGTAGTGGGAGAGACAACAAACTGACTAACAACATGAACATCATAAGCAATGTCAGGTCTGATAATCGTAAGATACACTAAGCGGTCAACCAAAGTACGACACAAAGTGGAATCTGGTAAAGGAACACCATCTGAGGGAGCATATTTCACATTCAACTCAAGAGAAGTATTTGCTGCTCTAGTATCAAAAAGAGAAGCATGATCAAGAATATTGGCAACGTATTTGAATTGAGAAAAAAGGTAGCCTCTATGAGAGTAGCCAACTTCAATCCCCAAGAAATAGCAAAGAATTCTCAAGTCCTTCATCTCAAACTGTTTGGCTAACTGCAATTTCAACTCATTGATTCCACTAACATCATCATCTACAATAATCATATCATCAACATATAGAGAAAGTATAATGCAATCATAAATGGTGGACCTTATAAACAATGCAGAATCATGTTCACTAGAGTGGAATGATCACAGTAGAGAATTTCTCAAACCAAGCTCGAGAAGCCTGTTTAGTACCATATAGAGCCTTTTTTAACTTATATATTTTCCCTTGATTATGAGAAACTCCTTGTGGAGAGACCATATAGACTTATTCATGAAGTTTACCATTTAAAAAAGCATTTTTGACATCCATTTAGAAAATATGCCATTGACGAATAGATGCAACTGCAATAAGAGTACGAATAATGGTCATCTTGGTTAGATGAGCAAAAGTTTCTTCATAATCCATACCATATTGTTGAGAGAAACCCTTAGCAACAAGACATGCTTTGTAGTGCTCAACTAACCCATCAAACTTAGTTTTTATCTTGTATATCCAACGAGATCCAATAATACATTTTCCAAGAGGAAGAAGTACTAATTTCCAAGTGTCGGTTTTGTGCAATGCAGATAGTTCTTCTGCCATAGCCTGCTGCCAAAGAGGATCAAAAACAACTTCTTTATAGGAAAAAGGCTCAAACAAACTTTGAATAAAGGTTAAGAAATAAGCAAATGAAGTTGAGTAAGTGGAACATACAAAATCAAGTAATTGAGTAGACTTACGTTGACAAGAGAGGTAACGAGGAGGATCAACAATCGTATGAGGTGGTTGGACAGTCGGGGGACAAGAGGGATGTCATCATATTGAGTAGTGGTATTTGTCCTGCAATTCTCAACATTACAATCACTAGAAACATTATCATTAGAACCAAACTGATCAATATAGGTTAGTTCATGACTCTTAATAGTTTGAGAATCAGATGAAATAGAGTAAAAAATGAGTGTGCTCAAGAAAAACAATATTACAAGATACATAAATTTTTCTTGCCTGAGGATCATAACAACGATAACCCTTTTGACCATCCCCATAACCAAGAAAAACACGCATGACTGAACGAGAATACATCTTACTACACTTTACTTGAGGGCGAAGAACAAAGCAAGTAGAACTAAAAAATTTCAAAGATTAGTAATCAAGGGTATAAGCATACAATTTTTCAATGGGAGACAAACCTGATATAACAGATGATGGAATTCTATTAATAACATGAACAACATTAAGAACTACTTCTCCCAAAAACTCACTAGGAACTGAAGCAGACAACAAAAGGGAACAAGCAGTCTCTATAATATGATGGTGTTTCCTTTCATCAACTCTATTTTGTTGAGGAGTATCAATTCAAGATGTTTGATGGAGGGTGGCATTATAAGTAAGTAATTCAGAAAATTTATTAGAGATATATTCACCATCTAAATCACAACGAAAACACTTTATAACAGAATTATATTGAGTTTTGACCATTGCACGAAACATATGATAAATGTCAAAAAATTCATTCCGATTTTTCATAAGATAAACCCAACCATAACGAGTGTAATCATCAATAAACGAAACATAATATCTAGATCCACCTTTGGTGAGAACCGGTGATGGACCCCAAACATCAGAGTGAACTAAATTAAAATGCGCATATGAAACGAAAATACTTTTACTAAACGGTAAAGCTAGAAATTTAACAAGTTTACAGCCACAACAATCACTACAAAAAAAAAATATCTATTGTGACACTCAACCTTTAGTGATATTTTATTGTTTGTCACTATAATTACTTTTAGCTACAGACAAAGTGTCACTTATTCTCATTTCATATCACTACATCATATTAACTTTAAAAAAAACTCAAATATTCACGTAAAAATTATTTTCTAGTTGACCAACAGTTTTTTCTTGTTGACCCACACTACAGTTCATGTATTCTCTTTTCCTCCCGTTTGGATCTCAGAAATTTGTTTTCCTTATTTCTTCTCAAAATTCACCCAACAATTGATTTCCTTTCTCCCATTTCATTCTCATAAACTTTTGTTTCATATTTCTTCTCAAATTTGCTCAAAAGTTTAAGGAATGATTGAAGCTCTTCTCAATTTTTTCTCCCTATTTCATCTCATAAACTATAAAAAAAAAATCGATTCCCTCTTCAATTGATTCCTTCAATTTCCTCTTTAATCAATTTGCCCTTCAACACGTATTCATCTCAATTGAATTTCTCTTATTGATTCAGCAATTTACAATTTCCGATTCAGACTCAGGATTCAGATTCAACAATACAATAATAACAGTACAACACAACGATTGTAGTTCTAATTCCAACTCAAAACCGAGTCAAAAGCTTGGTTGTTCGGCACCTCCTTTATTCTACGCACTCCTTTCTACTTATCCTACGCTACTTTCACCCGTTTCGCGGACTCAAATCCTCAATTACGCGTCTTCGCCTTTTTTTTTTACACACTCTCACTACTTACCGCTTCAAGAATCTCAACTCCACAATTTCGCTCTTTCGTCTCATTTCAGGTACTCATCGATCTATCACATCCTTCAATGTAACACTTTACCTTTTTGATTTACCAAAAAAATAATAATCATGTACTTGTTATTTTCATTCTGTTTGAATTTTTTGGTTCAATAATTTCGTTTATGGATGAGTTTTTTTTTAATTTTTTTTAATTTAACAAATGTTTTCGACAAAACTGATTTTCCTTTAGACCGATCTGTGACTTCTGGCTTGAATTTTGATAGTAGTTTTGTCTGATTGTGGGAAACCGACTCAGATCCGCTTTCATTAGATTCATTCGATTGAGATTTGAGTTTTGTAACTAGGGCGTTGAGTTTTATCGAATTGTAGACGAACATTGATATATTATGCTGTGAAAATTTCATGGTTCAATTGCCTTCGTTTGTTGTTCAAGGATCATGAAATATTTAATTTTTAATATTTGATGACATTGATGTTTGAGAGGTAGGCAATTATTCAACTGATGTTGGGGGTGGTTGTTATTATTTTTCATTATAGCATGTTGCTTTTTATCACAAAATGATAACTAGGATTATAATGAAACGATACCTTTTAAATAGTATGATTGTGATATTTTTTTATAACTGCAAGATTCTAAACAAAACAATAGCTATAATGATTTTACTTTGATAATCAAGATAAACTAGAATGTGATTAGTAATTTGTCCATCAGATTGCCCTTGTGGAGGAGGTACACCAATATATCCTGCATTTTTTGGAGGGATTAAGTTTGTTAATCTCTATTTAATTTTGTGACCAATCTTTATTGATTTTAAGGCAATGAAGGAAATAATACCTGAGTCAATATCATACATAAGCTTTTTTTTAGAACAAGTTCTGCTTGATAATAACCATTTTGATGGTAAAATTCCTCAAGGTCTTGGCTTTGTTAAAAGCTTATATAGATTTTCTGCTTCTCTTAATCATTTCTATGGTGAAATTCCTCATAATTTTTGTGACTCACCAGTTATAAGTATAATGAATCTCTCTCACAATTCTAGCTCTAGTAAAATTTTAGAACTGAAAAATGCAGGAAACTAGTTTCATTGTCGTTAGCAGGAGAAGTTCCTTCTTCTTTTATTGAATTACTGGTTTTTATTTATCTTGATTTTAAGCATAAATTTTTGTGGTGATTTAGTTTATTGATGCAGGAAACTAGCGGTGATTTAGTTTATGTGATGAAGCTAGTTAAATTTGGAAACTAGTCTTCAAAGAGTTTGAAAGTTGAAGTAAAAACTTTGACTAAATTAGATATAAGAATGTTGTGAAGATTCTTGGGTTCTGTCTTTCTTGTTAAATATTATATATTAGAGTGTAAATAATATATATATATGGGCTGTAAGTAAGTATTCTGGCCCGTTAGCATTATTGTAAATTAGGGTTATTCAACACCCTGTGTCTATATAAAGAGATTCCGCTGTGTAGTTGAAACACACGGGTTATTCTATATGTCTCTCAATACTCTTTATATTCAACATGGTATCTAGAGCCAACTGAGAGACAAACCCTAATCCTAATTGTCAACTACCCGGTAATCCTAATTGTCAACTACCCGGTCGACCCACTGTCTCCGGTGAATATTTTTTTTCGGCAAACCGTGTATTCAACTCCGGTTTGCCCCCTCTGCCGTTGATACGCTGATTCCTCAAGTTTCACGCTTTACCGTCGCTGCCATTGCTGCCATCACTGTTTCTGACGAGTTTTTTCGGCGAACGACCACTCCATCAGCGCCGAACACCCCAGATCGGCCAAACCCCTTCCGCCGCGCCTTCAGACTCGTCTCCACGCGCCCTCACGCGCCCCACGCGCCGCCTGCACACCCCGCGCGTGGATCTCACGCGCCGCCCCCTTCCACCGCGCGTGACGGCGCGTCCGTCAGCCGTTCACGGTGGTTCTTCTTCCACGGCGCTCGCCTCGGCCACCTGCTTCCATATCTGCCCTCAGTTTTCAGTTTCGAGTTACGGATATACGACTTCCAGTTCAAACAGCCCCTGTTTCTCGGTTCTAACGAGTTTTCTGACCATCTTTGCTAATCATGGCATCTCAGTCTGAAACCGGGAATATCTTCACCAACTACATCTCTTCTCCTCTATTAGTTGAAAAACTGAATGGATCAAATTATGATAGTTGGGCTGCCGACATCAAACTTTGGCTACGTGGTCAAGGTTACGAGGATCACCTCACCCAAAATCCTGAAAAGGTGAGTGTGACTGAATCATCCAGATGGAGCCAGATTGATGCTCAGTTGTGTAGTGTCATTAAGTCTACACTTCATCCAGATGTTAAACCGATTTTCCGTCCGCATATCACGTGTGAATCGGTTTGGAGTCAAGCAAAGGTACTCTATACTAACGACACACAACGTCTCTATGGAGTTTGTCACCGCTTGTTGAACATCATTACTCCGAAGTCACTCGATGGCTCGATTTCTGCATATCTTGGCACTGTTCATAGTGCACTTCATGATTTTAATGAGTTACTCCCTCCTGCTGCAAGTAATCCAGTTGAACATAAGAAGGAGTTGGATCAACGCAGCACCTTCTTCATGCTTCTTGCACTTTATGGCCTACCCCAGGAGTACTCTGCAACTCGTGATCAAATTTTGGGGTCTGTTACTGTTCCAGATATGTCTACTACTTCAGCGATACTCCTTCGAGTACCAGCAAAACATCCAGTTGAGCAGTCTAATACTTCAGTTCCGGGTGACACTGCTGCACTTGCATCTCAGGGACATAATCAGCAACGTTCTCGTGGAGGACCATCCAGCTCTAAGTCTCGTCCCAAATGTGAGCATTGTCATCGGCTTGGACACACTATTGATCGCTGTTGGAAGTTGCATGGCAAGCCTTCGCCTTCGATAAATGCAACTCAGCTTGATCCTTCTGCCACCATTCAGACTACACCATCTCCACAAGGCTCCCCGGCAAACTATGAAGATTTTCTCCGATGGGTTCAGAGTCATCCAAACTCCAGTTCTCCTACTTCGGTTGCACACACTGGTAACTCATCTGTTTGCCTCTCTCATTCATCTTCTCTCGGCCTTTGGGTTCTTGATTCTGGTGCGTCTGATCATGTTACTGGTAATAAAGGTCTCTTTTCGTCACTTTCTACATCTGGTTTTTTACCTACTATAACTTCTGCCAATGGTACTCAAACTCGGTCTCAAGGGGTTGGCACTGTCCACATTCTCCCTTCTATCTCAGTTGCATCTGTTCTCTATGTACCTGGATGCCCCTTTAATTTACTTTCAGTTAGTCGATTGACTCGGTCTCATAACTGTATTGTTACTTTCACTAATGATAATGTTACCTTGCAGGACCGGAATTCGGGAAGGACGATTGGCGTCGGATGTGAGTCACAAGGCCTCTATTACCTTTCTCCAACATCCAAGACGTGCTCTGCCACAGACTCCCCACATACTATCCATGCTCAGCTAGGACACCCAAGTCTTACCAAACTACAAAAACTAGTGCCTAGTTTGTCTAAGTTATCTACTTTACATTGTGAGTCGTGTCAGTTAGGAAAACACACCCGTAGTAATTTTCCCGATCGAGTCAATAAAAGAGTCTCCTCTCCCTTTGCTTTAGTTCACTCTGATGTTTGGGGTCCCTCTCGTACTGTGTCTACTTTAGAGTCTAAGTATTTTGTTACTTTTATTGATGATTATTCTCGTTGTACGTGGTTATTTTTAATGAAAAATAGAACTGAATTGTTTTCCATTTTTGAGCAATTTTATAAAGAAATTAAAACCCAATTTGGAGTTTCCATTCGTACTTTAAGAAGTGATAATGCACGCGAATATTTGTCTCATCAATTTCAAAATTTTATGGCCTCTAACAGTATTTTACACCAAACGACATGTCCTCATACACCTCAGCAAAATGGGGTAGCCGAACGCAAAAATCGGCATCTCATTGAAACCACACGAACCTTACTTCTCCATGGCAATGTTCCATTCCGTTTTTGGGGGGATGCAGTCTTAACGGCATGCTACCTTATTAACCGTATGCCATCTTCTGTCCTTGATGGCGATATCCCCCATTCGGTCCTTTTTCCCCATACCCCTCTTCACCCATTACCACCTCGTGTATTTGGGTCCACGTGTTTTGTTCACAATTTATCCCCCGGTTTGGACAAATTGTCAGCTCGGTCGCTCAAGTGTGTCTTTCTCGATTATCATCGGTCTCAAAAAGGTTACCGTTGTTATTCTCCCACACTACACCGCTACGTTACATCAGCTGATGTTACCTTTTTCGAGTCTGTACAATATTTTAAACCTACCCATATAGCTACTGAGCCTTATCAGGACATCACTCCCGAACCTCCTCAAGTAGTTATTGAGCCCTATCAGGACATTAATCCTGAACCTCCTCAGGTAGTTATCCCTCTCCCACCCACTCAGATTCCTATAGAACCTGCCGAGTCTACCTCCCAACCTCCACGACCACTACAAACATATCAGCGTCGTCGTTTATCCTCGGTTGTGCCTGTTCCTGCTCCCATTACAGACTCTCCTCCAACGCCACCTCCGGATCCGGCCCTACCATCTGAGCCTGACCTTCCCATTGCTCTTCGTAAGGATACTCGCACCACCCGTAATCCCTCTCCTCATTATATTGATTTGTGTTATCATCGTCTTTCACCATTACATTACACTTGTTTGTCCTCCTTGTCTTCTGTTTCTATTCCTAAAACTACAGGTGAAGCATTATCCCACCCTGAGTGGAGGCAAGCAATGCTTGATGAGATGTGTGCTCTACAAAGCAGCGGTACTTGGGAATTGGTACCCCTACCTCATGGGAAGTCGGTAGTTGGGTGTCGTTGGATTTATACAGTGAAGGTTGGTCCTGATGGTAAGATTGACCGATTTAAGGCTCGTTTGGTAGCCAAGGGATATACTCAGATTTTTGGGTTGGATTACAGTGATACATTCTCACCGGTTGCCAAAATGGCATCTGTCAGACTATTTTTCTCCATTGCAGCAATTAAACACTGGCCCCTACATCAGCTTGACATTAAAAATGCATTCTTGCACGGTGATCTTGCAGAGGAGGTGTATATGGAGCAACCACCTGGATTTGTTGCTCACGGGGAGTCTTCCAACATGGTTTGTCGGCTACACAGATCCCTTTATGGTCTTAAACAGTCTCCTAGAGCTTGGTTTGGCAGATTCAGCTCGGTGGTACAAGAATTTGGTATGATCCGCAGTGAAGCCGATCACTCTGTATTTTATCATCACTCAGCTCAAGGGTGCATCTATCTTATTGTTTACGTGGACGACATTGTTATAACTGGGAGTGATCAGCAAGGAATACTCCAGTTAAAACAACATCTCTCAAATAAATTTTAGACTAAAGACCTTGGCAAACTTCGTTATTTTCTGGGTATTGAAGTCGCTCAATCTAAGGATGGTCTTGTAATTTCACAAAGAAAATATGCTATGGATATTCTTGAAGAAACTGGCCTACTAAATGCCAAGTCAGTTGATACTCCTATGGATCCGAATGTCAAACTCCTACCCAATCAGGGGGAGCCTCTATCAGATTCAGGAAGATATAGGAGATTGGTTGGAAAATTAAATTATCTCACAGTCACTCGTCCCGACATTTCCTTTGTTGTCAGTGTGGTAAGTCAGTTCTTAAACTCTCCGTGCCAAGAACATATGGATGCTGTAATTCGGATTCTTAAATACATCAAAAATGCACCTGGAAAAGGTCTCATTTATGAAGATAGAGGACATACTCAGATAATTGGCTACTCAGATGCTGATTGGGCAGGCTCACCCATAGACAGACGATCAACTTCTGGGTATTGTGTACTCATAGGAGGAAATTTAATATCTTGGAAGAGTAAGAAACAAAATGTTGTTGCAAGATCCAGCGCTGAGGCAGAATACAGGGCCATGGCACTAGTAACATGTGAACTCATCTGGTTGAAACAGTTACTGAAAGAACTTCAATTTGAAGAGACCAACACAATGACACTAATATGTGATAATCAAGCTGCATTGCACATTGCCTCAAATCCTGTTTTTCATGAAAGAACCAAGCATATTGAGATTGACTGCCATTTTGTTAGAGAAAAGATTGAATCAGGTGACATCATCACCAGCTTTGTCAAATCCAATGATCAGTTAGCAGATGTGTTTACAAAGTCATTGCGAGGTCCTAGAATTAGTTATATATGTAACAAGCTAGGTGCATTTGATTTATATGCTCCAGCTTGAGGGGGAGTGTTAAATATTATATATTAGAGTGTAAATAATATATATATATATATGGGCTGTAAGTAAGTATTCTGGCCCGTTAGCATTATTGTAAATTAGGGTTATTCAACACCCTGTGTCTATATAAAGAGATTCCGCTGTGTAGTTGAAACACACGGGTTATTCTATATGTCTCTCAATACTCTTTATATTCAACATTTCTTATGAGTCAGATT
This sequence comes from Cicer bijugum, assembly GCA_037974875.1. Classification (NCBI taxonomy): domain Eukaryota; kingdom Viridiplantae; phylum Streptophyta; class Magnoliopsida; order Fabales; family Fabaceae; genus Cicer; species Cicer bijugum. Next base: position 3,011,864 of record JBBPBT010000656.1, on the reverse strand, counting down.
TCTTATTTATGAATACTTATGTGGAGGAAGCTTAAGGGATTTGATTTGTAGTCAGAATTTTCAGTTGCATTGCCTACCTCTCAGACATCAATGTCATCAAATACTTGGGTTCTGTCTTTCTTATGAGGATGACATTGATGTCTGAGTAAAAATTGATGTTGGGGCTGCAAGAGAGCTTGAATACTTGCATGAGAAAGCTGATCCCCATATTATTCACCGGGACATCAAGTCAAGCAATGTGCTGATTTTTGATGATTATGTTGCTAAAATTGCAGATTTTGATTTGTCAAATCAGGCTCCAGACATGGCTGCACGTCTTCATTCCACCCATGTCCTTGGAACCTTTGGTTACCATGCACCAGAGTAAGATTTCAAGTTACATATTAGACCACGTGCACCATTTTATCCCTATTGGATGTGATGGACCTACTTTTTTGTGTAAATGCTGAATAATATATATTGGAAAAGCCATGGAGAATGTTCATATGCTATAGATTACTGGACAAGCATGAGCAATTCCCATATATTATGTTTCTTTATCTTAGTATCAATTTGGGAAAACCATCATTTATATTTAGTGCCCCAGCTTCAACTGCTAATCATTATCCTGTGGATGCAGATATGCAATGACAGTGTTTGTTAGAGTTGATTGATCTTTTCCTTGAGTTTTGGAATCTCCTACCTAAGATGTACTAATAATGCCTCTTTTACTAAGACGCAAAAATGAAAAAGAAAAAATGATATGTTATTATAGATTCCATATAAAAAGAATGTTTATTTTACAATCTAAATCATCATAATTGATTCGACTAAATTGATTAATTATCTTTAGTTTTAATTATTAATTGGCTATGTCGTAAATATTGAGACCCAATTGTTTGACTCTTACAAATTTCGAGAATTAAAATGGTGATTCAATCATGTCATACTCAAAAATTGAAGAAAAAAAGATTGATTTTTTATTTATTTAAATAGTTGTTTTTTATGTGTATTTTTAGGCCATGCCATCTCCCACGACTGGGAGTTTCATGACGCTCTGACTAATGAAGGATCAATGCTCAATTCTGTCACGCTTGAGCAAAGGAATATGGATGTGCCTACTGCCTCTGATATTGCTTGCCCTTTCAAATTCAAGATTCAAACCAAGTGGTGATAATATTGTGAGGTACTTCTATTTAGTTGAAACTTTATAATATACTAAGTACTAACTAGGACGATATTATGGTGAAAGGGATGTGGGTGCTTGGGTATCTTTTATTTAGCAAAAACCTAGAACACATCATATGTACACTCTAGCTTGTAAGAGGATTGTTTGGTCTTCAGGTGGTCTAACCATTGAGCTGGCACCCCATGGACACATAAATAGAAAACCTTTCCATGCCTTGTTTACCTCATGTCACCTTATTTGATGACCGTACTTGGTTAAGTGAACTTGCATGATTTATGAGTTAAAATTCCATATAACAGATACTCTTTTAGGGGATCTGAGGTTCACAATCCACTATTTTGATTTTTGTTCTGTGCTTGTTTAACATCCACGTTTGTGAGCACACTGATATTTCCTTCATTATGCCTTGCGTTTGCCAAAACTTTTAGGAGTGTAATGGACAAGCTTGCCAATGATCGAATAAAAAAGGTGAGTATTGTGGGGATTAAGGAGGCTGATCAAAGTTTATATGCCCAACTCATCTCAGGAAAGGTGATTGCTTCTGGTTTGGATGAAGAGCTTGCCAAGGAAGCCACAAGAGCAGGTATATACTTCTTTAGTTTTTCAATGTATGTGTACCTCATGCATGCATATAATTTACTTTGTTGTTTGCTGTGGTGCTTTATTTTTCTACCATTTTGTCTAGCTTCTGCTGAGAGACAAAGATTAGCAAAGGAGGTAGCATCCATGTTAAAGTTGAGTGTTGAGATTGATACCAGCTTATCGGAAAAGTTTATTCATTTCTCTTGACTTATTTTTCACAAAAATAAGATTTCATGGTCCTCTTTTCATTATTGTTTTTCGTGCGTGTTGTTAGTCAAGGTAATAATTCATTCCTTTAAGTGAGCTGAATTATGGCTCACTGCGTTGTACAAAGTGATAGTGCCTAAAATTATTGGTTACAGCTTCAGCAGATCTTGGACTAGGTGACTAGCCAAACCAAACCGAAAATCTTTAAGAATTTTTTAGAGGCATTGGATAGAAAGTGTTCCTTCAGATTTATGTAACCATTAGGCTCTATCAGCTTTTATAAATTTTCTGTGTTTCACTTCTCTTACATAATTGATTTTAATTTTAATTAAGAATTTTGAATATCAGTTAAAAAGGGTTTTTCCTTAAAACTGTGATTTATTTGCATAGGCATATTAATTAGCTTTCTCTATCAACTCATGTGTATTTTAAAATACCAGTGTTATAGTCAAATATCGTTTAATTTGTTAAATCATCTGTCTAGTCTAGATAAGATTGTGACTGCACTACATGCGGGAGCCGAATGTGCAGGGATACCTATCAGCAACTGTGTCCTTGTTCCAGGAAGCCAATCTGGAGTAGCTGGAGCAATTATGTAATAGAATTAGTAAAATTAAACTATATTTTATTGTATGTTTCAATTACATTAGTTAATAAAAATAAATTAGAAATTTAAATTTAATTTACAGGTATTAATAATTTAGAATTATAATTAATAGGGAGATAAAATAAATTTAATTTAATAAATAATTATAAGTTTTAGTGACAGACAATACTGTAGGAATAGATTAAATTTCTATTTATATTTTTCTAGGTTTTAGTGACAGTCGTTATTGTAGGTAGAAAAAAAAACGTTTTGTGACACTCCTCAGAGCATGTAGTGACAGTCTTCAAAGTGTAGCAGGACGTCCCCTTAAAGTTGACACTAAATTTGAGTGTCACTCAATGTATTATTGACCTTTACCTACAGTTTATAACTTTTAGTGACACATTTTGCGTGTCACGATACGTCAATTTTTTTGTAGTGAATCTAATATATCACATATTTGTAACTTTCTTAAGGCTCCAGTAGAAGCCAAATATTTTAATCTACAAGCAAAAACATATCAAAAGCGAGAATGCCATAAATAAAAACTAAAAGATAAGAAATTCAAGCGAAAACTAAATAATAAGTAAGCAGTAGTTGTTTGCATTCTTTCGGTGAAAACAAGCGTGCTTATGAACATCAATGCTTTAAAAAAAATATTTCCTTCTAAATAACAAATAAAAAAATAATGGAAATTACTACTAATAGAAACATTATAAGAGATAAACACTGTAAATAAGTGACAAATATCACACTTGTCATAAAATAAACATTGGTTTTATTATAATGTATAGATGTCTAGATATCATGATTTATAAAATACTATTTTTTAACACATAATAAACTCTTAAATCAATATCAGTTTTATTTTCCCATAACTTTTTAATTATTAACAAACAAGTTTTCATGAATTACAATTTTAGAATATTGTCAAAAAAATTTCCCTGAATGAGATTATAATATGGTTGGTAGATATTTGAGTGAACAATTAGTTAACTAATTACAATGGTTTAGGTTTCTTTCTTGAATGAAATGCAATGATTTATTTTATTTTTTAAAAAATAACTAATTACATTATTGTTTTTCTTTCAGATTCAAAATAAACATGGTGGGGTGGTGAATGTTTGTTTAAAGAGATGAGCTAGAACAAAGTGTTGTTAGCTTTAATTTTTTATGTGAAAAATCCTTAGAGATTTGTTCATATATAAGGTGTTAACAAAATGGTTACTTTCTTAGTAAGGTGATCAAAAGGCTTTGCTTTGGTGAGGGATTTGTGAATGTGTGTTTGTCACTTAGGATTTGTATTAATCTGAATAAATGATTAAATTTAAATAATACATCAATACTCCTTTCAATCTAGTCAATAATTATGTAGCAAACATTATTAATTAGAATAACAAAAAAAATAGAATACAAATATTTATAATCAATGTGTAGGACATGTTTCTCGGATGAGTAATAGTAAGCAGTAACAACAAGCAAAACAAATTGAAAGAAACCTAACATTGGAGATTTTTATATAGGACTAGGAGTGTGCAAATAACATACATGAGTCTTCCCCTTAGTATTTTTTTTCAAATGGAATTTTAATTGTCTTCCCTTTTAGTGTTTCAATTTTTTTTTTTTTTGGTAATGGAGGTAGATCTTTTATTATATTTCATTGTTAAAGATTATTTGAATGCTCATAGTGTTATTTCATTGCTTTGGGGGGGACTAAGATTGTTGTAATTTATCTCTGTATAAGAACGCACATTGGACATAATATTTGGAACTCTACATTTAGAGAGAGATGGGTACAATGAAATATGTCATACTTACAACACATAAGAATTGGGTTAGGGAGGATGGATACAATTGCTAGCTATAACAGTCGAAAGTAAACAATCTAATAGATCATTTGTCTTTGGGAGGTTGGATACAATTGCTAGCTATAACAACATGATGACTTAATGGATTGATTGTTTGGGGTTGTTTGGATTAGTGAAGGAATGTAATAGTTTAATCATTAAAATTATATTAAATAATCTAAATTATTAAAAAAATTCACTTTACGGTCATTCATGAGTTATGTATGCAAAATGTCATAGTTTAATGGTAGTTACTTATAACTTTTGCATGTGTACATGAGTGACAATGGATATTCAATGCATTAATAATATAGAATGTTTATAAATAGGTTATTAGTCTCTAAGTTTCTCACCTAATATTTTATATACATCATCAATAGTGGAAAAGTGAAAGTTTAGAAGAACCAATAATATAGAAACTATAATATTTTTCTTTTTTGCAACAATGACTAGTAATAATTATTCCGCATTTGATTAACCAATGTTTCTGATTTCAAATATGTTTAGTAAATTTGATTACACTTTCTATTAAACATATTATAGAAAATCAATTATACAAGTTAATTACAATAGTTAGTTAGTTAGTTAATATAGTTAGTTATGTTAATTAGTTGTTATAGAAATCTTATGTATTATTTAGTATTTATTTTTACTAGATTTTAATATGTAGGTTGAAGATTTATTTAAAATAATCTCTTGCATATTTAAATTATAAGGTTGATGATAGCGTTATTTATAGTGACAAATTGTATTTTCTTAACTGTTTTTGTTTTCGTGATTGTAAAATTATAATGTATCCACTTATAATAATTTCTTTGAAATTCGTCATCTTTATTCAATTTATTGGAGTCTTTAATTCTTTGATTTTGTCATTATTATTTGTATTTTAAGAGAATGAAGATTGAATTAGACATGAGGCACTAAAATATAGATGAAGAAAAATTGTAGAGAACGAATAAAAAGAATAAAAAAAAATTCCTTAATATTAAAAAAAAAAATATTCAACAAAATATTGAGATAAAAAGAATGTAACTAGTAAGATCATTGATTTAAAGAGAGTAGTTCAATACTTTCTTCCCATAGAAATATGGCTACTTTTCCACTGTGATAATATATTTTTCAAAATGAATTCATCACCGGTCTAAAGTATTAATCCTCCAAAGCTGATAGTCTCAAATAAAATATTGATTGTTTTACTTTATATATTAATTATTTTACTCTACTATATATAGCTAGTTCACTATTCAACGAACTACCGTATTTTGGGTGGTTGTTTAAAAATGATTTTTATGAAAATTTATTTAAAAACAGTACAAGTTTTTAAATTCATTTGCTATCAATTAAAAAAAATGATATTTAATAATTTGAATATTTATTATTAAATATTCTAATATGATAAAAATTAATTTTTTTAAAAATGGTATTTTTTTAAATGGTTTTAATTTATAAAAAGACTTTTCAAAATTATTTTTCATTTAACTATTTTTTGAAATTTTATTATAAAAAATGTTGTAGAAAATAGATAAAGTATTTAAATTATATTAGTAAACTATTTAAATTAATTTTTTATTTGAAGTTATATTTTTAAAATATTATTACAAAAAGATAAAATACAAACAAAAATAATTTTTTAAAAAAATCTTAACCTTTCATATTTTTTATCTATAAATTAAGTTGATCATTTTATTCTAGACACTTAATATAAGAAAAAGTATAGACTAACAACCATAAAGCTACTTTTCCTTATGAATGAACGACGCAACTATTAGTAATCACATTCTAAATTGAGCGAAATATTTAATTAAGCACACTTATTAAATAGGCCAACTATATATAAGAAAACCCAATTATTAAGTCACCTACCATCCATTAATCCATATAAAGCTATTGTAGGTAATCAAGGATTGTCCAGATTTTATGAGGCTTAATCAACACTACATCGGTTGTTCACGGTTCGGTTCAAAGGTGAAAAAATCAGAGACTTTAAAAAATATATCTAATCTGATTTAATTGCAAGTACTTGAATTTAGATTGATTTTTAAATATCTGAATTATTGTCGTAAAAATATATTATATAATATATTATAATTTAAGTTAAATTATTTAATTCGGTTCCGAATAGGTTTTTATGTTTTTTTAATGTATTTATGTTATAGTCTGATTGTAAAATCGTTAATTTTCATTAGTTTCATTAAAAAAAATTATGTAGTCATTCGTTTAAAAAAAATTCATTAGTTTCATTAAAATTTTTTAAATTAATTTTTATTTCGACTTAATCTTCATCTTTTATCTCTTAATCATCTTCTTCTTTAACTCTATCTTTAAAAAATCTAAAATTCAAATCTCATAATTTCAATAAAAAAAAATTCAAAACGTCGTACCATACCATGTGAATTAAAGAAAAATCAAAATAAAATATTATCATTTCAATAAGAAGGAAAAATAAGTTATTGTAAATAAAAATTCATCATAAATTTACTAAAAATAAATAAATTATCTATATATACAGGAATAAAATAAAATATAAAGTATTAAAAATGCAATTTAACCTAAATTTATTAAGCTAAATTATTTTAAAAAATATATTAAGCATCTAATTATGAAACAAACTAAATCACCAATGAATTATAAGAAAGTAAAACCTATTGTAGAGTATTTGACTATTTGGTATGTAACGTGGTTGTTGACTGTAAGCAAGGGTCAACAAGAAGAAGTCTAGAAGCCATGATGAGCAGCTGGTTATAAAAAGGAGAACCGATGTGATTATTTTTGTGTGTAGGAAAGAGAGTTACATATAGAAAGTGTAGAGAGAAAGTGAGAATCAAAATGGATAAGAGTTGTTGTATCTTTTTGGTTTTGGCTATGGTCGTTCTTACAACTGCAAGGTATCTGCCAACGGAAACCATTGCTTTGAACAAACAAAATTACACTATTGCTAGTCATCATGTTAATCAGAATCATCTTCCTATTCCTAGTACCGGAAGTGGAGACGGAGGCGGAAGTGGAAGTGGAAATGGAAGCGGAAGCGGTGCAGGTGCACGTGCAGGTGCCTGGGCCGGTGCCGGTGCGGGTGCCAATGCAGGTGGTTCTGGTTCAGGTGCGGGAGCTGGAGCTGGTGCAGGAGCTGGTGCCGGTGCTGGTGCAGATGGCGGCAGTGCAAGTTCTGGTGTAGGTGGCGGTGGTGCAGGTGGCTATAATGCTTCTAATTCTGGTGGTGGCGGTAATGATGCTAATAATGGTGGTGGCGGTGATGCAAGTGGTGATAATGATACAAATACTGGTGGTGGCAGTAACGATGCTAATACTGGTGGTGGCGGTAATGATGCTAATACTGGTGGTGGCGGAAATGATACTAATACTAGTGGTGGCGGTAATGATGCTAATACTGGTGGTGGCGGAGATGCAAGTGGCCATAATGATACAAATACTGGTGGTGGCGGTAACGATGCTAATACTGGTAGTGGCGGTAATGATGCTAATACTGGTGGTGGAGGTGATGCAAGTTGCCAAAATGCTTCTAATTCTAATGGTGGCGGTAATGATGCTAATACTGGTGGTGGTGATGATACAATGACTGTCACTACATGTTCTCAAGGTTGACAGTAAATGTTTTTGATTTTTACCTACAATAATAATGACTGTCACTAAATATTAGATAAATATAAATAAAGAAAGATCTATATAAATATAATGTATTAGTCTATTTTACGATATTGTCCGTCACTAAACACTAAATAAATGATTGATCTAACCACTGTCTGTCACTAAAATTTATTATTATTTATTAAATTAAATTTATTTTATCTCCCTACTAATTGTAATTCTGAATTATTAATATTAATAAATTAAATTTAAAATTTTAATTTATTTTTATTAACTAATTCCATTAAAACATACAATAAAATATAATTTAATTTTACTAATTCTATTAAAATAGACAATAAATAGTTATTTTTGTCTAAAAAATTCAATAAACTTTCAACAGAAATCAGAATGAGTTTCTTAATATTTATTATGATAAACTGCAAACTAATTTCGAACAGTAATCATCTTCGTAAACAAAATATTTAGTAAATGCTCCAAAAAATTTTGAATATATGTATATAAAAAATAAATATTGGAATAGGAAATCCAAATCCAACCAAAACACTAAGTAAGTTGGCTTTATGCTAGACCTTAAATGACTCATCTGAGCTCTCTAGTTTGGTTTCTGAGACATTCTGCAAATAGCAGAATTTTACAACAGAGAATCAAAACACCTTTGACAGCTTTTGTACATCAATTACAATCATATAAGAACAGGGAGTAGAACTCAACAAGTATACAAACAGAAATATATTAATGCAAGTTAGAACAAATCTTGTCCAAGATTGATTTTAAAAGGTTTTCACATCTTGAGAAAGCAGCATACGAGATTTATTGGAATTTAGAACAAAAACGAGATGCAATATAACTATAGATATTAAAATTGTAAACTTATATAGCCAAAATCATTTACATGATAAATTTTTGAAAACAATACTGCGCAGCAAGAAATATCTCTAACAATAGTGCGCAGCAAACATGATAAATTTTGGGAAAATCACTAAACAAGAAATTCATGTAAAATTCTTTAGTATGGGAAAATTAAACCTCGTAACAGGTACAAACGTAATGAGAATCATGTAGTGATTAAGTTGACGAGATAAGAAATAATTTTTTTTCAACAGTGTACTGGGGAAGGAGGGATTGAGAAGTAAATTTATGTTTGAGGGTTTAAAACATAATGCAACTTAACACTTACTGATGTGAAGTATAGGCGTGTTCGCACATGACATTCAGGTGTCTTTACATTTGCATACCTGGCAGAGAATAAACAATATCAGAATACAACATAAAGTGAAGACAAGATTCCCCTTAAAAAATGAAGAGCATATATTTACTTTGGATCCAAACGATATTTGGTCTCTTTATCATCATCATCATCATCTTGGTCTATTGATATATCGTTCAAAGTAATGGATTTTCTTGTTTCATCATTCTTATTTAGAAGTTTTATTAAAAAAATATTTTTGATACTTGAATTTTACCTAGAAAATGAAAGAAAATCATATTTTACCTAGAAATTTTAGATACTTGAATTTTTTTTATTAAAAAAATACAATATTAGTAATTCAATAATGATAATTTTATTAACTTTGTTTTATTTTAAATTATTAATTAAATTTTAAAATGTTTTATACACAATTAAATTTCAAAAAGTTAAACCAAAATACATTCATTATTGTCATTAATGAACATCATTGCTTTAAAAAAAATATTTCCTTCTAAATAACAAATAAAAAAATAATGGAAATTACTACTAATAGAAACATTATAAGAGATAAACACTGTAAATAAGTGACAAATATCACACTTGTCATAAAATAAACATTGGTTTTATTATAATGTATAGATGTCTAGATATCATGATTTATAAAATACTATTTTTTAACACATAATAAACTCTTAAATCAATATCAGTTTTATTTTCCCATAACTTTTTAATTATTAACAAACAAGTTTTCATGAATTACAATTTTAGAATATTGTCAAAAAAATTTCCCTGAATGAGATTATAATATGGTTGGTAGATATTTGAGTGAACAATTAGTTAACTAATTACAATGGTTTAGGTTTCTTTCTTGAATGAAATGCAATGATTTATTTTATTTTTTAAAAAATAACTAATTACATTATTGTTTTTCTTTCAGATTCAAAATAAACATGGTGGGGTGGTGAATGTTTGTTTAAAGAGATGAGCTAGAACAAAGTGTTGTTAGCTTTAATTTTTTATGTGAAAAATCCTTAGAGATTTGTTCATATATAAGGTGTTAACAAAATGGTTACTTTCTTAGTAAGGTGATCAAAAGGCTTTGCTTTGGTGAGGGATTTGTGAATGTGTGTTTGTCACTTAGGATTTGTATTAATCTGAATAAATGATTAAATTTAAATAATACATCAATACTCCTTTCAATCTAGTCAATAATTATGTAGCAAACATTATTAATTAGAATAACAAAAAAAATAGAATACAAATATTTATAATCAATGTGTAGGACATGTTTCTCGGATGAGTAATAGTAAGCAGTAACAACAAGCAAAACAAATTGAAAGAAACCTAACATTGGAGATTTTTATATAGGACTAGGAGTGTGCAAATAACATACATGAGTCTTCCCCTTAGTATTTTTTTTCAAATGGAATTTTAATTGTCTTCCCTTTTAGTGTTTCAATTTTTTTTTTTTTTGGTAATGGAGGTAGATCTTTTATTATATTTCATTGTTAAAGATTATTTGAATGCTCATAGTGTTATTTCATTGCTTTGGGGGGGACTAAGATTGTTGTAATTTATCTCTGTATAAGAACGCACATTGGACATAATATTTGGAACTCTACATTTAGAGAGAGATGGGTACAATGAAATATGTCATACTTACAACACATAAGAATTGGGTTAGGGAGGATGGATACAATTGCTAGCTATAACAGTCGAAAGTAAACAATCTAATAGATCATTTGTCTTTGGGAGGTTGGATACAATTGCTAGCTATAACAACATGATGACTTAATGGATTGATTGTTTGGGGTTGTTTGGATTAGTGAAGGAATGTAATAGTTTAATCATTAAAATTATATTAAATAATCTAAATTATTAAAAAAATTCACTTTACGGTCATTCATGAGTTATGTATGCAAAATGTCATAGTTTAATGGTAGTTACTTATAACTTTTGCATGTGTACATGAGTGACAATGGATATTCAATGCATTAATAATATAGAATGTTTATAAATAGGTTATTAGTCTCTAAGTTTCTCACCTAATATTTTATATACATCATCAATAGTGGAAAAGTGAAAGTTTAGAAGAACCAATAATATAGAAACTATAATATTTTTCTTTTTTGCAACAATGACTAGTAATAATTATTCCGCATTTGATTAACCAATGTTTCTGATTTCAAATATGTTTAGTAAATTTGATTACACTTTCTATTAAACATATTATAGAAAATCAATTATACAAGTTAATTACAATAGTTAGTTAGTTAGTTAATATAGTTAGTTATGTTAATTAGTTGTTATAGAAATCTTATGTATTATTTAGTATTTATTTTTACTAGATTTTAATATGTAGGTTGAAGATTTATTTAAAATAATCTCTTGCATATTTAAATTATAAGGTTGATGATAGCGTTATTTATAGTGACAAATTGTATTTTCTTAACTGTTTTTGTTTTCGTGATTGTAAAATTATAATGTATCCACTTATAATAATTTCTTTGAAATTCGTCATCTTTATTCAATTTATTGGAGTCTTTAATTCTTTGATTTTGTCATTATTATTTGTATTTTAAGAGAATGAAGATTGAATTAGACATGAGGCACTAAAATATAGATGAAGAAAAATTGTAGAGAACGAATAAAAAGAATAAAAAAAAATTCCTTAATATTAAAAAAAAAAATATTCAACAAAATATTGAGATAAAAAGAATGTAACTAGTAAGATCATTGATTTAAAGAGAGTAGTTCAATACTTTCTTCCCATAGAAATATGGCTACTTTTCCACTGTGATAATATATTTTTCAAAATGAATTCATCACCGGTCTAAAGTATTAATCCTCCAAAGCTGATAGTCTCAAATAAAATATTGATTGTTTTACTTTATATATTAATTATTTTACTCTACTATATATAGCTAGTTCACTATTCAACGAACTACCGTATTTTGGGTGGTTGTTTAAAAATGATTTTTATGAAAATTTATTTAAAAACAGTACAAGTTTTTAAATTCATTTGCTATCAATTAAAAAAAATGATATTTAATAATTTGAATATTTATTATTAAATATTCTAATATGATAAAAATTAATTTTTTTAAAAATGGTATTTTTTTAAATGGTTTTAATTTATAAAAAGACTTTTCAAAATTATTTTTCATTTAACTATTTTTTGAAATTTTATTATAAAAAATGTTGTAGAAAATAGATAAAGTATTTAAATTATATTAGTAAACTATTTAAATTAATTTTTTATTTGAAGTTATATTTTTAAAATATTATTACAAAAAGATAAAATACAAACAAAAATAATTTTTTAAAAAAATCTTAACCTTTCATATTTTTTATCTATAAATTAAGTTGATCATTTTATTCTAGACACTTAATATAAGAAAAAGTATAGACTAACAACCATAAAGCTACTTTTCCTTATGAATGAACGACGCAACTATTAGTAATCACATTCTAAATTGAGCGAAATATTTAATTAAGCACACTTATTAAATAGGCCAACTATATATAAGAAAACCCAATTATTAAGTCACCTACCATCCATTAATCCATATAAAGCTATTGTAGGTAATCAAGGATTGTCCAGATTTTATGAGGCTTAATCAACACTACATCGGTTGTTCACGGTTCGGTTCAAAGGTGAAAAAATCAGAGACTTTAAAAAATATATCTAATCTGATTTAATTGCAAGTACTTGAATTTAGATTGATTTTTAAATATCTGAATTATTGTCGTAAAAATATATTATATAATATATTATAATTTAAGTTAAATTATTTAATTCGGTTCCGAATAGGTTTTTATGTTTTTTTTAATGTATTTATGTTATAGTCTGATTGTAAAATCGTTAATTTTCATTAGTTTCATTAAAAAAAATTATGTAGTCATTCGTTTAAAAAAAATTCATTAGTTTCATTAAAATTTTTTAAATTAATTTTTATTTCGACTTAATCTTCATCTTTTATCTCTTAATCATCTTCTTCTTTAACTCTATCTTTAAAAAATCTAAAATTCAAATCTCATAATTTCAATAAAAAAAAATTCAAAACGTCGTACCATACCATGTGAATTAAAGAAAAATCAAAATAAAATATTATCATTTCAATAAGAAGGAAAAATAAGTTATTGTAAATAAAAATTCATCATAAATTTACTAAAAATAAATAAATTATCTATATATACAGGAATAAAATAAAATATAAAGTATTAAAAATGCAATTTAACCTAAATTTATTAAGCTAAATTATTTTAAAAAATATATTAAGCATCTAATTATGAAACAAACTAAATCACCAATGAATTATAAGAAAGTAAAACCTATTGTAGAGTATTTGACTATTTGGTATGTAACGTGGTTGTTGACTGTAAGCAAGGGTCAACAAGAAGAAGTCTAGAAGCCATGATGAGCAGCTGGTTATAAAAAGGAGAACCGATGTGATTATTTTTGTGTGTAGGAAAGAGAGTTACATATAGAAAGTGTAGAGAGAAAGTGAGAATCAAAATGGATAAGAGTTGTTGTATCTTTTTGGTTTTGGCTATGGTCGTTCTTACAACTGCAAGGTATCTGCCAACGGAAACCATTGCTTTGAACAAACAAAATTACACTATTGCTAGTCATCATGTTAATCAGAATCATCTTCCTATTCCTAGTACCGGAAGTGGAGACGGAGGCGGAAGTGGAAGTGGAAATGGAAGCGGAAGCGGTGCAGGTGCACGTGCAGGTGCCTGGGCCGGTGCCGGTGCGGGTGCCAATGCAGGTGGTTCTGGTTCAGGTGCGGGAGCTGGAGCTGGTGCAGGAGCTGGTGCCGGTGCTGGTGCAGATGGCGGCAGTGCAAGTTCTGGTGTAGGTGGCGGTGGTGCAGGTGGCTATAATGCTTCTAATTCTGGTGGTGGCGGTAATGATGCTAATAATGGTGGTGGCGGTGATGCAAGTGGTGATAATGATACAAATACTGGTGGTGGCAGTAACGATGCTAATACTGGTGGTGGCGGTAATGATGCTAATACTGGTGGTGGCGGAAATGATACTAATACTAGTGGTGGCGGTAATGATGCTAATACTGGTGGTGGCGGAGATGCAAGTGGCCATAATGATACAAATACTGGTGGTGGCGGTAACGATGCTAATACTGGTAGTGGCGGTAATGATGCTAATACTGGTGGTGGAGGTGATGCAAGTTGCCAAAATGCTTCTAATTCTAATGGTGGCGGTAATGATGCTAATACTGGTGGTGGTGATGATACAATGACTGTCACTACATGTTCTCAAGGTTGACAGTAAATGTTTTTGATTTTTACCTACAATAATAATGACTGTCACTAAATATTAGATAAATATAAATAAAGAAAGATCTATATAAATATAATGTATTAGTCTATTTTACGATATTGTCCGTCACTAAACACTAAATAAATGATTGATCTAACCACTGTCTGTCACTAAAATTTATTATTATTTATTAAATTAAATTTATTTTATCTCCCTACTAATTGTAATTCTGAATTATTAATATTAATAAATTAAATTTAAAATTTTAATTTATTTTTATTAACTAATTCCATTAAAACATACAATAAAATATAATTTAATTTTACTAATTCTATTAAAATAGACAATAAATAGTTATTTTTGTCTAAAAAATTCAATAAACTTTCAACAGAAATCAGAATGAGTTTCTTAATATTTATTATGATAAACTGCAAACTAATTTCGAACAGTAATCATCTTCGTAAACAAAATATTTAGTAAATGCTCCAAAAAATTTTGAATATATGTATATAAAAAATAAATATTGGAATAGGAAATCCAAATCCAACCAAAACACTAAGTAAGTTGGCTTTATGCTAGACCTTAAATGACTCATCTGAGCTCTCTAGTTTGGTTTCTGAGACATTCTGCAAATAGCAGAATTTTACAACAGAGAATCAAAACACCTTTGACAGCTTTTGTACATCAATTACAATCATATAAGAACAGGGAGTAGAACTCAACAAGTATACAAACAGAAATATATTAATGCAAGTTAGAACAAATCTTGTCCAAGATTGATTTTAAAAGGTTTTCACATCTTGAGAAAGCAGCATACGAGATTTATTGGAATTTAGAACAAAAACGAGATGCAATATAACTATAGATATTAAAATTGTAAACTTATATAGCCAAAATCATTTACATGATAAATTTTTGAAAACAATACTGCGCAGCAAGAAATATCTCTAACAATAGTGCGCAGCAAACATGATAAATTTTGGGAAAATCACTAAACAAGAAATTCATGTAAAATTCTTTAGTATGGGAAAATTAAACCTCGTAACAGGTACAAACGTAATGAGAATCATGTAGTGATTAAGTTGACGAGATAAGAAATAATTTTTTTTCAACAGTGTACTGGGGAAGGAGGGATTGAGAAGTAAATTTATGTTTGAGGGTTTAAAACATAATGCAACTTAACACTTACTGATGTGAAGTATAGGCGTGTTCGCACATGACATTCAGGTGTCTTTACATTTGCATACCTGGCAGAGAATAAACAATATCAGAATACAACATAAAGTGAAGACAAGATTCCCCTTAAAAAATGAAGAGCATATATTTACTTTGGATCCAAACGATATTTGGTCTCTTTATCATCATCATCATCATC
>JBBPBT010000656.1:2969099-2994060 GCA_037974875.1 Cicer bijugum | reverse complement strand
ATTTTTTTTTTTTTTGGTAATGGAGGTAGATCTTTTATTATATTTCATTGTTAAAGATTATTTGAATGCTCATAGTGTTATTTCATTGCTTTGGGGGGGACTAAGATTGTTGTAATTTATCTCTGTATAAGAACGCACATTGGACATAATATTTGGAACTCTACATTTAGAGAGAGATGGGTACAATGAAATATGTCATACTTACAACACATAAGAATTGGGTTAGGGAGGATGGATACAATTGCTAGCTATAACAGTCGAAAGTAAACAATCTAATAGATCATTTGTCTTTGGGAGGTTGGATACAATTGCTAGCTATAACAACATGATGACTTAATGGATTGATTGTTTGGGGTTGTTTGGATTAGTGAAGGAATGTAATAGTTTAATCATTAAAATTATATTAAATAATCTAAATTATTAAAAAATTTCACTTTACGGTCATTCATGAGTTATGTATGCAAAATGTCATAGTTTAATGGTAGTTACTTATAACTTTTGCATGTGTACATGAGTGACAATGGATATTCAATGCATTAATAATATAGAATGTTTATAAATAGGTTATTAGTCTCTAAGTTTCTCACCTAATATTTTATATACATCATCAATAGTGGAAAAGTGAAAGTTTAGAAGAACCAATAATATAGAAACTATAATATTTTTCTTTTTTGCAACAATGACTAGTAATAATTATTCCGCATTTGATTAACTAATGTTTCTGATTTCAAATATGTTTAGTAAATTTGATTACACTTTCTATTAAACATATTATAGAAAATCAATTATACAAGTTAATTACAATAGTTAGTTAGTTAATATAGTTAGTTATGTTAATTAGTTGTTATAGAAATCTTATGTATTATTTAGTATTTATTTTTACTAGATTTTAATATGTAGGTTGAAGATTTATTTAAAATAATCTCTTGCATATTTAAATTATAAGGTTGATGATAGCGTTATTTATAGTGACAAATTGTATTTTCTTAACTGTTTTTGTTTTCGTGATTGTAAAATTATAATGTATCCACTTATAATAATTTCTTTGAAATTCGTCATCTTTATTCAATTTATTGGAGTCTTTAATTCTTTGATTTTGTCATTATTATTTGTATTTTAAGAGAATGAAGATTGAATTAGACATGAGGCACTAAAATATTGATGAAGAAAAATTGTAGAGAACGAATAAAAAGAATAAAAAAAATTCCTTAATATTAAAAAAAAAATATTCAACAAAATATTGAGATAAAAAGAATGTAACTAGTAAGATCATTGATTTAAAGAGAGTAGTTCAATACTTTCTTCCCATAGAAATATGGCTACTTTTCCACTGTGAATAAGTGAAATTAATAAAAGGTAAAATAGATTTTTCAAAAAAGCATGAAAATAGGAATCAAGGTGGGGGGTATAAAATATGATTTTCTTTCATTTATTGGTCCAAACATCAAAGATGAAACAGGTTCAATATAGGCCCGAATATGAGGGCCCATATATAATTTTACTCTAAAAAACACTTTCCGTAAACTCTAATAAATGAATGGATCGCTTTTTCTATCACATATTATCAAAAGCCTCCAAATACATATTTAAATTTTCCAATTCAGACACATACTAAAAAAGGTTTTTAAGAAAATTAGGATTGGGAAAAAAACAACCAAATAATTATTGTACTTAAAAATTTCAACCAATTTGAATTTAGTTAAAGTTCATCGGTCAATTAAGTCAAATCTTATAATTCAATGTTATTTTTTATATATAACATTAAATCCTAATTAAATTTTAAATAGTTAATTTACCTTACCTTAATCATGCAATGCAATTTAATGTCTATTCCAACTCTCAAAAATTATGTAGACAATAATGAATAATTTTTATTAATGACAATAATGAATGTATTTTGGTTTAACTTTTTGAAATTTAATTGTGTATAAAACATTTTAAAATTTAATTAATAATTTAAAATAAAACAAAGTTAATAAAATTATCATTATTGAATTACTAATATTGTATTTTTTTAATAAAAAAAATTCAATTTCATTTACATTTTTTAAACAATATTTAAGTTCTATTTGATTTAAAAATCGGTTCAGTTTAATTATTAATTTTTTTAAAAAAATTTAATAAATATAGATAAACTTTGTTTTATTTTATTATTTTTTTTAGAGGAGATATTGATTACTTGAGTGGTAAGATTGGTGTTATTTTTTTCTATAAAAGATTGTACTAGTAGTTTGTTTATTTATTTATTAAAAAAAAGTGAAGTTTGTCCGAAAAAGTAAGAAAGAAGAAGAGTGTGGTTGTACGAACTGCACAAAAGATTCAAACCCTTGACACAGTGCGAAATACTCCCCACCTTCTGAATCTACAAATCGACGATGGGTCAAGGAACTCCCGGCGGCATGAACCGACAAGGCCATCCCGGCGATCGGAAACAAGACGGAAGCGACAAAAAGGAAAAGAAATTCGAGCCAGCAGCACCACCGGCACGTGTAGGTCGAAAACAACGAAAACAAAAGGGTCCAGATGCCGCATCTCGTTTACCGACGGTAACTCCGGTGTCGAAGTGCAAACTAAGGCTTCTGAAGCTAGAGCGAGTGAAGGATTATCTGTTAATGGAGGAAGAGTTTGTTGCTTATCAAGAGCGGTTGAAACCTCAAGAGGAAAAGGCTGAAGAAGATAGATCTAAGGTTGATGATTTAAGAGGTTCGCCTATGAGTGTTGGTAATCTTGAAGAACTTATTGATGAGAATCATGCTATTGTTTCTTCGTCGGTTGGACCTGAGTATTATGTTGGAATTTTGTCTTTCGTTGATAAGGATCAGTTGGAGCCTGGTTGTGCTATTTTGATGCATAATAAGGTATGTGTGTTTGTTAATTTGTGGAATTTATGAGAAAAACTTTTAATTGTGGATTTAGGGTTTAATTTGGAGGATGTGTTATTTGTTTTTGAAGAGATGGTTAAGTATTGGTTTTTTTATGATTTTGTTGGAATTAGATGCTTATTTAGGAAGATCACAAGTTCTATACTTATGATTTTGATTATAAGTCCCTATTTGGATAAACAATTTACCCAAGTACTTAATAGTTTAAATGCATATCATATAAGTGCTTGTGTATATGCTATTTATGTAACAGAGGATAAAATAAAGTTAAACTATATAAGTTATAAGTTATTTTCATAAGCTCTCTCAAATAGTCTTTTAAGTGTTTATCTCAGTAGATAAAGTTCAAATAACCCAATCCAAACAGACCCTTAAGTCTCTTTTTCGCTCATTAGCTATGCTTGATGGAACTAAAATTTGGGAGGGTTGAGATTTGCGATTGGAGTTTTAACTCAATTGTTACTCTTCAAGTCACGATTTCGCTGATTTTAAAAAATGAGAGTGAGTTGAGACATTAGAGTAGTTTGCTGCTTCATACAACTCAACCAGTTAATAATGAATGAAAATAAAATTTTCCATTTCAAATCATTTTCTGTCTCCTTGTGACAAAAAATATTTGGAACATGAACTTTTGCATATTGGATGTCTAATCTTTTGAATGTTTGGTGCCATTTGGGTGAGAGCATTGGAACTTTTAATTATGTATTTTTTAGATTGTTTGAGCACTTGTGCGTGTGTGTACGAGAAAAGTTCTGGTTATAATATTGTTTATAGAATTAGGTATGTCTTGTTATTGTTCTAACAATTCGATCTAGATGATATAATGAATATGATTGGTTTTCCATAGGTTCTTTCGGTTGTTGGCCTTCTGCAAGATGAAGTTGATCCAATGGTCTCTGTGATGAAGGTTGAGAAGGCTCCTTTGGAATCTTATGCCGACATTGGTGGTTTAGATGCGCAGATACAGGAAATTAAAGAGGCAGTTGAGCTACCTCTGACACATCCTGAACTATATGAAGATATTGGTATCAAGCCTCCTAAGGGGGTCATATTATACGGAGAACCCGGAACAGGAAAGACCTTGCTTGCAAAGGTTTGCATTTATCTGTGTTTGATATTTGTGCTATTGGTGTTTAGATTTCACCACCTCCTTGTTATCACTCAATTGTCCTTGTTCACTTTGCTTAACTTGTTCAATAATGAATCAATGCCGTGGAATTTAGAAGGTTTTTCTCTAGTGTATGTGGACAAAATAGATTTGTGTGATTATCAGATCTGTGCAATTTGGAAATACTGTGTTTTTAACCAATCTTTTGCATGTTGAATTCCTTAGTGCACTGTTTCTAGGACGTTTTACTGCAGACACTTTTGAAGTTGATAAATATTGCATTCATGATTCATACTGGTGATGCATGTTGCAATGTAGTTTTGTCATTTGTAAATGTGCACTGTTTAGAAATTAAAATGCAGTTTGTCCTTTTGACTGTGGTTTTGTCACAAACACATTTGTATTTGTAACACACTACTTATTTGAAAAACTTTTTCTTCTTTATTGCTTGTAATGTGTTACACAAACACATATGCCCTATCAGTTAGGTCTAAGACATGCTTCTTGTGCCTTCAGGCTGTGGCAAACTCAACATCCGCAACATTCTTGCGTGTAGTTGGTAGTGAATTGATACAAAAATACCTGGGAGATGGTCCAAAACTTGTGAGGGAGCTTTTCAGAGTTGCCGATGATCTTTCTCCTTCTATTGTTTTCATTGATGAAATTGATGCGGTCGGTACAAAGAGGTAAGCTATTGAACCCCCAACTTTAGGATTTATATAGGTGGGCAGTGTAGAAGAGTGATGCATTGTATCACTTCATGGACTCTGATTTTTTTTCCTTGCATTCACGAGCTTAATTTTGTTAATTTGTTACAGGTATGATGCTCACTCAGGTGGAGAGCGTGAAATTCAAAGGACCATGTTGGAGTTGCTGAATCAGTTAGATGGTTTTGATTCAAGAGGAGATGTAAAAGTGATTCTGGCTACCAACAGAATTGAAAGTCTGGATCCAGCTTTGCTACGACCTGGTCGTATTGACAGGAAGATTGAGTTTCCTCTTCCCGATATCAAAACAAGGAGACGCATTTTCCAGGTAGACATGACTAATCTTGTGAAAGCAACCTAATGCTGATTTTATGCAATATCTTAATGTGCATATTATGTTTGAACATGCGACTAAATGACTTCATACTTTGAAATTAAGATACACACATCAAGGATGACATTAGCTGATGATGTCAACTTGGAAGAATTTGTTATGACCAAGGATGAATTCTCTGGAGCTGATATAAAGGCAATATGTACTGAAGCTGGTTTACTTGCTCTACGGGAACGCCGCATGAAGGTCAGAATTTTTTCTTATTTCTATTGTTTATACAACATAATAATGCTGTCTGTAACTAAGAGGTTGCATCTTTTGACAAATTCATTTTAATTTGACCCAAATATAAAGCTTAGGATATTATGGTCAAATTTAGTTCATTCATTGAGTTCCCTTCTTGTCCAATCAATCTTATGCTTCTTTTTGTGCATTTGTCTGTATTCTCTTTTGGTCTGTACCACATTATATTTATGATATCTTAATATTACTTTAATATCTTGTTCAGGTGACTCATCCCGATTTTAAGAAGGCAAAGGATAAAGTGATGTTTAAGAAGAAAGAAGGAGTGCCAGAAGGACTCTACATGTGAAATAGTCTCCTCTATTATCCCCGGCCTTTCTTTTTATTTGGTCTTTTAAGTTCTACTTTTGCAAACAAATGGCAATTCGATTGTATTATGAAGTTGAACTTTATACATATGCAGTTGCTTTGGTAAAGTCAGCTGTGGGAGAAATTGAATGTAAACTATATAATTCATTTTAGTTCCACATATTTTCTTTCAAATTTAACTGAATTTGGAAATTGTTTCATATCCTTTTATGATTGAGGTTTCGACGCAGTTGCTCATGAATTTAGTTCACCTCATGGTGCTACTCGTGAAAAACTGCTGAACCTGTTACTGACATTGCTGTTTAACAAAATTAATTACTGCATTGTGTTGTCTAAATTTCACCAAGTTCTTAAGTCATGGTAGCAAATTAAACTACTATGCCACTAGTTACTTCTACTCTTCATCTAAATCCCCTTGATTACTAGTAACTAGGTCAGAAGTACTCGAAGTTGCTTCTTGTTGTTGAATGGGTTTTTGCTTCACTGAAATTGCGGTGGAGATTGTGAGACAAACTTGTCTTCTTTTCTAAGCATTTGTCCTCCTCCTTACCCGGGAAGCTAAAGATTACTTATTTTGTATTCCATATTTTTTACAATTTAGGGATACTTTGAGAGTAGTTATGGGGAAAGGTAAGACTGCGTGTGTTACACAGTGGTTATTTTTGGAACAAGAGAAGAAAAAAAAACACAAGGTCATAAGAAACCATTACCTGAACAATCCAGCTTAAATATCCTAGTCATTTTATACAGAGCCCACGCTGGGCAACGCCATTCATATTGACACACAATGCTCGACGAGGGCAAGCAACACCCTCTTTCAAATACTCTCACTATTGAAATTCAAATAAATTATATTTTATAAATGAGATGTATTAATTCATCTGTGTCTTGTGAATTTGCAAATAAAAGATAGTAAGAGTTTTGCTAGTATTTCTCTTCCACTTCCATGCAGGGCTAAACAACCGGGTAATTTGTGCTTGTGGACATGCATCTTGACCGGTGAAGTTTCATTTTTGTCTTCTTCTTTACCCAGAAAACCAACCGTAGTGTATGAATCAAACCAAAAACTAAAAGCAATATGCCCCAAGCAACAACCAAAGGGTGTGCCATGCTAAAATATGTCTGAACAATATGATAAGGAGTGATCAAACCCTGTGCAAACACATACGTGAGCGCCATAAACGTGACTGCAACGGTCATAGCCATGGTCAAGACCCACATCATGACCTTATTCTTAATTGGGAATCCACTAATAAGTAGCAACACAACACCAAGAGATGAAAAGAAAGAAGTGGTGTTATATGTCATGAACTGTACAAATTCATGTGGCCAAGCATAAGCTAAAACTGCAGTGCCTGCTTCACATATGCCATAAGTAGTGCAGTTGAGTCCTCCAGTATGTGTGTTTTCTTGCCAAACTCCACCTGGTGGACTTATTGTTGATTGAAATGTCATGGTCGCAACTCGCAATCACAGTTGCCACCAACATCAATGTTCCTCTTGTTTCTTCTATCCAATTACCTTGGAATTTTAGATACTTGGACCACAAGTTTTCCCACATTTTTCTTCTTTCATTTGGTTGTTCTTGACTAGCTATGTTTGGTGATTGTGAGTGTTGCAGAGCAGAATAGACGTATGCGGATTTTAGAACCCCGGCTTCAATTAACATTTCTTCGATTTTAAGGCTTATGAAATCTCTTGGGCAGGGCTCTAACACCTCCAAAGTTGTGTTCAAAGTAATTGATGTTGTTCTTATTTCAGGTTGCATAAGTAAGTATTTTATGGTCTGCAAATAAAGTAACAACGTTATTGAAGAGGCAAACACCAACACCTGCCAAAAGGAATGAGTATATTGTCTAGAATGAATTATACTTAAACATTAGAGTTGCTATAGTTACACTTTTATTTTCTCAAGCCATGTGAGATTGTGGTCCCTCAGGATTTTTTTGAGCAATTTTAGTCATTCAATTAATTTCAATGCGCCAAAAGTATAATCTCCTCACATAAATATATTGTTGAGATATTTCATATAGTGATATAATTAGATGACATCACAGTAAAATATGATGGACGAATAGAATTTCAAATAAATTTAAAAAAGTGGTTGAAGATAGTCCAGGTACCATTGACCATACCTTAATTTGTTTGAGTCTAACTGCCAAGTCCAGAATTGTATGGCCCTCTTTGGTTTTAGCTAGCATCAAATTTTGATCTCCTCTAACTGATTCCAATAGGAACTTCAAAACCTCCAAATGATTATACCAAACACACAAATGCAAAATAGAGCCATCATCATTCATTACTCGAATCGAATCCAGTCTAGCATTAACCAACTCCTTAAATACTCCAATTCATCCTCTCATTGCAGCTAAATTCAAAGGAATCATGTCATCTTTATCATGAACCAAACATACATCTTTGTTTACTAACAAAAGTGCTTTCACAACTTCAGTGTGTCCTTCAGCTGAAGCTAGATGAAGAGGACAACGTCCTTTAGAGTCAACTTCTTTGGCGAAACTTGTTTTGTTTTCTAGAAGAATTTCGGAAAATTGTAAATGTCCTAGAAGAGAGGCTATGTGTAATGGTGTTTGGTAATAGGGAGAGAGTGAAACTTTGTGGAGTATAAGAGGGTTGGTTTGGATTAGTGTGTTTAAGGTAGTTACACAACCGTTTAATGATGCGTTGTAGAGTGTCGTTATTGTGTTATCTTCTTGATTTATTGTTGTTTTTGTCTCCATAGTTGGGAATACAAAGCAAAATAAGTAATGTATTATGGTCTTAAATAAGAGAAATTAAAAGAAGATCAATATCTAGACGCACAAAAAGAAAAATTAAAAGAAGAAATATATGATAATAATTTTTATTTGAGGTTGTCACGATGTAGATATTATTTGGATTCGATAGAAGTCCTTGTGGAAAAAACATGAGAAGAGAAAAATTAGATACAACAAAATTGGAATTCCCGGCGCATTTTAGACTGATTCATTTTATCAAACCAACATTATTTCAATTTTTAAAACGCGTGAATTTTTAACATTAGTTGCTAGGAGTTGGAAGAACGGAAATCTAAACTTTGAATGTCAACGGTCATGATGTTATTTTGTATGTATGACTTTTATTTTTAGGAGTTTTCTAAGGAAGAAATTGGTCACATTTTCTTAAAGTCTCATCATATTCACACAAGCCTATTCTGTGGCTGTAATCGCTGTGAATATAGATGAGCTCTAGACAAAAATAAATAAATAACACAAATGATTCTTCTTTTTCCTTATTTCTGTTGTGAATTAAATTTAAATCTAAAATTTTATAATTATTAAGTTATATATGTAAACTCTATTAATTTTTTTAATTAATTTAATGATTTTCTGTAATGTGTACCATCTTTAATATAAAGTTTTCATAATCAAATTACATATAAACTCTTCTAAGTTAATAATTTAATATATCTCTTAAATCATTTCTTTTAAATAAAGTTTCTATGATACATGTATAGGAGGAGTGAGACACCACCCGTGTGTCTACTTCTTTAGATGAAATTTGACTTTCTAAAAATTAGATTTTGTTTGCGAGTTTGAAAGAAAAAGAGGTGATAGTTTTTAAAATCTTGTTAAATTACATTTTTAGTAGTTTATATTTAATTTATTTATTGATAAGTCTTTATGTTTTTTTTTTGTTAATAAGATAATTTAGGTGACATTTCATTTATATCGTTAGTTTTTATTTCTAAAAATGTTTTTTTTTAGTCCTATTAAAAAAAATGATTTGTGACAGTTACAATGTTGACGAGTACATAATAATGTAGATCTGAAAAATTATAAAAATGAATAATTTTTAGATTGATCTTTTAAGTTTTGGAAAAAATACATTTATGGTCCTTTAAGTATAAACTTCAAGCCCAATCTTCATCTATTACATTTTCATCATCTTCCTTTTCACCATTTTACTCTTCCTCTCCATCTTTAAATAACCTAAAAGTCAAAATTTGTAATTTCAATAAAAAAAACTCAAAACAAGAAATCAATCCTTCCAACTAATTAAAAATGAGTTGTTGTAAATAAAGATAAATCTACTAAAAATAAATGAATTATTCGTCCATTCCAAAACTGAATCAAACATAAAGTAATCCAATTTTTTTTTCTTCCAGATATCACTACAATATTTTCAACTTACAACAACGCCTAAAAAATGTTGCAAAAATATGAAATAGTTGTTGCCTTTTTGAATTAGTTGAGGTGCATTGTCTAAGAATGTTTAAGTTAGTAAATGTTTTTATTTATAATATTTTATAGTTCATATTTAAGGATATTTTAATGATTTTTAATTGAGTTACAATCATAATATTATTTTTTGTTATTTATCGATTTATTTTAATAATTCAGTACAACTCATCTAACTATTTAGAGATCTAATATGTATGAATACGGAGACTGAAATTACTACTCTCAAATATATGAATAATTTTCAAACTGAAAGTACAAGTACTATAACACCATAAATAAAATTAGGCTAAATTGCATGTGTAATCTTTTATGTTTGATCCAGTTTTCGGATTTATGACCAACGCGTTTATTTTTTTTGGAATTATGGTGAATTTCTCTTTATTTACAACAATTCATTTTTTTAATTATTGCTGGAATGATTGATTTTTTTGTTTTTTTTTCCTTAAATTCACATGGTCAATATTTTCAGTTTTTCTATTGGAATTACAAATTTTGAGTTTTAGGTTATATAAAGATAGAGCGAAAGAGAAGGACGATGAAGAGGTAAAAGATGAGCATTGTACCTGAGTGAAAACTGATTTAAATTTAGATGACCATTAGTGTATTTTCTCAAAAGTTAAAGGATCAATTTAAGAGTCGTTTATTTTTATAACAAAACTAACAAAAAAAATATTTTTGCAGATCAAAGGTAATAACATAAATTTTAACGTTTCAAAATAGAGTGTCACTTAAATGGAGTGTCACTTAAACGAGTTAGTTGATGAAAAAACATCTAAGAAATAGATGAAATATAAATGACTAAAATTATAATTTTAACCTAAAAAAAAGAAGGAAAGTAGAAATTATGAATATTTTTTGGAGTAAAGGATTTTGATGGATTTGTTTTTATTAATAATTAAACAAAATTGTATTGAAAGAGGATTTTAGAAAATTTTGTAGGACTTAAACAAATTCTTTAAATCATTTTTATATTGTTATAATAATCTATATATTAAAAGAAATATTAATCATACTCATTCTTTTATCGTTCTCTAAAAAGCACCCTCTTAAAAAATGAAGACAAAAATTTTTTTTTTTTTGCTCCCTGGTCACTTCTCATCCTCTCCAAACTCTCATCATAAATTAATCTTTCTAAATAAAAAAAAATCTATTTAAGTAATATTTTCTGTCTTATAATAAAATTAAAAATTGTTCAAAAGAAATTTACGTATATTACACATCTATTTTATTTAACTA
Source organism: Cicer bijugum (assembly GCA_037974875.1). NCBI lineage: Eukaryota > Viridiplantae > Streptophyta > Magnoliopsida > Fabales > Fabaceae > Cicer > Cicer bijugum. Next base: position 2,982,961 of record JBBPBT010000656.1, on the reverse strand, counting down.
ATTTTTATTTATATTACAAAATGGAAGTAATATATTATTAGAAAAAAATAAAATTGCAATTCAATATTTAAAAATTGTGATACACTATTAATCATATGTTTTGTTGGTTCCCACTAGTAATTTCGATTTAGGGATGTCTTAACAAGACTATTCTCCTATTCTCTATTTATATTTTCCATGTTATTTATTGTCTATTTTCGTTCCCATTTATCTCTTCTGGAGAACTTTTCTTTCAAATTCTCTAAGTCCATAGTTCATAAAAAATCACAAATAACTAATAAAAATTTAATAAACATAGAATTAAAAAATACATAAAACTAGCAAAATTATAAATTTAAATTAATATAATTCTCTCTGTCTCAAAATTAATATCACCTTCAAAATAAATCTGTCTCGATGTTATTTTCAATTTTTAATATAATTTTAATTATATTATTTAATTATTACTAAAACAATAATTTTTTTATTTATAAATAAAATGATAAATATTAATAAAAATCTACACATATGATTTTATCCCGATTTCAAATCTAAAATACGATGTCTAATCATTACACACAACTCTAAAATAATTTTAACATTGGTCAAATATATACAACTTTATAATTATTTAGGATTAGTTAGTTAATAAAAATAATAGAAAATTTTAACCTAGGGTCACTCAACTAAACCAGCCCACAAACATCAAAACCTTGCAAGCGGGATGTCTTTCTTGAGTGCCTTCCCGCCGGTTCTGGTTAATCATTCAGTTGCGAAACGGTAAGACTTGAAAAGGAAAGAGATCCGAAACTATCATCATCATCTCCGTCGCTTGAGCCAAGGTATCTGCTCTTACTCTTACTTCTACCTTTTTTCTTCTCCTATTTGTTAGATACTACATCTTAATGTTTTCGTGTAGACCAACTGTTTGATAAAATTACTTGTAGTATCTAGGTTTTAACTCTATATATTTTACTTTTGATTTTCTATCTTAAACTCGTTTTTTGTTCTGCTATGGGAATAATTAGTTGTTGTAGCTGCATGATAATTTACTTTTCTTAGGGTTTGAACTTCATATGTTATTATTATTATTATTATTATTATTATTATTATTATTATTATTATTATTATTATTATTGTTGTTGTTGTTGTTATTACTTTTGCTTTGATTTTCCTTTCAAATAGTGGATTTATTATTCTGTGTGATTCAGTTCGTGTTCAATGGGTCCTCGACAATGTCAAATCTGCCACGAAGCTCAATCCAAATACAAATGCCCTAAATGTTACTTACTTTAGTGAGTATAAACCAAATGCTTCGTCCTCCAAGTTTTATTTATGGATTTAATTTATATATGCAGACTGTGTAAAGAGTTCCTGCATAGTCATCAATCATAATTTCATAACAATTGTTAGATCATTAAAAACATTTGACTTTTATCGTAACTACTTCTAAAGTTACATATATGGATGATTGTGATAACCTGACAGCTAAAAACTTTTTACTCCGACCTGTATGAAAATTAAACCTTTTTTTTAGTATTTGATTTTCGGAAACTGCTATAATATATTCCATATGGGACAGAATGATAAGGAAAAAGCATTTGATTATGTTCTATTTTCTGATTGTAGTTGCTCTCTGCCTTGTTTCAGAAAACACAAAGGTATGTGATGATTCTCTATGCCCTTTAATTCATGTTCTCCTCATGTTATTTGTTAGCTTATTGTATGTTTGATGTAATGCGGGTAAAGAGGTTGATGCCCTGGATTTTGTCAATGAAGGGAATGACATATATATTACCCCTTTGTGTTGCTTGAGCACAGAACGTCTGCATGATTTGTTTACTGTTGGCTTTTACTTGGTCATGCATATCAAAATCGGGAGATATTTCATCTTAGCTTGCTTATGGTAATGGGGGAACTGAAATTTGCTCTGCGTAGTAATGATGCCATTGGCCTTTAACCATGACCTTTGTCAGAATTTCCTGCTTGGTGCTTGAATTGATCAGTCTTACTTGAATGTTGCAGAACTTCCATGTGTCAATCCGACATCTTCAGAGGGCAAAACAAGTAAGAATTTTATTCACCCCCATAACTACTTTTGGTAGGCTAATCTGCATAAGGACGGTTTTTCCTTGTCATTCTCTCCCATTTGGAATATTAGAATTGTCATTTTATATTGATAATGATAGGCACATATCATTTCATGGTACCATTTAACACAAGGATTTCTTACCCTAGTCTATAATAGTTAGCCTTTCCCCGTAACTGCACCTTTTTTCTGTAGAAATATAATGCAAAAGTTTTACATTTGGCTTTTAGTTATTCTTCCTTGAAATTTTGCAGCTTCTGCTCACAAACTATTTTTTTTATTTTTTAAAAATAAACTTGTGATGTACTCTTCAACTCAAAGCATAATACACTTTACTGTCAAAATGAAGCAATCAACAATGTTTTAAATATGGGCAAAACTTTTGGTTTCTGGAGTCGGGCTTCCTTGTAATACTCAATTACTTTTTGGCACTTCTGTGATCTGATATTATATTTCTCTATTGTTCAACAGCTGCTGTGGAATCACTTGTAGAAAAGCCATCAGCTGTTGATAATATTGTTTTGGAAGCACTTGTAGAAAAGCCATTAGTTGTTGATAAAACAAATGAGGTGTTACAAAAATTCCAACTGGAGGCTATAGGTACTTTATTTCAGTTTATAAGAGTATGAGAATGTCCTAGATGCAAGATGGCAGTACTGAAATTCATTTTTAAAACCACAGTGGATTAATCTTTGTTTTTAAAAGTGATTTGTATTTCTGCTGCAGCCTCTTCCAGTGAGATTCGTGATGCTTTGAATAATAAGGTCCTTCAAGATCTAATTTGCCGTATTGATTGTTCCCCAAATGCAGATAATGTAAGACAAAAGACTCTTTTTTTATTCTCACTCACTAAATCACTATTTCTTATAAAATTATTTTCACCTTTTTTATGTGTTTGGGTACTATGCTGCTAAGGTAAAAAAAAAATGTTTATCGAATTACTTCTTTAATACTCAATAAAAGTTATAGTAAAATTCCTTTAAAATTTGTGTTACTGTGGTTAGGAACTTGATAAAGCTATGGCGGAGGAGGCATTTCGCTTGTTCACAGACAAGGTAATGTTATCTGTTGAATTTGTTATGAATTCTCTCCCACTGTAGTTGAACCATTATAGTGTTGAGTAACAATGGAAAAACTCAAGACTTCCTTTTATTCTCATTGGATTTCAGATTTTATCAACTATCAACCCCTAAATGCTTATCGGTGACAGAAGAATTTGTGGAAGAAAGTCAGAAGAAATAGCAGATGAGTCTCAATGGTTTTGGTTAATCAATATATCTTTTTTCATTTGTACAGCTCTACCTCTGTATTCAACGTCTGTATCTTCATTGAGCTGGTGTATTAGTATAAAATTGATTTCAATACACTTGGATTTTTTGCCCCAAATCTGCAAGTGTTGCATTTTGCTCTCTTTATTATAACTGTACCACCGAGTTGTGCTATATGTGCTGATAATGAACACATAATACACGAGCCAGCTTCTGTATTAAATTATTGGACATGGTGAAATAGATAAAGTATGAGTAGATGCTAGAATTTTAAGATGGAAATCAAGTTCATTTTAACTTTTATATTATAAAGCATATTAGTTAGTTAATATAAAAAATAAACTGACTGGGTAAGGAATCTAAAACCCAGAGCCTCCATACTGCATAGTTGGTTGCTTTGCAAATTGCCACTATGCCACTCTCAACTTTTACAGTATCTCTAGTTGTCCAACTTTCCCCATCATAAAGCATCCCCTCCGATTTTCTTTGCTCGGTTCTGGACCCAGTTGGTGAAGTTTTGATTTTTTTTGTTTGCATTACTTTTGGTGGTGTCACGTGTCACATGCCAATCTATCATGTCTAAGGAAAAGAGGTTGAGAGGGATGAGGAGTTAGATCTCACCTCTCCGGATGCTATCACCAGGTAGAAAGGTGCCACATAGATCGTTTACAGTGTGTTCCAAACACTCAAATATTTCCCAGTCTGAAGTATCAGTCAACAACATTCACCATTCAAAATCACACGGGAAGAACCCATATTTCCAACCTTAATTCGTTTCCTCTATTTTTGGAAAGAACTCTAATTTATTTTTTTGATAAAAAATGACGATCCATTTTGACTCGGGCCAATAGTTCTCTACATAATGACATAAACATTACAATGGACATTTTTGTAGATTTGATTATCTTTTTTTCTCTCTCACGTTAATAGAGATTAGAGAGGGAGAGACATAAGAAACACAGATAATTTTTATAAATTTTATACACATAAAAATTGATTGTGTATCTAACTCTCTTTAACACGAGGGAGAAAAAAAAATTATTCAAATCACATTTTTTTATAACGGGACATAATGAGAACATATTGAGACATATAGGGGAAAGGTATCACCTTTATTGGTTTGAACTAAGAGTTAAAAGTCATAGTAGATGATTTCAAACTCAAGTGAAGAAAAAGCGAACTAAGAGTTAAAAAATTAAAGAATATGATTTCAAACTAAAGTGAAGAAAAAACACTAACACCACAACTAATTACTAACTTTGCTTGTTTCAAGTAAAAAAAAAATTAAAAAAACAATCTAGGTTAAAATCCAAGTTTCAATTTTTAATTTACCTTAAGACTTTTTGTGGGAATTGAGAGTATTTTTAATAGAAAAATGAAAGAATTATTATGATTAATAGAGAGTATTATAAATAGATGAAAAAAAATCAAAGAGTTTATATAAGTCTTTCAAAATCCTCCAAAATTTTCATCAAATACATTTTTTAGTTGCCCATGTTAAAGAAATTTTGTATTATGATGAGAAATAAATCTATCATTCAAGTTGGGTTACTAGTGTTCCTTATCTTTCCCCACCTTCCTTTATTTTTTTCTAGTCTTTTTTTGCTCTTCAACACTACCAAACAAGTGCCTAAGAAAATTTAATTTAATACTACATTGATTTTTTTATAAGATTATTAATCTTAAACAATCTACCTCTAAAATAAAACTGGACAGAAAGAAACTCCCACCTTTTTGAGTGGATTGTATAAAGAATACTTTCCCTAATAAAAAAATGATGGGTCTAAAAGGGAGGGAACAATAATACTACAAGGGCTGTGTCAAAAAATAAAATAGAAATAATACTACTAGGGCGACAATAATTTACATGTTAACTGTGTATTAAGATTAGGTTGCTACTGAGACTTGCTAAAATGTTAGTTCTCTCACATTAAACCACCATGGCAGCTGCTATGGTGTATATAGATGCCGTATAATTTAACCTGCAATGTACACAAGTCCATCATTAATTATAGTTATTATTTTTAGCAATACCGCTAAATAGACTTGTTTTTGCTGCACTAACGTGGGCGACCAATATTTAGAAATTTAAAATAAATGTTACAATAATAGAGTCTTTTTTTTTATAAATAATAATACTATATTTATAGAGAAAAATATAAAAGAATCAAATTTTGTTGTATGTAAATTAGAACTTGAGTCATGACAAATATGAGTTCTTATGTTGACTAACTAAATTACTAAATTAGGTGAATGTCTATATTTGACGTGCCCTAATATAAATTCAGAACAAATAGTGAGCCCTGAAGCTTGCGGGTTGTAACACAGAAAAAGAGAGTAAAATCAAATTATTGTGAGAAGACCCACTGACAATTTACCTGACTGATGCTTTTCTGGATTATCTTGGGCCCCACTGGTACCTGGCTTGTTGACACTTTGCTGGTTCATTGACTGATTTCAAATTTGCAAATGAACCTCGTAAATGTTCACATCTTTGTGCCATATTTAAAAACAAGACACTAGTAAAAACACTAAGGATATACCAAGTAACACCCCAAACTCCAACTTTTTCCTTACAGTTATTTATGGTTTTGTTTGAGAGTTTGAAGGTGTAGAATTAGAGTCCTTTGAGAATAAAGAGAGGAACAAAGGAAAGAGGAGAGGGGGGGGAGGAGAGGAACTCAAAACATGCTTTGAGGAAGCTTCTCAAAATAAAATTGGAATTTAATATACGAGGAATGGAGCAATGAAGTTATTTTTTTCACAATGCGTACGTGGCTCCTGCCAAGTGTATATAATCTCAAAAATGGCAATCCGTCCAATCTTATTTACAAGATACAAATATGTTATTACTTTTTCTTTAACATAAGAAAAATAGTATTTCACCAAAAAAAAAATTGTACACTTTTTAAATATATAAATTATTGGTATTAGTTTTATATCCATAATTTTATAAGATTTTTCCAAGAAATCCATCTCATTAATGTTAGTGAGTTGCTATTTTCTGTAAAACAATATAGTATTAACTTCTTTGCACGTACTTCTTTTGGGTGTAATTTTTTGTTTTAGGAATTTTTGGTGTGATTTATTCTTTTGTTTCTTGTAGATAAAATTGAAAGGAGTACTTTATATTTACAATATATTATTATTATTATTATTATTATTATTATTATTATTATTATTATTATTATTATTATTATTATTATTATTATATCGTTGGAATCTATTCTAGCACAAATGCATGTGATTGGTGCGTAATATATGTCTTGTATCATGAGTATTGAGTTCGACTAAAAATTATTATTATTATTATTATTATTATTATTATTATTATTATTATTTTCTCTGTTTTATAATAAGTAATTCATTTGTAAAAAAGAATTATCTCAAAATAATAATTCTTTTAATTTTTAATTATAACCTTTAATTAATATTATTTGCATAATATATTTTATTATGTATTTATAACATTGTTAATACACCTATATTTAATGAGAATAATTTGATAAAAAGAAATATTCTCTGTTATTTGTACACTTTACTTTAAACTTTTTTTAATAACTGTGAAGCGATCCTTTAGTTCAGTTATTGTGAGGCGGAAATGAAGTGGTGGCAGGAATCTGATACTAGTATGTCTTAGGTGAACAAATGACCTCAAAAAATGTACCAAAACAATCATAAATAACATATAGGAGTATTTACCTGCATTAATTGCATCTGCAGCTGGTGTGGACTGAGGAATTGCTGATAAGGATCAGTGAAGTTTGGGATGCGTGACTGATCTGGAGGCAGAGTACCACTACTACCAATGGAGTTAAGGGGGTTATTATCTGATGAATCAGGTGCTGCTGCAGCAACATGGGGCATATGGAAAGGAGGCATAGCAAACCTTTGTCCAAAATGAGCAGCTACTGTTGCTGCTGCTTGTAAAGGAGTACTTGCTATCATATTTGGAAATGGCATCACTGGTCTGTTCATTCCCATTTCCATCCCCAAACCCATTCCCATCCCCATTGTCGGCATATACTGCCGAATTCCAGGAAACATCATAGGTACGATGCCACATCCCATGGACATCATCTGCATTAACAAATTTCACTCTGTTATTGTCACAAATAGATAGTACATGACCAAGGAATATGTAAATACAAATGGTATAATGCTTTAAAATTACACTTATATTGATGCAAAATGCAGATAAATGTGACTGATACAGATTAAATTACGACTTTAATGTAGTTGCGAAAAATTCAAAATCCGTGATATTAAAACTAAAATTGCAGATCGAAATATAAAACCATGACTATGAGTACTGTATATAGGCGAGAAATACAGAGACTGATAATTGTAGAACATGCAAACAGTTCATTAAATAATTTACTAAAGTTCTTAAATAAATTATACAAATTGTTTGGTCTGTCACCCAGCCTTTTGCAGTTAAAAGCATGTGCAGTTTACTGTATAAAAACTTTTCAATAAGCATTTAATAACAGGTGTTACAGTTGATTACATTTGTCTTTCCATCCTTACGTTTCTCAGTCTCTGATATCTTTTCTTTCTAAAACTTTTTTGATGTTCAAAGTCATTTAATAAATGGTGGGTGCAGACTGCAGATAGATTGACCAAAATCAAGTAGATTGCATGTTCATGTTTCACCAACGGGACTTGATGCTTCTTTGTTTACAAAACATTTTGTTTATGGGTTGTGTAACGGTGTTAATTGAGGTAACCAGATGGGGATGACCGAAATCAAATAGATTGCATGTTCATTGTTCCACCACTTTTTTTTTATTATAAGCACGTCTAGAAGTTGATATTGGTTACAAAATATTACATCTTTTCTTATATATATCTAAGATTTATATGTAAGATTTTTCTGATCAATACACGAGAATTAAGGAAAATAATTTTTGTATTATATTTATCAATAATGTAAATTGTCTTTTCAAAACTATCTTTCAATATATATATATATTCAGATAGAAATAATTGATCTTCTAAATTTTTATCTTTAATTAAAGAATATTGTTAGTTAATAAGTAATTTTGTGTAAAATTAATTAAATTTTTTTTTGTAATTTGAAAATATACTCGTATAAAGAAACAAATTTTTACAAGAAGGTCTTACACATACTATTGGAGGTAGTACTATTTTGTTTACATGTAAAAGGGTTTCATTAATTGAAGTGAACTTTTTAAGAACACATGCAAACTAGATGTAAAAAGAATTGAAGTTTTTACCTGCACTTGTAACTGCAATGACTTTAAGTATTCGATTGCTTCATCCAACATTGACGCTTTGTCCGACTATCAAATTCAGAAAATGAATAAAAATTAGAAAAAGCAATGAAGTCAAAAGATTTGCCTAATCCGAAACATATAAATTTTAAAATTATATTAGAATTTGGGTTGAGTGAAATTGAATTCTACAAATTCAGTTTATAAATTGGAGAATGACTTCAACTTTTAAACTCTTTAAACCATATCTTATCTAGCTTAAAACACTTAATAAAAACAAAATCTAACATATTCTCAATGAAAACAAAAATAGTGGTGAAGAAAATAGTGTTGACCTTGTTGCACCGAGGTATAAGTTCTTGCAAAGCTTTCATCTTTTCATTAATTCTATCTCGACGCCTCTGTACACAAAGTACAACATGAAATTAAACATTCATGTATGAATAAAACAACATAATGTTATAATGTTATGGATTCAATTAAGATTCTTTTCAAAGTAAGTTATCATATTATGAATTCAAAGTTTTATAAACTAATAATAAGATATGATAAATTAATTCAAAACTTTATTATATTATTTTTCTTTAATTGAATTTTTTATTCTGAATATGAGTTGTGTTAAAAACTAGTTACATAAGATAATAATAATAATAATTTATTCAATTACTCTTATAAAATATAAAAATAAAATATAAACATAAAAATAATCTATAAAATAAAGAAATATAAACCTAATCAAATATAAATGTAAAAGTAATTAATAAAATTTGATCTTAAAGTATGTACATACCCTTTCTGAGAGATTATGAACCTCTGCAGCACGGGATCTCTTCGATGCAGATCCACGGATTTGTTTTTTTTCTTCCTTGGATTCAAAATCGACATCCTTTTGCGACGAGACAAAAAGAGATAAGTATGTTGTTATATGGAAGCAAAGCATATATAACAAATTTATAAGATTCACATAATAAAAAAGAGACAAAAAACTTTTAGTTATGGCAAGTAATTAATTTTTTTCATGGGAAGCCACCAAACCTACCACTCCTATATACCTTACCTTTTAGTAGTACTTTATTTTGCTGACACTTTACCACGGGATATATTGTGAACAAAATAATAATCCTCCTCGTAATTATATAAGATAGACAAATAAGAACATTATTCTTCTTTAATTTGATGAAACAATTTAAATAAAAAGCATTTACATGTTCGAAAAATGGTGTATATATATGTATACAACCGCATGTTTAAAATCTACATTTTTTTATCGACAAAAATCATATAATATCTACGGGTTACATTTACCACCAACTACTTCTCTAGACCTAGACAATACTTGATATTACTTTTGTCACCATAAACTCATACAAATTACATATATATATATATATATATATATATATATATATATATAGTAATTAAAGCAAACTCTATTAATCAGTATTTTTCTTTTTGTCATTAATTAATTGAACTTATTTGATGCTAAGTCAAATAGAATTTCACGTGAGAACGCGTGTAAATGTCCTACTGGCACAATCAATGTTTATCGAGTGGAACAAAATTTCTATATTTGTCTTGCGTAGAGAATTTAAGACCATTTACATCACAAAAGCTTTTTTATGAAATAGTTACCATACTATATCGTTGAGACTTCATAATTTTCTTCTTAAAATTAAACATTTTCTTCCACATTTTCTTCTTAAAATTAAACAAGTGTTATTGTGTGATTCAAGATCAATTTCTTTCGTAATAAACAATAATATACTCTACACCAGCATATAGGTGGTAGGTAATATAAGTCAAACACACTTTGGTCAAATAAAAAAAAAATCAAACACACTCCCACTCAAATCAAGCTCAACAAAACTTTTTTAGATCAACTAATAAAATATGAAGCGTGTTTTTTGATACATATTCGACCAACTTATATTAGCAACTTATTTTGCGTCTTGATACTTTCTTATAATAGTAAATATCAGAAACAGTTTTGCTTCAAACGATGCTGTGCCAAACTATGTTAACTCACGCCATTCTAAATCTCATCTTTCACGTGGGAGTGAGAGAATAAAAAAAAATGCTCATTATGCACAGTATACCACTCCAAACATCCAAATCATGATCAACAATTTTGAAACTTCCTCTGTACACGTGGCAGTGTTTAGCCACGTCTCGTTTAGTGTCTCACAGTAGTGATATAACATCACAAAAGATATGTGAGAGACACGCACCAAAAATTTGATTCAAATTTAATAGAATTATAAATCGACACTGAATTTAATGTAGGTTGATTGCTCACACAAATCAACATCACTCCCCTGCGCACGATAGCCAAGACAAAAAAATTGAAAAAGAAAAAAAAACGGCGTAACGGTATGAGAATGCTTTGTTTACTAACCTCGCTTTGAAACTCAGATTCATCCGGTTCATGACCTTTTCTCTTCCGGTCCAACACCGGTTCCTTCTGAACCGGTTCAGCACTCTCGCTTGAACCTCCAAGAGATGACGTCACTGTCATATCAACCGTCGTCGTATCCCTTCCACCGGCCGATGTTTCCGCTTTTCCGGCGGAGCTCATGCTAACAAATCCTGTTTCCGCCGTGCTCCTGACTGTTTCCGATAGCCTCGATGCAGCATAAGTATTTGCCGCCATGAACGGCGTATCGCATGAATCCACCACCGTCGATTCCCGCGCCGCCGCAATCATCGAACTCGAAGACGCACCTGGCTCGCTCCCCGCATTGCTGCGGGTCGAGAAATGCCCGAAATTCTGTTTCCTACTAGTCGCCTGCTCTGGCTTCTTCGACGGTGGAATCGGAGGGCGAGGAGCCGCTACCGGCCTCGGTTGCTGAAGAGGCTCCGATTCACGGCCGGTGGATTGTACAACACCTCCGTATTTGTGATCGCCGGTAATAGTTGGTGGATGGAAGAGTGTTCCTGCGCTGAAATCGTGACGGCTGAAAGGAGGATCTTCGTTCATTGAATCGAAAAGCCACGATGCCATTTCGTCTTCTTGCATGAAGAGATGTTGGTTGATATTATAGTGTTCTGCATCGGAGGATCGAATTTCTCTCTCAGGAATCACACGATCGCCGTTGTTGGTGGTTGGCGGTGGCGGTTTTCTAAATTGGCGGTGGTTTTGGCTTTGCACCACTACTTGACCGTTTTGCCATAATAGTTCCATGATCTCATCGTTTTGCCTGTTCCAATTTTCATTAAATAATTAATTCTAAAAAATTTATAAAATAAAAAATAAAAAAAATCGAAAATTAAGAGAAAGTAATTATAATTACAGGGAAGGTTTCTTTGAGATGTGTATAGGGTAATCTTCTTCGTCGTCAATTTGAATATCGAAATCTGGAACATAGTGATTCATTCTTCCTCTGTTTGTGTTGATCTGAACTGAAAGGGAAAATAAATAATTAATAAATGAAATTACTATGAAATAATAATAATAGAAATTGAAGTATAGGAAACAACCGACAAGTTAGTATGGCTTGTTAGCTGATCCAGAACATAGTGAGCAAAGATTAATTTATTTATGTGGTGTTACACTTTGAATGAATAATAAGTTACTTAATTAGAAGTATATATTTTTATGTATAAATCGATGTTAATAATAGCAAACATAGTTAGGGTTGATTTGATGGGAAGAAGTGAAGTGTGGTAGCTGGAGTTGAGTTGTTTTGCTTTTGCGTTTTGTGTGTATTGAGGGATGAATGAAATGAATGAGATGAGAGATAAGGTGTGTCACCGAATAATAATGAATTGAATGTGAAGGTAAAGAAGAAAGAGTTTTTTTTTTTTTTATTCCACTTCTTTCCTTAATGTTTCCGTAAAAACATAGTCAATGCTCTTTATTGCTAAAGATAACAGTCAATAATTAGTCTTTTTAGTACGAGTACTTACTTACTACTTAATGTTGACATAGTTCATCATTTGGAGGATTTAGGACTAGATTCCTTTTTATATTAAAACTATAAAGTCGTTACTACTGCTCCCTCCATCTTAATATTTTATCCTTTTTAGATTTTTTTTTATTTTTATTTTTATTTTTTTTCGAAACTTTAGTTTTTAATGGTATTTTCTCTTTTATACTCTTACAAAAATAAAAAAATATGTATTAATTGTATTTTACTTTTATCAAATGAATTAAATATAATTCATCTAATTTTATTATTTTCTTAGTATATGTGTTTATCTCATAGTTAGATATCAATTTATTACAGTATTTACTATCTCTTTTATATAAATAAAAAATCAATAATACTTCCTATATTGAAAATTGAAAATGGTCATTTATGTTTGGACGCGTTATTTTTATAAACAAATTGTTCATCGTCGTCGATGGAGGATGTAGTATCTTTTTTATCGTCTTCTAACATGGTTCATTCCTTTCCAAGTAATCGGGTGAGTGTTTTTTATTGCTTAATTGGTTTCTAATGTTCGCTTTAATAATTAGATTAAGGTGGCCCTAAAAGTACGATCATATTAGGGCAAGAAGTAAATAATAACTAAGTTTTTAATTAAGTTATTGATTTTTTAAATCCTCGATTGTACTATCCTCGTATCTCCATCTTATAATAACAGCAGTCATTTGAAGTGTTAAATAAAAAATAGTATATTAACTAAGATACTCAAGTGGTTTATCTATACATAGAAGTCTTTTAAGTTTTAAAATGTGTTTGATTTTGTCTTTTTTTTATTTTCTATTTAATTCTATTAAATAAATATACATGCACTTGTTAGATATTTAATTCTTTAGGTTATTATTATAAGAAAAAAAAATATCATAAATCACTATTATAAATAAAAATAAATTATTTTTAGACTATTCAATTTTTATTTAATTCAAGTTATTTAACAATAGATAGTTGAATATTTGATATTAAAAAAAGACGATTCAATAAATTTAATTTATATTTTATATATAATTTAAATAATTAATTTTTCTTAATTACATTTGTTATCCACAAAATTAGTTTTTTTCTTTATAATAGTTTCTCTAGTTTCATCCGTAGAAGTCGTAACTCTCGATTTCTTTAAAAAAACACTCAATTAACTAAATTTAATAATCGTGAACATGAATAACAAATGTTGCTTTATTTTCATGTAGAAAATTATTTTTCTTTATATTTTGTAAACAAATGATAACAAAATGATAAAAAATAAATAAAAAATAAATAAGTTTTTATTTTTATAAATACGTCATATGTTGTGTTTAATTTTTTTAAATTATTTTTTTAAATAATAGTTTTTTATATAATTTTTGTCGAACAATTTTTTTTAAAT
>JBBPBT010000656.1:2942752-2968992 GCA_037974875.1 Cicer bijugum | reverse complement strand
ATTTAACATGTATTTTATGATTTTGTTATTATTTGTTTAAAAAATATAAGAAAAAATAATTTTCTACATGAAAATAAAGCAACATCTGTTAATCATGTTTACTATTAACAAGAAAAAACTGAGTTACAACTTTTAAAGTTGAAACTTGAGAATACTTTATTTGTTTAATTTTCCAGTGACTGGTCCATTTAAACGTTTTTCATATAATAAAAATAATATATAACTATAATAGATAATAATATTTTTACTAAATTACTCTATTTAATAATATGCTGTATTCAACATTATTATAAATATCAATTGAAATATATTGACTTGAGAATGATTAAAGTATTGGAAAAAAAGTATTCCTTTTTCTAACAATATAAGTAACATATTTAACTATTTTTAGAAATAAAATAATAATAATAATAATAATAATAATATTTTTACTAAATCACTCTTATCAAGTGTGATGTATTGACTTTGTCGGCCCTAATTTTTGAGATAAGCTCCACATTTTCGGTAAGTTTTCTCCTCTTCTTCATTCATCAGAAACGAGTGATTTTGGGTTTTTTTTTCTTTTAACTCAAAATCACCTTTGTGTTTATTTTCCTCGGTTTTGTTTTAAATAAGTTCAAACAAATCAAGTTTTCTTTCGTGATTTCGACATCTCATATTAGCTGTGTTTAATTTTTTATTTTAGTGCGGTGTTCGAATGATTTCTCATCTTGTTTAACGGTGTTTAATTCAGATTGACATATTCACTTTGGTCAATCAACGATTCTATCAATGAGTATTACGATCACTTTGATTTTGTCATATTATTTGTAAGTATCTTGTTGTTTTATGCTATTAAATTGGATGTTGTGGGTTTGTTCATATGTTCATTATTTTATTTTTAGCAATGTTGAACTAGTGATTGTGTCAGATGTACACAACAAATTTGAATGAACATATATTGTTATCTTTTTGTCAAAACAAAAAACTACGGTGTATTAATCATTAATATAAAGTGAAACATTTATTTTGTTACAAAGAAAAGGCGAAAGCCCAACAAGAAAAAAATATGAAACTTGTTAAACATACTTAAACATGCAAACCCCAAAAATATCATCAAAAATAATTTTGCAAACTTTGCTATGGGTTCTCCACAATAAAACAAGTAGACGAGACCAAATCCGCACATCTGTTTTCCTCCCTCCATCTATGAAAAACTTGAAAATCCAATTCCTATAATCAAGAGAGAAGAAACCAATTTTAAAATTAGGGAGAAGAATATGAATCCATACTTGAGTGGTATGCACACAATCACAAATAACGTGAATAGTTGTTTCATCACCTCTCCCATATATAGCGCGACAACAAACCTCCGAATTCACCAAGTGGGCTCTACGTCCCTATTCAAAATCTCTCTGGATATTTTCTATATATCTCATTGCAAACTACATTGTGGTAAGAGATGGAACTTATAACCAACTTAGTAAGGTTGATTCTAATAGCTAAGCTAAGCTAAAACACTACTTCTTCCAGCCACTGAGCCTACTCTAGATGTTATGTCTGAAATGTCCTCTAGTAGCTCTCCCTGCATCAATATCTACCTATGCTATTTGCAAATGTGAAGCTTGTGTGTTGAAGAATATCATATTTAAGGTGGGGATGTACACTTTTGGATAAAAATATCTATGTTTTGTGATTATTATAGTGTTTCTTTAAGTGAACTTCACCTAATAATTTTCATTCGTTTCAAATTTTAATTAATAACTTAAACTATGTCAATATTGCCGTTCAAAAATATGAAGATTCTAGATAATTGAATTTTATGATATTTATATTTATAAATGTAATGTGGTTTTGTACTATTTTATAGTTTTGTGTATAAATATTGTGAGGGGTGAGTGGGTAGTACACGCTAAGAGTTACCAAAGTGTAAGACTCGGATTCAAACCATATAAAAGAAAAAAAATTAATATAACAAACTAAAAAAAAAATGAATGTTGTAAATTTGTTGGGAGCTTCATAGTATCTTTATAATAAAAAAATAAAAAAATAAAAAATAAAAAATAAAAAAAAAATAAAAAAAATAAAAAAATAAAAAAAAAATAAAAAATAATAATAATAATAATAATAATAATAATAATAATAATAATAATAATAATAATAATAATAATAACTCACCGTGACCGTGTTATGTGTTATGACGAAGCGTACCCAAGACGCGGCATATTCTGTTATCGAGGGAGGTGTCTACAATTATTGAGGCGCATAATTGAAACTTGCAACATGCCAACTCATTTTTCATTTTGGTATATAATCCTCAATTCAAAATACTCTTTTTTATAAAAAAAAGAAAAAACAATACTCCGTTATTAACAAAATATAAAAAATAATAGAAAAAATACACATATGATCCTTAATGTTTACTTCGGTTCTTGCTTAAATATTTTAAATTTATTTTTTTGTCAATTTAGTTCTTGTAAGTTATATTATATTCATATCATTAATTATTTATCTCAGTTTAACAATGATTAGTGCAATAAAAGGCTTTTAATTATTAAAAACTCTATTAAATTTTATAACAATATGTTATTTATATTAATATTTTAAAAAATATTTATCAAATCTTATAAATGATATTCATTTCTTGATTTTCCATGCAACCATTTAAATACATGTATAGTCTTAAAAGCATGGTAGTAAATGTTTATTCACATAATCAATCTCATTAATCCATTCCACTTAAAAAGTAGCTTGAATAGTCAATTTTATTGTCATGTTTCCACTAAATTTTAACATTTTATGACAGTAATTTCAAAAGAAAAAAAAATCAAATATAAATGATTGCTTGTGTGATTCAATATTACTTAAAAGTTAATGGTGTAAACTGAATGTAACATAAATAATCAAATCGAGAAAAAAAATTAAAGGACTAAGCAGAAATTGGACTAAACATAAAAGACTAATTTATGATTTTTTTTTAATTAAATTTTAGTTTTGATCTAAACTGGACCGAGGAGAATGGTTGCTTTGTTCAATATTTTAAACCTATTGAAGGGGTGATACCTACAAACAATTATATTTAAGTAACTGATGGTTTGAGGAGAGTGAGAGTTATAAAGATAAAAATTAGTATCGGAACTAAAAACTTTAAAATAATTTATATAAGAAAAATATTTGAAGTGTTTACAAAATAAAATTTTATCACACTAAAATACCATTTAATATGTAGGATGGTTTTTTCTTGTTAAGATATGACATATTTGGTATCATTGTGTGAAAACTTGATAAAACTATAAGAAATATATGATAAAAATTGCTACCAATTTATATATGACAAAAATTACTACCAATTAAAAATAATATATGATAAAAATTCTACTAATCTTATAATCTCTTTATATAGTGGTAAGAATTATTCTTTTAAGGGGTAAAATAAAAAATTATTAGACATTCCTATGTGAACTTTTTCCTCTTTGGGGGGGCAAGAGCCCCATACTAATATGCATAGATCCGCCCATGATAAAAATGGTGTATTGTTCGGGTGTCGGATGCATCGTTTATATATGAAGGTGGATTCAGCGGGGATGTCATTTGAAGTCTATTTATTATAGATTATGATACTGAGTCGGGATTCGACTTGGAATAATCAAGAACAAATTTATGTTTTGTTACATAAAAAACAAATACTATTTTTGTCCCTTTTTATATTCATCTATTGCATAAAAAATGTGTAGTTTGTGCATTCCTATAATTAAATGTACCCTTAGTGTAAAATGTTTAAAATTAATGTTAATTTCTCATCTTCTGAGAAAAATTGATTTTATTAATACGGCTTATATATTTTAAAAAAATAATAAATACTACAAATAAATTGCAAATGTAATTATATTCAAAGACAAAAAGTTTCTAAAAAAAATTATAATTAAGGACAAATATATTAAGTCATACTCTTCCGACCCATAAAGGAGTGTCTCATAGATGTCAAAAAAATGAGTGACTCATAAAATAAATGAACTTTTTCAACTTATAATATAACCATAATTTTTTTCATTATATTATTTATTTAATACCATCTATACAGCAACTTCAATTCAATATCTCGTATTTTTATTAAATTAGTATTAGTGTATACTGTATACATTATTATCATAATAGAAAATAAAAGATATTGAATTGAGTTATATAATTAGAGTGCAATATAAAAATAATAATATTGCATTAAAATATAAAAGGGCCTAATTTTTGACATAAATGCACTTGGAGTCGTCATATTTTGTCAAAAATAATCTTTTACTTTCTAAAATCAGGTTTTGGACATCTACTACTAATTTTTTTTAAGTATATATATATATATATATATATATATATTTATATATATTGGATTAAAATAAACTATAAAAAAATGCAGACTATATTTAATGTAGATTATAATAAAAAAAAATATTGTCGGTATATTACAAACATATTTATTGTGTCAATTACTGACATTTTTACCTAATTTCTATAATTTGCATACAGTCTATTACTAATTTAAACCAATTAATTACTGTTTTTATTGTTTTTTAGTCAAATTACTATTATTGATGGATATATAATATTCTTAATAATTTTTCAATAAATTTCTTCAATTAAAAAAAATAATATGAAAATTAAGAGGATTGAAGGAGGTACTCGCGAGAAGTGGCCATCCGTCCAAAGTAAATTAACTAAAAATAAAAATAAAAATGTGGTAGGGGAGATCAAATTTTAGGGGTGACTATGTTGAGCTTACCCAATAAAACCAAGTCGAATACGAGATTTTTTCAGCAAAATTGGTGGATTCATTAGGTAAAAAGAGATAGTTTTACTTACTTCATACTCAACCTCGAGTGATCAAGGGGTAGGGTTGAAAATCTTAGATATAAAAAGGATAGTTTCACTTACTAAATATATTTTCTTCATTTTTCTTATGATAACTCAAATTACTCAATGACACTCTTCTCTACTTGCCATATAGACAATTTTGAAAGAATTTTTTTTATCAGAATCTAATAAAAAAAATGTATGACAACTTTCTTTACTTGAAAAAATAAATTGAAACCAACAAAAAAAACTCAATACACGTTAGCTTATTTTACTCGCAACCCGCTCAAATCGATGATATAATTGGTTGAAATTAGACAAAAATATGACACAACCGATTTTGGTCGAATTGGCAAATTTGGAGACAAAACTCGCCCACAATCGACTGATGTTCAAGACTAGACAGAAGTGTGTGATATAAATTAGTGGTATTAACGACTGTCGAGTTGAAGAAAAATTATGATACATTTTGATATAGATTGGGATTCACTGAGAGGGTCGACTGTAGTACAATTAAACACATCAGAACTATTCGATTAAAATCAAAGATTCATGTTTCAAACTCGAATTTTTAATTTAAACATAATTTAAATCACATATAAAAAATAATAATTAAAATCAAATTTTGAAATCAAAACCACTCAATTGTAATTAAACATTTTCAACTTATTTGACATTTGTAATTGTA
This sequence comes from Cicer bijugum, assembly GCA_037974875.1. NCBI lineage: Eukaryota > Viridiplantae > Streptophyta > Magnoliopsida > Fabales > Fabaceae > Cicer > Cicer bijugum. The sequence goes on along the minus strand of JBBPBT010000656.1, from coordinate 2,963,483 downwards.
AATGATGAGTTGGATTGTGTGTAATTAGAACTGCACACAATGCAGAGATCGTTTGATAAAGATCACATAATTCAATATTAAATATTAGAATTTTTTATTTTAAAAAAAATTAAATATTTATTTATTTTTAAACTGTCTAATTTTAATGGAACAATATTCACAATATTGATTATTCATATATAATTGCACGTGGTCTAACTCTGGAAAGTCATTGTAATTTTAAAAAGTATGAAGATGTTACTATAATTTTAAAAACAGGCCTCTAACAAAAAAGAACAATTTTAATAATTAAAAAATTAATAAAATAAATTTTAATTCTTCTATACATAACAATTCACATGATGCACATAGACTATACATATGCATATCATTTTGGTTAGGTTAATTCATTTAGCAAGAAAAACATGTCATCTTCATATATTAGACTCAAATATACGTTTCAGCAACAATAATTCAAAATTATAACAACATACATCATAATATTTATATTAATTAATATATCTATTAACATTTATAATTCATATATTTATTTATCTTATAAATCTATATCATTTGTTTTTTAAAACCTACAATTTTATGTTTGAAACAAAATATTTTTATTATTTTTTGAAACACTCTTATAACAACGCATAAGCCTTTAGTTGCAATTGTTTAATTATATTCAAGCAAAACCGCATTATAAAATTAACAAATACTATATGTTTAAATTTCACACATATATTATATCTAACTAAGATTAAAAAAAATGGAAGAATACTAACATAAACACACTCTTCTTATAAACTAACTATTAAATCATAACTTTTTCAATAAGTGTTATATTTATTTTGTTCTGTATCCTTTAAAAATAAATTTCAATCATTTCAAATAAACAATCTTATATTATGTTTACAAATTATTTATTTAAAGTAAATCAGATTAACAAAATTATAAATACCAGTTAACTAAATTAAAATAAAATTTTTTATATAAAATAATAAATTTTAATTATTTATAAATGTGAAAACACAAATTTTAATGTATTTTTAGTAAATAAATTTAAAAAAAGAAATAATTGAGTTTATAGTTCCAATTGAAAAAGACATGTTTTATTTGTTTTCTCAAATTTTCTTACACGTACATATTCATGAATATCATTTTGGACATGCAATTAATTAAACTGACAGCATAGCCAAATGTCATTAATAAAATCGTTCATGATTTATCATAACATATCCTCGACATCATGCTAAGACAGCGAATGTACAGACCAAAATGGAAATAAAAAATATTTTGCAGCTTTTCTGGTCAGGACTGTATTAAACATTATCTTAGAAAATGGTCACTACTAGAGCACATAGTTATTTGGGACATACCACCAAACATACACTAAACTTCAGTGATATACATTCACAGATTCAGTAAAATAGACAATCACCTTTAATTGATTTGAAAACTTTGTAATAAACACCTTAATTGATTTGAAAACTTTGTAATATATATAAAAAAAACTTGATATAATTTGTTAATTTCAATAATTTAATGCATTATAAAACTACCATTACAAAACTACAAACAAGTTTAAGCATATATTTCTTTTCATTACCTTAAAACAAATCATCACCATATATAATCCAATCAATAATGAGTATGTAAATTACAATTTATACAATGTATTACACCACAACCAACTTCTCTTCAAATCTGACATTCATTTTTAGGGAAAATGGAAAACAACAAAAAGAATACAAGACAAAGGTAAGAAAGGAAACAGCCAAAACCCACAAAAATTTCATGCACACAATATACAAAATACACAACAATGAATAGGAAAATATTCAAAACCCATAAATGTTCTTTCCCAGTGAACCTGCTAATCGTTAGCAGCATCAATTGGTTTTCCTGTCCTTGCCTGTGAGATTCGATTTGCGTAAATGGTAACCAACTTCAACTGTGTGCTGTTAAGTCCTTCCAAATATGGCAAGAAAGCTTTCCCAAGCATGATATAAATATCCACCAGACAGAAAACAACAGTCTGTTCCATCCAACATTAAGATAAAGTAAGAATAATTTATGAGGCCACTAACATAATGGATAAAAAGGATATGCAGAAAAACATTCCAACAATTTTAGAGATAGAAACAATACCAATACTCTCATTCAAACAAAATTATTTCAGAGAAAGACAGTCACATTTATCATCCCTTGTGTAAACTATAGTCCATCGTCTTAAAAAACAACTAAAAATAATGTTCAAATATTTGAACCTAATAGGAAAAAAGCAAACTGTTTACTGATCAAATTTGCCTAATTAAGGGAGGTGCACAGTAAGTTTTGGTGGCTAAGGTAAGCTGAGGTATACCACAAGCATCTAGAGAGTGTGTTTGGTTTGGCATTTGAAATCCCCAAACCATTTGTTGGAAAGCAATACACACCCCTAATCTCCAGTCGGATGAATTTGTTGGAAACTACACACACCGCATCACAATGTTCTCAGACTAACAAGATATATTTTACCACTTAATCTTTCATTAAGTCTGTTGAGTGAAAGGACTATTAGATAATGGATGCCAACAAAAGACCCCAAATACCTTACGGACATCAGCACTCTGGTTTCCAAAAGCTTCAAACAATGCAGGTAGAAATGAGGGTAACTGAGCCATCAGTTCATCTTGAGAGAGCAGCCCTACAATCTGAAGGGAATAATATTTAGTTAAACAACCTTTAAGAAGCAAATTTATATATGCACAAAAATGTTAACTCTGTATGTGGTATGGTTACAACATGATATAAATAAATCGACATGTAAAGAACTCTAATAATTCGAAATATAATAAAGATGGTGATCATGAACATAAATTAATAATGAAAAAAAGGAACTACTTCTTGTGTGTGCTAGTGTATGACACGTACACATGGATTTTACTTGCACGCACTGATATATATGATTTGATGCTATTCCTATATATATATATATATATATATATATATATATATATATATATATATATATATATATGGGAGCATATCAAATGAGAGGGTTAATGAGATGACAATGTTGTGTTGGACGTGTGGAAAGACTAGACATGACAGGATTAGGAACGACACCGTTAGAGTTGGGATGGCACCTATCGTAGAAAAGATTGTGGAAAGTTGGATTAGGTGGTTTGGGATGTGGAGAGAATACTTGTAGAGTATGTTGTAAAGAGACTAAATCAGATAGAGGATATTTAAATCGCTAGAGGCAGAGAAACCTAAAAAACTAAAAGGGAAACTATTAAGAAACACTTAGAGATTAATGAGTTGGATAGAGATATGCTATATTATATGATATGTAGTCTTTTAATTCATATTGCCGACCCTACTTAGTTGAATAAGGCTCATGGAGGAAAGGATGCAAGACATAGTCGTGAAATACCATGCAACGGCAGCAACTACACATAAATTTACCTTGTCTCAGAAATCACTCCAAACAGCTCATATTGCATTATGTCAAGGAGATAAAACTAGTTTGTGAGAACCAGACTGAATCAAATATTGTTTTTAATCCAGTTTTCCATGGAAAAACCAAGTAGATAGACTGATGGCCATTCTTTTAGAGTAAAGGCTCTTTTGGTGAATTTTCTTTTGTTTGTCCCAGTGGTCAACTGACTCATAATTTTACTGTCTATTAGCAAACCTTGGGTTAACTAAATTTGTAATAGAAAGCTTTGCGCAGCTGCATATGACATATAAGCTCAAACTTGAGAAGGAAGTGTTATGCACATGTAAAATACTAATAAGCTTTTGCTAACTGTCAGTGATTAATTCCTAGTTGTTAGTCCTTATTGATTTAGCCTTGCATTCCGAATGTACTGACTACTGTACAGATTATAAATATACACATGTAGATTGATTGCCACACGATTAACCAAAATTTCTTGGAAGCAAATTTATGTACTTTACCTTAGTCAAGCAATTTATGCTAGTGACGAGAGTTTTCTCATCCTCGGTAACCAATAGAGGGATAATAACCTGAAAAATTTAAGTTCTGAATATTACATTTAAGAAAAAGGGCTAAAAGATAAAAAAAAAATTACGAAATACGTACACTTAAACATCTGAATGGATCATTCTGAGATAAAACAATTGTCAGGCAGTGTTCGGCTTCATTTGAGACCTGAAGAAAGGATGAAAACTCTGAGACTTAGAAAAAGAGGGAAAACTGTGCACAAGGCAAATTAGAATAGGATTAGATTAAATCAGTTACCTTGGGAACAATATCCTTTGTAACATTAAGCAGCTTTTCAATTAAAATCTCAACTGAATTTTCCATGGCATCTTTCTGTAAACAACAAACGCAAAGATAAAACAACCTCTTAGCATATTGATATGCCAACAGAAAGAAAAGTATTTGCACAGAAATGAGCAAGAGCATGATCTGATAAAAAAAATGGCACAAAAGGAGTAAGAACCTGGTTTTTAAGCATTTCAACTATCAATGAAAGCACAAGCTCTCTGATTGAAGAATCTGAATCATCCAGCACCTCAAGCACAACAGTCAATATCTGATTGAAGTACTGCAATTACACCATGAAACTATCATAAACCTAAGAGAATTCCAAAGTTCAATTTTGTTTAACATAATACATGCAGAACTTCTCTATTCATTGATCACACAACTCCTAGCAATAAAAAAAAACACAGAAACTCACTATTATGCAACTAGAAATTTCTTTTAGGAGAGGATGTCTAAAAACTAAAGATAAGTAGCATTACATAATTTTAATATTAACAATCACATCAAAACATCAGTATGACAATGAAAAACGAAATTTATGGGACAATAAGGAGAGACGAACTCATCAAATCAAATCAAACATGCCTGGATCCAAACAGAATGATCATTTGCTACAGAAGCTTCAACTAACTGTAGAAGTGCGGTCCGCTTACTTGAAATAGTGCTTCCATCACCCCCACTGCATATCTACACAAACAAATGCTATATCTTTAGTCGTGAGAAAATCCGAAGTGTAACTACTAAAATAAACTCAAAGAATGACTGTTTATAAGCATATAGGTTGAATAAAGCCTTCTCTGTTGAAAGGCTTGAAATTAAAGTGGGGATAATTTCTATATAGTTCTGCTGTTTTTTAATGTTCTGAGAGGACATTTCATCCTCCCTCTCTCCCTCATAATCGAACTTCCTCTCTCTTTCTAAAGAAATTTGTTATCCCAAAAATATAAAATTGAAGATCCAATTCATGCTCTAGTAGTTTCATAACTCACCGTATGAAGAATTTGAGGAATGCTGAGTCCTATGTCAGTCATGTGGTTGACCTTCACATCTTCAGCTGAGTGATGATTATGGTTCAATTCAGAAAGATGTTCTTTGCCATGTCCATAGCCTTCAGCAATATTTAAATGTTCTAATGACGTCAGACCATTAACATCCACATCAGATGATAGACCTTCAAAGTTCATGCTACTATCCACAAATCCAAGTTGGTCAGTTTGATAGCCAAAGTTTTGATCCATTGAATTGACTGCGTAAGCAAGATCTTTGGTTTTTGAACCAACAATGCCACTATCACGATCAGTCTGAAAATTCTGATACAAATGTTGCTCAGTTTCATCAGAAGCTGATTGGCCAAGACTAGCTTTAATCATGTTTGAATCTAGGGAGCTCCATTTCCTGCCACCATCACTATCTAGAGAACCAGCAGAATACCTTCCAATGTAATGAGCATTCCTAGACAAGCCAGCATATCCCTCTTCAGAGGATGTTCCCACGACATCAGATGGATCATAGGAAGACTTAGTACGCCGCTCTTTCTTGTTCTGCAGATAGTTCATTAAGTCTACTTCAATGCGAGGTGTGCGCTGTTTAAGGGCTCGTCTCAAAGAATTTTGTTCATCAACTGACAAACTAAGAATAAAATTCAAAACTGCAGATGAATCAAAGTGAGAGTATACTGATATAATGCATGTAATAGCTGCTTCTTTAAGCTTTGTATTTTTATCGTGGACCAATGGGGCTAACTTGGCAAGCCATAATTTTAGGATGCCGATATTAGCAGCACCTTCTGGATTCATTGAATGCTTGTTAAAGGAACTGATTGCAAACTCAATAACAGCCAATTTAGCCTTTGGCGACCTTTGTTCATCAAGAGAACGTAGCAATGCAGGCAAGAGAGAATCTATACTGTATGTTTTGCCAACAGCCTCCAAAGTCGTAGAGCATGCTTGCCTAACAAGCTCTTTGGGGTCAATTAAACGAGAAAACACATGGGGTAACATTCGTTCCATGTAACCCTCAAAGGGCTTTCTGCATGTACGAATAATGTCTGCAAGTGTGGAGAGAGCAGCCTGTGCGACTTTATGATGGGGGTCATCCAAATGCTGAAAAAATAACTTCATTACCTTCTCAAAATTCTGGATTACTTCTTGAATTCCCTTTTGACCTTGCTCCAATAACAAGTGAAGGTAATTAAAGGCAGAAACCCTGGCAGACCAGTCAGAACCTGAACTAAGTCCTTCGCTCAGAGCTTCATGAAGAGATGCCGGTCCATCTGCATAATTTGACATCTCTCCTAGAGATAATTGACTGTCATCAAGACTTCTTCTCCTGCCAGCAGACACGCGTGCAGATACATTCTTTCTCAATAGTGGCCTCTGAAAATTAGGCACATAACTATTAGGTGAATCCCTGAAGTTTCCATCTCTATAAATGGCATCCATATACTGCCTATCCACATTGGGATTCATACACCGCCTAGTCTCCCGGATGTAACTGTTTTCATCAACAGAACTTCTTCCTTGTAATTTTTCAGTAGTCCTTTTACTTGTGTATGACGAAAAATCTGATAAAGGTTCAATACCAACATTGCTATTGTATGATAACTTGCCAGAATCTTTGGAAGCTTGAATTTGGGTGATTATGTCAGACAAACCCAAACCACCACTCCGGCTACTACCTTTGTTGACACCCAAAGCAGTTGATTCTGTTGTTAAAGGGGTGGTCAGATGATTAGATGCTGAAACAGCAGCAGGGAATGGGGGATCACGAGATGAGGGAGGGTCAACTCCTGCACTAGGGGAAATAAGAGATAAGTTTAGCCGCTCACAAAAAGTTTTAAAACAATAACACTAACATCATCAACCATTTAATGGCAACAAGCATTAAATCAACTTAGAAATAAGATATCTAACAGGTTAGCTTATTTGGTACCTAGATCCAAACTTGAAGATCGCAGAGCAGATGAATTATGCTTATTTGACAAATCCAAACCTCTAAGCATGCTCTCAATAGCAGTGACCTTTTGTTTGCTTGCATGCAGTACGCTTTCTAAACTACGTTCTGTACCTTTACCAAGTGACTTAGCTTGTGAAAGCAGAACACCAGAGGACATAGAAGTCCCTGATGATAAACTAGGTCTTCTGTCCATTGCAACAATAGCAGAAGTTCCATAACCAGTTAGATTAGAAGGAGCTGAAGCTTGACTAGTTGATGACAATGGTGCACTTCTATCACGAATGGAAGGTGATGCATGCCGCCTATGTTTGCTTCCATCCTCTTCATTTATTAACTGTGATTTGTATTCACTTCAAAAGATGACTTAAGCAACCAAATAAAAGAAGAATAAAAACTTCAAATAAACACATACCCTTTGAATAGAAGGGTCAAAGGATGAAAGTAGGCGACGGGAACGATCTGGCCAAGTTTTTGCGAACATTCTGTAGCACATCCTTGCGGTCGACCGCACCTATCAAGTTTCATATTGAAATCATTTTCACGCACACATTCCTTGGCACAAACAATATGGCCAAATATGAAACATGCCATGTCAACATCTCAATAATATCCTAACAAGCTTCGGTTCTAAACCAATAAAACCTTTGACAGATGAAAAGAATATGTTTTGCTAGGATAAAGTGAAAGATCGCATATTAAAATATAAAATAAACTGCATAATGCAGGAGAACTTTTAGAACATCGTACCAAGAACATTACACACTGTTGAAGAATAAAAAAGAAATTAGATTTTATTCTCTTTTATTTTATATTATTATGTTTATTTTTATTCTGTCACTATTACTCAGTATTACTATTGTTATTTCTTTTTCTATATAAACAGCTTAAGGCTGTAGTAATAAAACATGAAAGTATTTTGTCTTTTACTTTCTTCACACACTGAAACAGAGTTATAAAAGAATTGTATCATTTGGACACTTTCCCTCAAAGACAAAATAGTTACTAGAATTTGCATAAGAAATGATGAATTAACTCTGAGGCTGTAAGGATATAGAATTAATTAGTAGAAGTTAGTTAGTAAGTCGGGTGATATAATTTAAGCTATAATCTAGAGTCCATAAGGAACACAACTCCCTCTTGGGTACTGTTATTTAGCGATATGTTGGTCAATTGATCTTCTTTAGACATTGAATTTGCAAAGGGGGAATGAAAAACAGAACAAACTTTTTGAAACCATTTGACAGACAGCTAATCATAAAATATGGTTCACTTCTACAGGAGTTGTCATGCAGAGTTTCAGAATTTTAATTATTGTTTGCCACACATGTACGCATGGTGAGTCACAACGCCAACAAATAAATAACGTTGACAATAGTTTTTCACGATTTCAGCTAAATATTGTATGTCATGACTCTATGCATTTCATGATAACTAAAAAGTATTATGCATTTCATGAGAACTAAAAAGTAAAGAAAAAAGCTAAATGGTACAAGTGATGCAATCACGAAAAACAACGAAAGCATTGCAACCATTGGATTGAGTTTTTCTTTTAATCATTTTTTACTTTTATTCATTCTAAAGTGCCAAAGCAACTGCACGAGTATTCGTAGCAAGTCATGCGTTAATTCCTTTGTCCGGTATAGAAAAACTCAAAATTAAATACAAGGAGTCAATTTTGTTTCACAAATGCAACTACATTGTGTGATGGAAAAAGTACAAAGCAATCAAGAGTTAGCCAAGATTGATATATGATAGTGATGCACAATCTATATTTATCAAAAATCAAATAGCCTACAACTATATAAGCTACCTCACTCATTGCGTCTGAAACACAAGACCTTATCATATCCTCGTATAAATCTGCTGATCGCTGTATTTCTGGTGCATCAGGCCAATGTTCTAGTATCAGAAGAGCATAATCACAGCACCTGCAATACAATTACAAATGGTGTTAATTAAAACCAAAACTTTCACACGTCTACCCCAAAGATTTAGATATTTCATACCTTGCACGAAGTATTGCACTACGATCATTTTTTGCACAATCAGCTATCCGAGGGAGCACACGTGCAACCTTGCAGTTGCGTAGCATCTGGAAAATAGAGGACAAAGGTGAAAATACAATGTTGCAATGGTATAAAATAACAGAGAAAATCAATGAACACATTTCATTACCGTTTTTATGCAATTATCTGCAGACTCTGCAATTACAAGCACAGTAATCACAACCAGCTTCAAAAGGACCTGATTATCAGATCAGGTATTAATTAAGATTATAAAACATTCAATACATGATGTACATAGATAAAAAGTTGAACTTACTGGTATGAACATTTCAGCACATGCTTCAAAATCACCCAAGAAATCTTTCGACAAAAAGCATAATAGATGGCATGCCTAGAACAAAGCAAATAGCAAACCGAAAATATCTAAGGATTAATAATGATATGGAGAGCTTGATTATCCACAATAATGCTTTCATTTCATCCAATTAATATTCCAATCTAAAATAAAGCTAAGCTGCTAAACTAAATCTCAGTAAAACATCAAAGTAAGAAACAAAAAAGAAATTCCAACTAATATTTTGGCTGAACCGCTTTCCAAGATATGATTAATAAATTTTTCTTAGGCTTGAGCCGACTCCGAGAGGTTCGAAAACCTCTCAGGTCTGGCTAGCTGCACAGAAAATAATTTAGGCATATCACACAAGGTAGCTATTTACAGTTTTAAATATTGTCTATTATGAGTTTGCTTAACTGTTAATGATGCTCAAGTGACATTTTGCCCTACGAAAGCAATATATCCTCCCCCACCCAACTTCAATCAAAATCAAACACAACACTCTTTTTATCTCTTTTTATTCTGACAGAACTCAGTCATGAAGATTTCCCCAAATAACAAAAAGAACAAAACAGGATAAAAGAATGAATGAACTTCATTTTCATATGCTGAGACAAGACAAGAAAACATACCAAGGGTGGGATGTCCTCTCTCTTAAACCAAATAACTAAAAAGTTTTACGTTGTTAAATTTTTTCGGTGAAGAACCATGAAGGAATTTTTATTTTTATAGCATCTCAAACAGTCCCCCTCCATGCAATAGAACTTTGGGCTTGAAGCTTGCATAAGGTACAAGCCCATTTCACTTGTGTTTAATTTCAATTATTTGTTGAAAAGAATAGGGATGGTAAGGATTAAATTCTAGAGCACTTGGTCGTTGATGTTCTAATATGATATCGTAACTAAACAAACTATGCCTAACTTAAACTCCAAAGCTTGCTCGATTGAGGAGGATTGTCCAAAGTGAGATTTTAAGGTCATGAAAATAGAAGTGAAGTTTCACTATAAGAAAACATATGTAGGGGGATTCCAACAACACATATTCACCAATTGCCCAAAACAGGGTTCGCGGAACAGAAGACTATACTTGCAATTTAACACAGTATTATGTTTTCAAGTAAAATATCTTAAACAGAAAAGATGAGAACCAAAGAAATGTCAGAGCACCTGCTTCACAATGGTAGACCTTCGATCTGACAGTTGTGTGCTTAAAGGTCCAACAAGTTGTTTTAAAAGTCCAAAAAAACATGGATAATCAGCAGCTCCTGAAAAGCAGCATATGCAAAAAAAAAAAATTGATCATATTCATGCCACAAACAAAAAAAAAGTTCTATTGAATTTTAACATCTTAGTGAAAATTACAATAAAAAATTAAAACCACTAACATAGATATTTTAAGAAATAAAACAAAGTAGAAAGTTCAAATAAATTATAGAACTTAAAATATGTTTGACTTTGATCACTTATTAATTTAAAATGCAACTAATGTAAAGGTTCAATCTTATTTGTACAAATAGAATCCAAAAACTGCATCTCGGTAAATGGACTCATATTTAGTTTAATAATGGCCCTCAACACCCAAGGACCTATGGTTTGTGGCCCTACTTTACCTCTTTATTAAGAAGACACGTTCATTTCCATAACTCTTTGATGCAATAGTAACAAAGACTTACATATCAAATCAAATATCAATAGCTACAAGCCTACAAGTAAAACTAAAACCAAATACATCTAAGATAACCACAGACATCCTACACGTCAATCTCATGTTGAATCTATTCTTACAATGTCAAATGTTCTTACCTATTTAAACTAAAAATATGAGGGCTTAAGATTGAATTTTAGCATCTAAAATATTCACATACAACATATACTCCTGAAAAGAAGATGGGAAACACCAACCTCCCAAAACAAGACGTTCAATTCTCTGCAAGGCAGCAATTCTGATTGACCAATCCTTTTCTGGTACAAGGGTAGATGCAATCTTCTCAAGTTCCCTGATTAATTCCTTCTCTGAGTACACCTTGATAGGTTCTACGGCTTTCTCAATGACATCGCCATCTACTGCACATATTTAACAAGAAACAAAATACATATTAGTAAAGCACCAAAATACATTAAAAAAAATGTGGTTAACAAGGGAACCATAAGTGCAGATAGAATATTTACCTGACCAGACACAGAATGACAATATCTAATGTGGAAAAAAATTCAAATGTATGACTTTGGGTATCACGGTTACCTTTTAATCATATCACTTTATCTTCCGTGAATCATTTTACTTCCACCACCAAAATTGTTGGATTTAAAAAATTTACACCTTTTTGCACTCGAATCACATGTAAATTTTTCATTTAAGTGAAGAGTAAAATATTCAGTATTTGATTGCTAAATTCGGTCGGATCACAGAATCACCATGTAATACCCGTGCTAGCTAAAATACCCCAAAATTCCAATAATTGGTCAACAGACAACAAACAAGACACTAATCGTCATATTTACTGCCAACTAGAATAGCATCCTTATTATCAAACGTTAAAACTCTAGCTGTCCTGGCATAATGCATAGGCTTTGTTTTATGATATCAAACGAAGTATGTGAAATTAATTTAAAATGCACCCAAAATCACCGATGCTAATTACAGCCATGCCCACCTAGATTCTTTGACCACAAAATTTAGCAATATGTTACGGGATTGTGCAGGAACTTCCCAGTCTTTTAGTAATAATTAAAAACAAATTATAAGGCTAGTGGGAAATCACAATGACAGACAAAAAGAAAGAGATGGAAAATATATGAAAAAAAATATGAATTAGAATAGAAACATTTGAAATCCATAAAACGCAAATATTCTAACCTCCGAAAAGAGATGTCTCCTTTGATGAACTTTTAGCCTTTGGACTACTTTTCTTGGGATTAACACTCAAAGCGTTAATTTCTCCGGGGATATAACCACTAGAAATACCATTTGAAGACTGAACTTTTGGTTGAATCCCCTCTAGCCTAGCATTAATATATTTCACCTGAAACCATTGTGATCCATGCAAAATGAACTATAAACACACAGTAGTAGATGTGAAAATGTAAAAGAACCTTCAAAATTCCAAACTACAGATGTGAAATGTATATGAGCATGAATAAAATATTAAACAATAATGAAATCAGGAAGTCGATTTTTTATTAATGTTTACCAAAGAAGAAGGGAGGTTGTGGCGCTGAAGTTCATCACGAAATTGAGACCCGGCTTGTGCATACATTTCCTGTAAATAGAGAATGTTAAAAGATTCATCTTATTTTTAAATCTTCAAAGCACTATCCTCAACTATGCATAAATCATTATTCAGTCAGCCTTTATCTTTTGCATTATGATATCAATTATTTTAGTATTCAATAAACATTAGGGGTAAAAGGTCAATCCAATTAAACATAAACGTGAAAATTTGAATAAGCTGCATTAAAAGATAACTTAAATTTTTCAAGAACTACATTACAACAATTCTAAAGTTTAGAGTCATGTCAAGTTTACAAGTAAGACAAACTTTAACAGCATCGGCTTTAACTGTAAATTATAGTCTAGAAACCACACAAGGGCTGAATCTGACATCAAATCACTGTCATACCATCTAGGCCTCTCCTAGAGCCACTTCCATTTTCCCATTCCTTAATATTCATATACAATAGTGTATTTAATGATATTCAGTCACAGCATAAATGTGTCTATAAACATAACATTAAAGCTAAAAACTACATCGAATTTTAGCAATCCATTTCTTTATTTGGCTAACAATATTATTGATATCATGATATGGCACTAATCCTCTTTTGGGTAACTGGTATCAACTTAACAATGTAGCCAGTACTTAGCCAGTTCAAACTTCAAATAATATATATGACAAGATAAGGCATGCTTACCTCAATGCACAAAATAGATGCTTCCCTAACAGCAGGATTTGGATCACTCAGCAATTGCAAAATCTGTCATAGATCAGAATTGAAAGGTTTAGATCACATTAAAAAAAATTAACAAAAGAAATGTACTGTTGTTTGTAAAGTCAACAAACATACAGGAGGAAGAATAGCCCGTTGAAGGGGTAGTTCAGTAGATGAAAATAGACCGATTGCAGATGTCACAGTTCGCGCAAATTCCTCTCTGACTCTCCAGTTTTTGCATGTCCAAGCAAAAGACCCTGCTCTTTCAACAATTATTGTAGGAGATGAAACCTGCAATAATAATAATAAAATAACTACAGTAATAAGAATAATAGAATTGACAAATGAAAGGAAGTAGAAGGATACCCAGAAAGTATTTTAAAACAGCAACAAAAACAGGTCCAAGAGGTCGCAAGGATGAGGAATGCAATTGTAAAGAGCTTCAGACATTTATAATGATTCTATTCTACGTGTACTTGATGGATGCCAAAAGTACACACAGAATCATCATATGTACATTGAAGCTTTTTACTGTTAAGAAATGCAGAGATTGATATACCATTCCAAAAGAAACATTCAACATAGAATAAGAGCATTGATAATCAAATTCAAAATTTACATATGCCACAAAAGGATCCATTTATTTCGTAATATATCATATCATAATGCCATTTTAGAAAAGGATATCTTTCGTATAAAAAAGGTTATTGGGTAGGTACTTAATAAGTCTCAGTATATGTGAATAATATTCATAAAAAGAAGTAATAACTACCAGAAGATCATTGAAAATCACTCAACTAAATAACTGCCACCAAGCTTGAGAGTGACTAATAAACAAAGGACAATGCATAATACAAAGGATAATGCTTGAGAGTCTCAGTATATGTTTAGCTTTTTAAAGCCTTACACCCGTTAACTCTTTTAAAGCCCGTATTCTTAATTTCACTTTAAGATTTTTGGTTAACTCCTACCTACTAGAATCTTATGATGAAGCTATGAATACCACCGCATTGCACTGAAACGATGCTAAAACCGAAAACTAAGGCCTATGATGCATCGATATACGCATTTTTCATCTCATTTTGTACCCGATACACTGACTGACTGACACGCTCTGATACACCGTCAAACTTGTTGGCATAGGATTGGAGACCCTTTTCGAATAGTAATGGATATACCGTCGACACTTCTGCCTCTTGTTCTTCATGACTCTTCACATCTCAAGTACATAATTTAGAATGAACGTAAAAAATTATCACTCATTAATTGCAAAAAATGCAATATACATCACCACTTCACCCATTCAGCTCCTAATTCCATTTTCCCACTTGTATATTATTGACATAAGATGCAATTTATATCACCACTTCGCCATTTTTTCACCCACATTCAAACTTTCATTAGTATATTTTTGAATTTTTATATCTTTTATACATGTATATTAGTCATCATAGATTCCAGCCATGTAAGTGCCAAAAGGCTTGAGAATGATTTGGCATGGCTACGAAACAAAATGATTGAGTATTCTTGATTTCATTTTGAGATTTTTGGTGAATCCAACCTACTAGAAACTCCTGATGAAGCTTCAAATACCACAGAACTGCACTTAAACAACACTAAAACAGAATGCTATGGGCAATGGCCTATGGCTGCATGACAAAGCCTAGAGAGGTCTTAATCAAGCCTAAGGTCCGAATTCTTATCAAAGATACTATTGTGGTATGATTTAGAACTAGGAAACCTTTTAAGAGTCAATAAACTACTGCTAACCTCGTATCACCAGAAACCATAAGACATGACATCTTGGGTAGCACTAATTAAAACTTATGTAGCACCAAAACTTCTGATCAAAGACTTGGTGTCCAACACTGACCAAACAACACCAACACATTGATTACATTCAATTAATTCATCTTTTCAAATTATTACGGGTGTTGATGTGTCAGGGTCAGTGTTGAGTCTGGTGTCCATGTCAACATACGTGCTTCATAGGTTAAAACTCAAAATTTCCACGAAAAAAGCAAAAGAAACCATCAAGTACCATTCCAGATGATTTAAATACCACCTATCTTCCTCTTTGTACACTCAAAGTTATATTACTGATCTCACTTTTCCAACCAACAATTAACTTTATCAGTTTTTCAATCTCATCACTTAAACAATTACTTTTGACCTTCCTAACGCGGATAGATTCTCTACTTAACAAGAAGCTAGTGTAGTCTGAATCTGACTTAGGCATAATAATTTATCTACAACCCTCTTTCAGTATAACACTGATAATCAATAAGTAACATTAAGAAGTTTCGCATTCAAAATTAACCAAGTCGAACCACGTAGATACGATGAAAAGGAATATACCTCCATGAGAGTGAGCAAGAGCCTCCTAGCAGCATCGCGAACAGGCTGTTTAGCATCACCTAATCGATCAACGACGGCGGGAACAAGCGCGTTGAAATGAAGCTTAAAGTGGTCGCCGGAGAGAACGGCAGCGGAAGCCAAAGCTTGAAGCGCGCCCTGAGAGACTCTAAAACTACTATCCTTCAAGAGATCCAAGCAACAATCAACGAGAGAAGTAACTTCGGTTGAACTGAGACTTCTTCTAGAAGCTTCAAGAACTTGGTGGAGACGCTCCACGCCAGCCATTCTTTCTTTGGCGTCTTTTGCGCGCGCTAGCTCTAGTGCTTCTTCCATTGTGGATTTGGATCTGGTGTGCGCTGGTTCAGATCTGGTTAAAATGTTATCCGATTCGGTGCGGCATGGAATTGGAAATTGTTTGGTGTAGTGAGAAATTGGAAATGGGAATGATGAAATGCACGTCTGTGAGTTATGGTGGTGAATTTAAAAGAAGTATGAGAGGGAGAGAGTGAAGTGAAGTGAAGTGAAAGAGGGTTGAAGAGATAGATGCTAAATTTAGAGGAGGCGTCAAATTTACTTCTAGGCGAGAGAGATAAAGAGAGAGAGAGCTATAATAGAATGTGAAAAGAAAAATACTAGTAATAGAGTAAAATAGAGTGGGGGAGAAGAAGATGAAGGACGCAGAGGAGAAAATAAGTGATTTGAAAACAATGTCTACCAGGTTGCGGTGGTTGAAAAATTAACCATGTATCCTTCTAATTTATAATTTACAATTTACAATTTACAATCTTTTAACATAGTAACATGTATCTAACACTATGATTTGGTTTCTCCAAAATATAAATTAGTAATATAATAATGAGGGTAAATTAAGGTTTCATATTGTGATACTTAATACTCCTTTAATGACTTCCACCAAATTCTATACATATTCATCCTATATAGAAATGGGTTTTTAAATCATGTTTTATTGGCCTCAACTTGAAAATTGAAAATATAACACTCAGTTTAATGAATTTGCGTTAATAAATCGATGAATTAATAACTAATTTTGTAGAGATGATTTTAAATATCGCAAACTAATGTTCAATACACATTTATGAATTTAAATACGTAGTTATGAAAAGATATATCGGTAGGTTAAATTTGCTCTCATTTGAATGATTAGTATTAGAGACTTTAAAGATTAAGCAGTTCATTCAAGAGAATGAAATAAAATTTGCCACTAGGGAAGATTTCCTCAATCAATGTCTATTTGTCAAAATAGAATAATCTCAAAAGGAAAAAAAAAGTTGTGTGTATCCAGTCTTAAGACCAACCAAAGTAACATATGTTGAATCAGTCAAAAACAAGTTTGAGCATGCCTTTAATATCACAAAGGCATACCAAAACTCACTATTTATTGAAGGATAAGCAAGTGTGCTATTAAATGTCCATGTATTTCCTTTTTTGGATGAACTTAAGAATTAGAAAAATTGTAATCGACATAATTCATATAATCATTTACATAATTAACTACATTGCTTTCATAAAAGTTGTCCAATAGGCAGTCAATAAATGAAGATTTAAGTTAGTTAATGTTGATCCTAACATAGCCACAACTATGGGTATGGTGTCCTTTATGGATCTCACAATGAAGATTTCGAGACAACTGAAAAAGGAATAAAGTGTAACAACATACATGGAAATTCATGCACAAGTATGATTATTTAGGCCTTACTTCTCCATCGAAGGTCAAGACTTCGATGTTTTAAAGGTTGGGTACTCAACGGTTTGAGCACGAGCAATTGGTGACAATACGAAACAACACCAAAAAGCCTCATAAGAAAAGTCAACTTAGCGGGATTTGATTAGACACTTCTCGTCTCTACCTAAAAAAAGTAGGACTCGCGAACTTATTTGTAGTTAATAGGAAGCCCTCAAATACAATTATCTTATATCTTATGGAAAAACTGAATTCACATTAGTAATGGTACACCATCTACCAGTAACAATTATTTATTGACCGAAACAAATATGTTTGATGTCTTGTTACTCACATCATTTGAATCTTATTGATATACTTGAAGCATGTAATCTAATCATTGAAAGTTTCAAATTAATAACATTTATTGATGTATTAGTAATTTCAAAAACAAGTTAGTATGTTAGTAGAAATTAGTATACACATAAACTAATCGGTTTTAATTTTTTATGGAATGAATCAAATCAGTAAAATAATTAAAAAATACTATTTAAAATTATTTATTTTATTTTTAGTATTTTAATATATAATTTATAAAATTAATTACGATAATAATAATAATGTATAAAATATTTTATCTAAGTAACAAATATCACATAAATATTACAAGTCTTGTAGTATATAAATTATATAATTTCGATTATTATTTTCTACTATTATTTAGACTTGTGGCAAAATGACATTTTCAGTTTAAAGAATATATGCACTCTATCATATACAATATTCCAATTGGAAATCACAACAACAACAAAAAAAACATCAAAATAATATACTGATTAATTGTTTTAACTATTTTATGATTTAAATTTATAAAATAATCATTTTTTGGCTCAAAAATAAAAATGTTTTTTTTTTCTTGACAAAAAAATGAAAATGTTAATTCCACCAAAGATTTGGAATGGATCAGGACCAAACAAAAAAAGAATTTGGAATGGGTGAAGTAATAGAGGTAGTTGTAAAAGTGTGGGGACTAGCAGAATTTGTAGCCGCTCTACTAACGTAAGATCTGCCATATTGGTTGCCTCTAAATAAACTGGACTCTACATTACAGTATAGGGAAGATAATGTAGCAGCATATTTATTCTTATTAGTTATTTTTATTGCTCTTTCTGAACTTTTTAATTGTCATTTTTTACTCATTTTAGGCCTATCAAGATAATTAATAGGTAATTAATAGGTAAGGATGCTCTACTACTGAGTCTCCTATCTTTGGTGACTTTGTATTTATCTCTCTCTTCATCAATTATTCTCTCTTATCTAAATAATTTTTAATATTTAATTTTAATTACCAATTTCACTTTAAAATACACTAAACTCATCAAAATCACCCATCACTAAAAGTAGAAAATCAATTTCTATAATTAATATTATTTTAAGATTTTGTTAGCTAAATTACAACATTTTCATGTAGATTACGAGAATGCAGGAAGCGAGAAAAAAATACTATTAAATTAACCGACATATGAAAAAGTTAAAGAACAAAATAAACAACAAAAACAAAATAGAGTATTGTTTAGTTTTGGATTTGAAGATTTGTGTGGATTTGGTTGTGAGTATTGTTTCTTTTGGTGGATGGAAAAGGGGACGAAGTTCGTTTGAAAATGGATTTCATTGATTGGAGTTGGGATTAAGGGTGATGGATATGAAGAGATTTTGATCATCTCCACCAAAAATTCTCTTTACTTTTTTATCTCTTTCATCAATTTTTCTCTCTCTTGCTTTTTACTTTTTCTCTAACGATTTATTTGGTATGTAAAAGAAAGATAGAAGAACGAAAAAGAATGAAAAAAAAAAGAATGAAAAAAAGAGAGGATTATTTGGTGATTTGGTTTGAGAGAAAATGATTAAAAGAAAGAAATAAGTAAATATATTAAAAATGACAAATATTTCTGAGTAAAAATAAGATGTAATAAAGAAAACAAATATATTCTCAAAATTTAAGATAACAACAAATTTAAAAAATAATAATAAATAGAATAAAAATATTAATTAGAATTTGAAACGAATATCAATAAATTATTAATAATTATTTTATCAACACAATAATGAAAGTAAAATATGCTCAAATGTATTTTTTTGTTTAAGTAATAATAAGAAGAAAAAAAAATGTTAACTAGGAAAAAGTTATTATTTTAATTCATACATTAAGTCAATTTGAACATAATTGTTTTTTTTGTTATTAAATCGATAGTGTAATTTTGATTAACCATAAACTATTTCTAACATTTTATTTCCATATCTGAAAAAAAAAAGTTTTTTGTCTTGGGAAATCCAAAAAAAATATTTTTCCTTGACAGTGATGTTCGAAGAGTAGAATATAGTTAGAAAAGTGTATATTTTCTTCTTCTTTTTTCCTTTCTATTCTTTGCACAATCACGATTTCAATCATAGTGTAAGAATTGATGAGAGAGAAATAGAGAAGTGAGGGAGGTGGGGTGGGGTGGGGAGGGGAGGGGAGGGTAAACAAAGGAGTTTATTTTTTTTGTTTTTATTTCTTGTCTCAATAGAAAGATGTTTTTGGGTTTAATTTTTTTTTGTTTTTCTACAAACTTTTTAATTAATATTATTTAAAATAAAAGTAATATATTTTTTTATTGTAAAAAATAATAAACATGTCTCCATCAACATAACAACTCAACCATTTTAGAAGACGAAATTTAAATAAAAGACTAATAATGAAGAATATAAAATGAATAGAATCTAAATAAAATAATTTATATGGACTAAAATTAGATTCACCTTGTATTGCAAGGATTAAAAACAATATTAATTCAAAAATTTATTTACATTTAATTAAATAGATTGACTTGGTTAGTCTAAAAGGTTTTGTAAGTTTAGTATAGTCTAACTTTTGTTTAGTTAAATAAATTTTTTTAAAAAAGTTTGGTCTGCCTTGTCGTAAACTAAATGATATATCTTTTTCAATCGGTGTGAAATTTTTCTATCTCTAAACGAGAGTTAAGTAAAATCTTACTAAAATTTATTTTAGTAATGATTTAAACTTATACTATCTCGAATGATTTGTTTTTAATTAGAGTTTATTAATCATCTGATTAATCTATCTATTTGATTAAAGTTATAAATTATTTATCATACACTATTAATATAAAAAGTTTTCACTCGATAATTTAGCTAAAGTAAATTTTTTTC
>JBBPBT010000656.1:2917975-2939041 GCA_037974875.1 Cicer bijugum | reverse complement strand
AACAATGCAAAGATTTATAATTAATAAATAGTGTATACTAAAAAATATTTACACCCACAAATATCAAAAAATAATTTGTTAACAAAAATTTAAGGTGAGAAAATTATACTTCATTACCAGGTAGAGAAGATTTCTAAGTTCATTCATCACTTACAAATTGATTTGCATGTGCCACTTACTAAACAATGTTTTGAAGATTAAATTATTATATTTTATCTTGAATTTAATTTATATACATTTATATTATATAAAATTTGTACGCTGTCAATTGATAAAAAATATTAAATCATAAGAAATATTTGACTTTAATTATAATTATAAATAATTTTAATGTACTAATAATGTAAAACAAGGAGAGATATTTGTGAGATGTCAATTATCAATTCTCTCTTTTGATACTTTTCACTCTATTTTTTTTATTAAAACAAATCAGATTATTAATATTGAAATAAAAAGTTGTTCGTAAATAGGATTTAGCTTCTCGTTAGTAATGTTTCTCCTCCATACGAGGAAGTAGTTTGGTCATTTTTCCAGCTTTTGTTTTTCTTTCTCTCACTTTTTCCAATTGATAAAAAAAAAAACACGTAGCTACCTAATAGGGCGGTGTATATTGATGTAAACAAACATAAAAAAGATATCTCAAATAAATATATTCCAGGACGAGCAATAAGTTAGTCTCAAATTTTACGAGAAACTAAACATCTTCAACTATATTAATATTTTGGATGTAAATGACATGTTATGTCTTTAGTTTATGGACATCTTGATCTCTACTTTTTTAATGTTATTTTTGGATGTAAATGACATGTTTTGCTTTAACTTATGCATGATTGACCTCTACATTTTGGATGTTATTTTGAATTAACATTAAAGTTGCTAAATTCTAACTGATTTTTTAAACAACAAATGTTACTATTTTCCTTGAGAGTGAAAATCAACTCTCAACTATGTTATCATTCTAATATTTAATTCCTCACTTCAACCATCAATTAATTTAAAAAATCAATTTTTATTGTACGGTTAAATATGTTTTAGTCAAAATCAGTCATAACTTTGTGCCACCAGAACATTCACATAGGATTTTCAATTAGGGAGGGTACCAAATTTTTAAGTTAGAAATGAAAGAAGGTAAAAAAAGAAAGAATCTTTATAAGAATTTTTCTATATTCAAACAACATAACTAGGTGATCACGGAACTCAAATATTTAATTCAACCTAATTCAACTCATTCAAATTCGAGTTTAGTCCGAACTAAAATCATTTAAACTCAATGAGTTATCTAATTCAACTGAACCCAACTCATTCAAATTCGAGTTTAATCTGAACTAAACTAATTTAAATTCGTTGATATTCAATTTAGATTTTACATTTTAAATTTGCGTATATGCGAATCCAACCCAATGATATGTCATAAAAAATTTTTTTGATTTTTTTCTATTATTGATGTATAATTATAATTATTGATGTATAATTAAACTCAATGAGTTATCTAATTCAACTGAACCCAACTCATTCAAATTCGAGTTTAATCTGAACTAAACTAATTTAAATTCGTTGATATTCAATTTAGATTTTACATTTTAAATTTGCGTATATGCGAATCCAACCCAATGATATGTCATAAAAATTTTTTTTGATTTTTTTCTATTATTGATGTATAATTATAATTTAGTTATTGACTTTTATTTAAGAATTTAATATTAATTTAATTAATTTAAGTGTTTTATTGTGTTTATGAATGTATTTTATATATTTAATATGTATTTATACCAAATTTGAATCAACTGGATTTAACCTAATCAAGAATTAAATTTGGTATAAAAATTACATATTAAAAATTCAATTCAAGCTAAATAAAATTAAGAATTTAGTCAAAACTAACCCACATCGTAATCGCTCTAAATATAGTTGCAGAATTGTGGCATGCTTTAATTGTTAAGACCTAGCAGAATTGGAGTGAAAAATAGTTGCTTTGACAAAATTATTACCACCACCAAGTGTTATAAGTAGTAATGCTTCATCCACTTAGCCCCTACTACTCAACGCAATCATTGTTATTGCACAAACAACAAAAAATGTTGAAAGATTCTTATTATTTCCATATGCGTTTCTATATTCCACATAATTATAATTAATATAATATCCCCAAAATTAGTTTGTCAATTAGATAATTTTGTTTCGAATTAATGTTTCATGTGAATCCTTTCGATGCTAGTTAAAAAACTTAAAAGGAATTAAAGCATGTGTTACTTAATTTACAAATTGAAGTGGGGTATCATTAAGGATGCCTATTCCTGCTGAAGCAAAATTGGCCCCAATTAATAGCTTTTGGCTAGCATTTTATTCAAAGCTATGAAGAATTTGTTGAGAGCCACACTCTTTTTAATTGTACGATCTAGCTAGGACTAAGATGTATGGCTTTATATATGCCTCTTAAGTCATATGCATATGCCATGTTTCTATTTTTACTGGCCTCAACCAAAGTGAGGAATATGAAATAATGAAAGGGTAGATTCCTAACTTGATGTGTTTTAGTTGAATTTCAATTATGAGCTCACATTTTGTTAGCTTTGTAATGCAAGGGTATACAACATGCGAGTTAGGCTGATAAAAATGTATTTCAAATAAATTGATTCATTAGGTATAGTTAAAAGTAAATTGAACGTAACATCATTTATATTTGAATATATGTTTATTTAAAAATGAGTTGAATAATAAAGTTCAATGTAAAAATTAGGTTTTAATTTAAAAATTATATATATATATAACAGTTTCAAATTAGTATTCATTCTAGAAATAAAATCAATTCTACTCAATAATACTAAAACATGTTAAAATCAAATTAGATTTAATTGTAGTTTTGATATTTCTATTTTTACTAATTTACGAAATTTATCTTATTTTAAAAGTGATAATTTTTGTTTCTCTATTAAATTTTTTGACTAAAAAATAACAATTTGATATATTTAAAATGATGTGGTAAGATAGTGAAATAATTTAAGAAAAATGTAACTAATTTGTTTCTAAAATATTGCTAGAGTTCGGTTACTAAGGGATAATCAAAATGTAAAAAAAATTAAGCAAGTTGTTGTTGCTAAAAATATGGGAACCTTAGAGTGTATTACTAATTAAAGTAACACATGTAGTTGTGGATAGTATCAACAAATATTTAGAGTTGCCTAATTTCGTAGGGAGATCCAAAAACACCTTAAATTGCTGGTGGAAAAGAGTTCGGAAGAAGTCTAAAGTATAAAAAGAAAAAGATATTTCAAGTGTTTTATTAAGGCGATTGTGCAAACTATTCCTATTACATGTGGACAACAAAAAAGGCAAAAGATAAGGATAAATGGAAACAAATATGTATCGGCAAATTAGATGGAGGCTTTGGACTTAGACATTTTATAATCTTTTGTTAATGTATTAAAGATTTATTTATTTAAAAAAAATTAAACTATAAATTAGTTAATAAGTGAAAAGATGATTGATAACTAAAAATATAGTTTAAATGATGTTACTCACAATGTATGGGGAAATTGAATGATAAAGCCGCAAAATGATTAAGGTGTTGCAACGTTTTCGGGCAGTGTAATTCGAATATGCAATATTCAATTTTTTAGTGTCGTTAATGATGTCGTACTTGTTTCATTTCAAGAGAAAGATGCATGGATCAAGCCTAACCATGGTAATTTGAAGCTTCAAGAACATGGGTGACGAGGACAAGAGAAGGGTTTTCATTTGGATGTATGTAAAAGGGACTCGAAAGATCATGATTAGGGTGGAGCGGAAGAGAGGTTTTGTTGTTTGCGCCTGAGTCAATAGTGGATATGTAGAATATGTCATGGCTAAAAGAGAAATGTTGGAAAAAATAAATAAAAAAAGACGAAAATTAATTTTGAAAAAATAAATCCTTTGTAAATCCTCAATTATAGAGGAAGAGAAAATAAAAAGTATTGTTGTTGATACCATATTATTGAATGAAAAAAAGCTATTTCATTAATTGGAAAAAAGCAAAAGTAAAATATATATATATATATATATATAGAGGGTAACTAACTAGCAAACCTAAGTAACCAAGTGTAAATCTAATAGTGCAAAAACACAAAATTCCAAACTGTTTAACTCACTCTAAAAA
This sequence comes from Cicer bijugum, assembly GCA_037974875.1. Taxonomy (NCBI): domain Eukaryota; kingdom Viridiplantae; phylum Streptophyta; class Magnoliopsida; order Fabales; family Fabaceae; genus Cicer; species Cicer bijugum. The sequence goes on along the minus strand of JBBPBT010000656.1, from coordinate 2,934,909 downwards.
GACTAACCAACACTATAGACAAATGTTTTTTTTTTCTTCATGGATTTCCACTTGACTATCAAATAAAGAAATATCTAAACATAACCAAGTCTCCACAAGTTGATCATTCCCCTTCTTCTCCCTCTTTGACCAAGGATTAAATTCAAAGTCATTTAGTTATTGCCCCGTACAAAGTCTGCCACTGCTACTTCTCAAGTTTTTACTTTAATTGCAAATTATAACCTTCAATCTACATACAACGATTCATGTATTTTCACAAGTACTTTCTAAAAAAAATGGATATTGGATTCAACAACTCATTTTGTTACATCTTTATCATATATATTTTCAATCATATGACACTATCAAACCAATTTCTGTTAAACTTCCTAATGGAAAATTTCTATTGCCTTAATCAATGGCACTATAATTATATCTGAATTTATTATCCTTCATAATGCATTTTTTATTCTTTTTTTCCTCTGTTATAAGCTTATGAATTATATACCTTGCACTATAAATTTTACGGCTAAATCTTGCCTTATTCATGAATTGAATATTTTGAAGATGATTGGTAATCCTGTTGCTATAAATAGACTATATGAGATGATCATTTTAGCTATCATGTAGCCTTTTACTTCCTCTCTTGTCTCTGTTGTTCTTGATACTGCTACTAATTTTCCTTCTTTTTCATTTGGACCACGTTTGACACTTGAAGTTAGGACATCCCTTAATTTCTTATTTTTTCAATGCAAACAAACATTATTTTTTAAACTTACCTATTCATTCTTATACTTAGTGATATTTGTCAATTTTTCAAAACAAATAAAGTTGTCTTTTTCTCATAATATCACTTAATCTAATACTACTTTTTATAGTTGAAAAACTATCATATTAAAATAGTGTTTGATAAATATAAAAAAAATAAAAGTTGACAATACATCATAATCATTCATAATTATAATTTTTAATATAATTATCATAAAATTTAATTTTTTTAATAATTTGACAGTTGATAGTACTATAAAAATTTAATATATATAAAAAAATATGAGATAAATATTTATATAAACAAAATAAAATTTTATTTAAAATCTAATATATAAAAATAACGACGGGTCACCGTAATATATTAAAATATAATAAATAGTTTTTTTTTTCAACAAAAAGATATACTCAAGTGAGGGTGATTGATGAGATCTGAAATCGAAAATTGAAAAAAAGTTAAAATCAGGAACCCTAAAATGCGCCCCAATTGTTGCCATTTTTCGTTAGCTTTCGTTCTCAAGTTTCTAAATTTCCTTCAAGCATTTGTTGGTGTTTCAATTCTTCTCTATTCCATATGGATGCTCAATCAATGGGATCATCACATTCCTCAACAACCACCACCTCTTCCTCATTTCTCTCTCTCTCTTCCTCGCTCCTTTTCACTTCATTTCACTTCATCAATCAACCTTCCACCTCCTTGGTATATGTTTCTTTCCCCTTTTTTTTCATTTACAATTCTGTGAAATTTCATTTGATTTATTATTTTATAGATTTATTTTGACGTTAAGTAGTAACAGTAATAGTAATAGTAATCGTAATCAATGAAATGGAATCATTTAGGGTTTGGGTATTGTCAGGTGTATTAAATGCTTTATTAAATGATGATCATACTATCAACTACTTCACCACGATTGGAGTAAGTTCTCAAAAGGAAATTCAGCTTTACGTTTCTAATCTTTATTTTTTCTCTTTTTTTTTTTTAGTCAATTTTTCCTTCACTTCCCTTTTGTGAATTGGTAGGTCATGAAACTTATAATAGAAATGTTGACAATTTTATTTTGGGTTTAATGGACATGTATAGTTGAACAATTACACTGACTGCCAACAAGAGCAGTTAGTTTGTGTAGTTATTTTATGATGGTAGCTATAATCTGTGGTGAGATTACAAAATTAATGGTTCTTATTAATTGTCTGTATAAAATTGGTTTACAATGTCAGTGCATAGTCATTTTTCTTTCTTAATTTTTTGGTCTTAACCATCCAAATGCTAGGGAAAAGTCTTTTCTTTCCCCGGTAATCCAGAGTTTGGTGTAGAGCTAAGTAAAATTCGACCAAAGATTGTGTGAGTCAGTTTAAACTCAGTACTTCTGATTGATTTAAGGCTTATTAACTAGTTGAGTTCAATTACTTGGTTAATTTAATTATAATTAAATTGCATTTTGCAATATGATTATTAATTAATATGCATTGCTTCTTTGTTTAATTGTTTTGAAGTTTTGAGGGTTACTTCGTTTGGTGTTTGAATTCTTGTTCATTACTAACCATGTTTTTTCATTTGATGATGATAGGTTCATCTATGCTTTCATGTGTGTGGGAATATTGGTGTGCTGCATTTCTTTCTTGGGCTGCATTGCTGCTGAGATTATTAATGGTTGCTGCTTGTGTTTTGTATCCCGCTTAAATCTGAGTTAAATTTGTTTTCATATCATAGTTTCAATAATCTAATGTTTGGAGAGCTAATTTGTGTTGAATATACTTGGAAGTAAATCTTACTATACTTCTGATTTTTCTTTTTCTTTCAATTTTCCTATTCATTCCTTGACCTTTTGAAAATGCTAGTACACTCTACTAATCACAGTACTTGTTCTACTTGAGGCTACTCTGGTGGGATTTGTTGCAATTGATCGTCAATGGCAAGAAGTTCGTACATTTTCAGCCCATACTTTTTTTCTTTGTACACACAGTCGCGTTAGTTAACATCTATGCTCCTTTCTAATGACTGTAGTTTGTTGATTATTGCCTTTATAGGATCTTCCTGTTGATCCAACTGGTCAACTTGATAGCCTTCGATCTTTCATTGAAGATAATCAAGATATATGTAAATGGGTTGGCATTATTGTTCTTGTAATTCAGGTATATTCATTTCTATTGCCTTTTGGTCTTGGTACTAGGCTTTTTTTTTCTTTACCTCTCTTTGGTAAATGAGTAAGTTATAGACAATTGTTTATACACAGGAGTGATAAGGTGACTTGCTGGTTTGGTGGGAGGGATAGGGGTTGGATCGATAACGGAAGTCATGGGTTCAACTCCCCCGTGATAACAAAATAGTAGCTAACAACTAATATTTGACAACAAAAAAAGAGATTGTTATTTATACACACAACAATCATACATTTTATGGTTATGGTCTTTATATTATAACCAGTTGCTATTCGAAATAAATGACATTAAAACATTGGTTCAGAGTTTATCCAATGACTATCTTAGCAATTGTTCTTTCATATTAGGGACATCGTTGATCAATGAGCCAGAAATGTACACGGATTCTTCTCCTTAGGAAATTTGTTCATGTGAACTTTTTATTGCCCCCTCTCCCCTTCATTTGGAATGATATAGTGTACAGACAAATTAGTTTGAATTGTGGAGATGATTGGTTCTGCATTTGATTTCAAAGTTAATTCTTTGGTGCAACATATTTTAAGTACGAGGAACAGAGCCAGAAATAGAATATGCTGCTCTGTTTACTTTGTTAAGGTTGAAATAGGAAAGCAGGACGATAATCTACCTAGATTAAACAATATGCCTAGCATATTTCATGTGTATGTTGTTACAAGTAACAAGGACACCGTGAGATTGCTATGACTGACTATTTATTTTAAATTTCCATCATAATTCTTGTATCATCATGACAATAGTATTAATTAACAACCTAGAGAATCGTATAACAATTGCACTGTATGAATGTAAAGCACTTTGTGGATTTCCTTTTCCATCCCTTGTTGTAATTGCTACTTTTTTTTCAACCACAGGCATTATCTCTACTGCTGGCAATAATTTTGCGAGCCACAGTTTCTACTCGAAGAGAAGATTTTGATGACGAGGAGCAATATGATGTTAGGGGCAGAAGTAGGGAGCCCCTACTAAACCCTCATTCTGGTCAAACATCTGGGTCAAGCAAAGGTGATATCAGGGGAAATCACTCTGACGTTTGGAGCTCACGGATGAGAGAGAAGGTATGCTACTCCGAGGTGTAAAGTGTAGTATTGTCGAAAATCAACAATGGTGTTCATGTCTTTTAATGATAAAAAAATAATTCTCAGTTTTTTCATGAGTTTGTTAAAAGAGAGGCTGAGCTTTTAATATCAACTATAAACTACCAAAACTTTCAAGTTGTTTTGATATATCTTTAAATATCATTCTTTCTTAATTAATTATATTGTTAGCATGTTGTTAGATTTATAGTTCATACGAACTTCTAATTCCCATTTTTACTTTGATATTGCCATTTTTACCTGAATGCAAAACCATTGTGAGTGAGTACTCCAGCGTATCATGGTTAGGCATTTAGTCAAGCACAAACATGCACAATTGTTCAGTGTTGTCTATGGTCATTATTTTAAACTCTTACTAATTACATTTTACATTATGATTTTACAACACAACGGATAGACAAATCTTTTGCACAGATCACTGGACTTTTTTATATACTATTTGTGTAAATAGGTTATTATCGAATCTGCTTACATTGGTGTCTTTTAACATTAGTGATGTTGATATTAATTTCATGGTTGCAGTACGGATTGAACAATGGTGACAAGCACAGTTACGAAGCGTGAGTTCTAGGCAATGAGTGCTTCTAGCCGTCAAGCCATTCAGTGTGGTGTTGATATCTGAGTACATATGTATATCGTTTGTTTTAATGCGTTATTTGGTTTCATCTATTATTCTGGGAAATTTGTAACATGTGCTATATAGTTCTGGTGTGTCTTTTTAACTAAAATTATTGAATTGGAGAGTTTAGTACCTGAATAGCATAGCAAAAAGAGAAAAGTGAAAAAAAGAAGATCAAGGACCCAGTCCCAGTTCAGTATCCTACCTATGGTATGCAGCTGAGTGCAGAGTTATCGAACAATATGCTAATGTGAATCGTGGGCTTTGCATTATGGTAACTCCAAAAACACATCTCTCCTTCATGTGGTTTGTGGTTTGAGCTTTGGTTTGTAACGGTAATAAATTTGTCAGCCTTCAATTTTGTTATTCTCAAGAAAATCTCAGTTTTGGAAAAGCTTGATTGTGTGTGGAATGGTGCAGTGTGGATAGCAAAATTCCTAGAGAATTCAAACACTGTAGTATTACTCTTTAAGTGAAACACTAGCATTTTGAACTTTGACAACAAGTGGTAGAGTTAAAGAGTTAGGATTATCTTCATTTCTTCGATTACTAAAGTTTTGTGTGTATATTTTCTCATTTTTAAAGCATGCGACATAGATTTAATATTTTTATCAACTTTATACAGAAAATTATAGTAATTGTGTTCTACATGTCTTTTGAGAAATCGAGAGGATATCAACTTAAGGTTAAATGTTTCTGGATCGTTAAAATATGAACTGTTATCAACATTTGCTTTGTTGTGCAGGATATCTGTAAGAGATATTTGACTTGACAGAATTAAGGAATAGTAAAACACATGCAAAAGCTTATTCTCCCTCATTTTATCTGTTCAATAGAGAAATAATGTCTCTCCCTAGTACAATCATACAGTATGATATTGTGAGATCCGGCTGCAATTAAGGATCTCAAGGATTATAGATCTTAACTTGTGTAACACAATCCACGGTGCAGTCACAAGATTTTTGGCTGCGCTTCAATTTTTGTGAGATTCTTTTCTCACCTTCCACATTTGGAAGGATAAACACAGTTATTTTGTCCTATGGATCTGTATCTCCGGATAAAAATACACTTTTGTGAATATATACACGCTGTACTGTTTTTTTGTGTGCAAATTATTGTCATTGATTGTTTCGAATTCTGCATTAACTATTAAAATACATGTTATTAATATTTTTTAAATATATATCTTATTAATCATTCAAATATATGACATTAATATTTTAGAATATTTTAACTGTTATATTGTAGTACATGTATGTGATTAATGTTTTATATTTTAATGGTTAATAAAATATTCAAAGTGGTTAATAGTATAAATTGATTTTTTTTTTTTTAAAATACCATACAATCACTGCTGTGTCAATTTTGCCTTCAATATATATATATATATATATATATATATATATATATTTTGTTTGTAAAAATATGATATTTTTATCTCCCAGATATTGATTTTTGGATGGAGCTGTGGTGCTTAACAACATATGGGATAAAAGTAACTCCCAATTTTGAAGTTGTGGAAATACCCATAAATTTGGCCTAGTCCAGTTAGAAATTTCATACCCAATTGTTGTTTGGGAATATTCTGATACTTTAACTACTTGAAAAAACGCTTTGTCCTTTTTCTACTTGCTACAAAGATACCACTACCTGTCACACCCTCGTTATTATGAGTGTAGGGTTCTATTTTCCTATTTATCTCTCTCTCTCTCTCTCTATATATATATATATATTGTACGAGTTATTACTTATTATGTAAATAAACAGTACAAATTGACCACTTGGAAACACTTGCTCTAACATTTTTAACTTTTGTACTGTGAAATTTACGAAGGCTTCACCATTTTATTTGAAATTTATTTTTAAAATTGTGGAGTCTACATGAATTTCTTCCAATATAAATGGAAATAAGATGTTGATAGTACTCCTCAAAACTTGTGTTTGTAATTATCTTCAACTAGGATTTTCTACGTAGAGGTCATTCCACTTCCTTTAAGCGTTTTCATATAATGTATTTCTCTGGTCCCTGAAATGTACTTTCTACATATATGGAATTTGTACCGGTGTTTCATTTCTTGGACCACAAGCATTTCCTAGTTGATAAACACCCCATGTGAGGTTTGGTTGAAGATCTCCTGCTGAATTCTAGCTGAACAAAAAGATTAACATATATTATTAGTTTTTAGAGAAACTAAATCTTGTCTGAAAAAATGATTTATTTTGCAGTTTGGTACTGTGTTGTTAATAAAGCGGCTATAACGGTATTGTAACATTATATTATATATATATATATATATAATAGCGAAATTTGAAAAAGCCATTATCGTTAAATTTAGTTAGATGTGGATTGTGAACATGTGATGTGACGGTTAGGTTATCTAGCTGCTACCATCATCAATCTAGGTTTGCCCTGCATCATCCCTATGTTTTGTGATTTGTTTTCCAATCATCATGACCTGAATCATGGTTTAAAAGGTAGCCAACAGAATGTAGCAAGAGGACAACAATTCTGGTGGATTCATCAATCATGCTGCATATTAATTGTACTGACACCTTATGACAATGTTACATTATTGTGTGGTCTCACAGCATATGAACATAGCAGCTAAATCAGAGAGTCATTGATATCAAATAAGTACTCCCTCGACATTTTTTCTTTTTCTCTTAATATAAAGACATTTACAATATTCAAGTGCATTTACGATCTTCTAATAAAATACTCTACTAATTTACAAGTGAAAAATATATAATATCGATAATTATAATTATAAAAATGTAAGCATTGCAGTGCCATCTTTGTTTTTGCGTTCCAATGACAATTTTAACGTGATTTTTGAAAATAACGAATTCAAATTTTTACGTAAATTCATGTCTATGTTGCAGTTCCCATAAATTCAAACATATGCTAAATATAACATACTTTTAAAATAAATTTATTGTCACAACCACTTTTTTCAAAATCCATGAAATGTGTTGGAGAATTTTATTATAAGGGACACGTGGAAGTTATTTTGTAGCACTTTCAATTAGTTGAGTAGAACCATGTAGACGTTATATAATAAAATGCAATAATAATAACAGAGTTACAATACAACAATATTTATTAAATATTACTAAAAATCAAAAGAAGAAACTCTCATTTCATCTGCAATTAAAATCAAACACAGCATCCTCCACAATTTCTTCTATAATCATTCCTTCAATTTCCCTCCCCAAAACATCAATCTCCATTCTCATAACCTCAACCAACCCTAACTGCACAACCTCTTTCCTAACAACATTTTCTACAACCAGGCTGTGACTGTCCCCACCACATTCCTCCAAAACAAACCTCATCCCATTATTTGCTATTATTAATTCCTTCATTTGGGCCACAATGTGGTCCACCAAACATGAACCCTCTTGAACTAAGGGCCTATTGTGGGCCCCACTGCACATCTTCTTGAAGTAATTATCTGGCCCATATCTAACAACTTCCAATATTGTATCATTAACACAATCAAACACAAGCTTCTGATTTGATCTAATCTTCCTTCTCTTAGCCTCATTGAGTGGCAGAGTGTCCTTTTCATTAATGTTGGCATATGTATCCCTCAATGATGGGTCCAATGGGCTTTCAAGTGAATGCCATGTTGTGTGAAATGAGTCATAATGTTGTTGATTGTCAAGTCCAGATGCTGATAGTAGTTTTTGAACTAAGAGAAGCCATTCATTTTCCTCTAACTTGGTGTCTAAGGAAGTAGCTCTTATAGGTTTTGATGGATAATAAGGAGTTGCTAACTCTCCACACGAATCATCATCCCATGATAGTGTCCTAGCCACTGATTCTATTGGTGGTGATTTGTCAATTAAATTGGATTTCAGAGACACCAATGATCCTATACATGTAGAATAAGTGGTACTTAGATAATAATAAAAACAAGTAAACAACTATTTTGTTACAAAGATGTGTGATGTGCTATTACTATTGTCCATGAATGTATCAAAATTATAAAAACTTCATTGAATGCGTATTTTGTTTTTCAATGTAGTCCTCGAATGCATCTTTGATTAGTTAGTTTGATTCTCGAATGTGTCTTCCGCTAGTTAGTTTGATTCTCGAATGTGTCTTCCGCTAGTTAGTTTTGTCCACAAAATTACTAACATAAAATACACCAGAGGATGTTTTTGTAATCTCGACTCATCTAGGGACTATAGTGGCATACTCATAGGGACTATAATGACGGTAGCATAAGTGGCACTTAGATAATAATAAAAAGAGTAGCAAATAATTCGGATAATAATAAAAAGAGTACCAAATAGTTGATGATTGAGAGCATGTTTGGATGAACTTATTTGCTAGCATAAATACTTGCTAGATTGTTTGCCTGAGCTTATAAAAGTAACTTTTGAAATGTCTATAAGCTATTTTCAGCTTCTTTCCACAAGCTCTTCAAGATAGTTTATAAAAACAACTTATAATTTATATGAAAGCAGTTTGACTTTTTTTAATCTTTCTGTTATAGAAATAGTTTATACATAAACATTTATATGATAAATGCTTAATTAAGTTGGTTATCCAGCCTAAATTCTATCAGATGAGAGCTTTATGAAATAGCAAGATATTTATAAAGAAAAAGGTAAGGTCTAAGCATTACCCATGTGACCACCTTGCATGCATTCCAAGGAATCTTGAGCTGTATTGTAATTTTCAAATGGAGATTCTAACACTGAGATTGGACTTGGCCTATCCTGTTTTTCATTTGAAATCTCTGGCCCTAGAGGCTTTGACTCAGGCAATCCAGGCTGTGAAAACAAACAAATCAAAGATTTTATTATAAAATTTGGTTTTATGATTTATGCTTTCAATTACTCCGTCATTCGCATATTAAATGTCACATTTGTATGTCTCATATTATTTGTTAATTTAGATAACTAATACAATATTAATTATTTTTTTCACTAATATACTCTTATTCTCAATCCTTCTAAATTGTAATCACGAAAAAAAAAATACTTGCATAATGAACTAAAAGAATAATAATATGTTGAAATTGGCAGAACAATTGTAGCTAATACCTCTAGTGTAATCATGTCTTGTTGTCCACTAGAGACTGAATCTGTTGAAATTTTGCCTGATGATTCACATTGAGCTGCAAGATACTCTTCAAATCCACCAACATTGAAGATTTGAGACACATTATCTCCAAAGACTCTAGGTGAATTCACTGATGGAACCAATGTTTCAGCGACAGTAGTTTCGGATTCATCTTTAGATTGAGATGAAATAGATTTTTTCTTGGTTGATTTTTTACTCATTGAAAACAAGAAACTAGCAACTTTCCCTTTAAATGATGATCTCTTATTACTCTTTGACTTTTCTAGCACCTTGGAGCCATTTTCTATGTCAGCATCAACACTGAGGCAAAATTCATAGAAAGTAGAAGGTGCAGGAATAATATTCTTGTCTCTGTATCTTCTACTGTCTACGAAAGAATTCGACCCAGAAACATTTTGAGTAGAAACATCAATGCTCATCATTTCATCATTGAAAGATTGGCTGCAAGAAATATATTTGATTGGTCCTTCTTGGTCTTTATCAGTACTCTCAACCTCAGAAGATGTTACAGATTTCTTTACAAGTGAAAGAGAAAGCATCTCACCCAAAGTAGAGTTTCTCTTCTCATACCTTTGTTCTTGATGACCTTTATCATTAGATGTTATCATGTTCCATCTTTCAGAAAGCCGTTTCTTCGCCTCTATACACACAGATGATGACTCGGGAAAACACGATGCACGACCCAAGGACTGTGTAGAATAAGGACTGCCACATACATTGATGCAATCCCATGAATGCCTTCCCATTGATGACAAAGCTTCCAAATTACTGAGCTTCCCTTCTGCAAACTCATGATATGACTTATTAAACGAGCTTTCATTGCTAGAATAGCCATTGGAAAAAACTGAAGAATGTAAAGTTTTATCCTTTTGATAGCTCCTTAGTCCTTCATGCATTTGCAGTGTAATCTCTTTAGCCACTTCTATAGATTCAATTACATTATCATCTCTAGTTCTTTGATAGAGACTTTGAGGTGATGGATTTGTTGGAGAAACAAAATCCTTAAGATCATGTGTTCTTCCAGGACTAGGCTTCAAGACAACAATTCTAGTAGATTGAACTGCGAACTCATCAAATTTATGATTTTCTTGATCAGAATTTGCTTGTTTCTTAATCAATCTATCATTCTTCTTACCCTTTTCGGAAGAATTGTCATTGCCAAACATCTTTAGAGGTTTGATAAGGGTAATGTGCTTTGCGTCGTCCGGTGGAGTAGAGGGAAGCTGATAAGGCTTTTGTGAATCCAAAAACCTGATCAAGAGATCATTATTAGAGCTTAAAACATCCAAGGCATCTTCAAATTGCTTCGATTGGCGCAGTCTCTCGTCGGTTGACAGATGCTTTGCTTCGACAAATTTCTGACGAATGAGAGGCATTTTCCCCTCATCAACATCTTCCTTCATATTGCATGCTCTCTCAGATTGCAGCCATGTTTCATATCCATCTTTGTTCATCATCTTTAATCTATTTTCTAGCTGCCAATGTTTCAATGGCCACCCTAAATGATCATACATGTTTTGAGAATTAGACTCTCCAATTGGAAGGGTTTCAAGGCCCATTAATTTGGCAACTACATTTGGTGGATTGTGCCTGGACTTTTTTGCTTTGGACATTTCTTGGTCTATTTTATGATCTTGATGATGGGTTCTCCATTTATTTTCTAGCTTATCCTCTATCTGATCACTAGCATTTGATTAGTGTTGTCAAATAGCAGCTATGATAGAACATAGCAGAATTGTAACAAACCGCTACTGTTCTGTGATCTGCAATTGACAACACTTCATCTGGTTGAGTTTTTGAAAGTGAAGAAGCTGCATGGCAATTAGGTACCAAAATTTAATAATATATGATTATGTGAATAGATATCATAGAATAGCAGTATTTCAATTAAATAAATCACAAAGTACAACTATTACAGACAACTTGGAAATAAACAAAAAAACTAAAGACAATTCAGAAACCTCCAGATAAGCTAGAGAGAGCTGTTGGGGGTCTTGTTGTCCTTCCTCTTCCTCTGTCTCTGTCTCTGTCTCTCTGACTTTGCTTAACTCTATGCTATGTCCTCCATCCTCGCTCTCTTTGTAAAATGTTTTCATCAAACTACCATTGATTTATCTCTTTCCCCTACTTAATTCAATTGTGCGTGTTTGATAACAGAAATATGCATTCAACATAAAGGACAAGTTGTTACACTTTTATAGGCAAATAAAATAACGACATAATAAAAAATTGATCCAACTAATCTTGGCTATTGGTACGAAAAAGATGACATAAATGTTGAGCAAGTCATTAATTAAATGATATATAGAATAAAGAAAATGAATGAAATAATATTTCATTTTTGGAATACATTGACTTAATAGCAGGGAACTTGTGACATTTTGTCTTAACTCTTTTCTAAGATGAATGATTACCAAGTAGATAGTGTCATAAATAAAGAAGATTCCTTTTAAAGCAGATCCCTTAAAAAGAGTAAAGATAACAAGAAAGGCATATATACAAGTAAATAGAAAAAAGAAGCAACAAATTTTCCTAATTTTGTTAGCTTGACTTAACAATAATTATTTGTTTGAACTACCTTTAATGTGACAGAAGAACCTAAACAAAACTTTGGGATTTATTGGCGAGTAAAAACAACACATTTGTATCATAGAGTAGCCTTTAATCCTGGGAAAAGAAAAATATTGAATGGGTCATGTATCATTTTCTAATTTATGAGTGACGTACAAGTTGCACATGCAGTTGAAAGTGACCCTTTAAATATAACATAATAGCAAATCTAAATCTCACTTATAATGCTTGGTTTGCATAATCAATTGTATTAGAAAAGCAAACAATTATATTAATAATAATCTACTTTAATTAATCATGTGCAACATACCCCACCATTCCTCACGGTGTATCTTGCCTTCCAACACCACCATAGAGTAGTGCAGAAGAGTGTAAACCAAATTCAAATCTTGAGTAGCATGAAGATCACTACAACAGAGGATCTCACCTAAAGAAGTTGGAGATAATTTAGAGTTCAAGTTTGTGGTTTACTTAACGTATGGATCTTATACTAATTGCTTCACGTGTGTTGTACCCCCTTTAATAAAGGTAAGATCCACAAATTAGTTACATGAGATTTATCATTATTCAATATGTCAAAATCTGATGGTTTATTTCTAGTGAATCACGGGAAAGTTTATTAGATATGTGAAAATTATACACAATCAATTAAGAATTCCGATACTTGTGAAACCATTATTTTTTCAATTTGACTTGTAGATAGATAGTTCTGTTAATGATCTGACTTATCAAAAGACCATATTCTAAAAATAATATTTCCAGGAAAGGCACCCTAATGGACAAGTAATCTTGTAAAGACATTGCACAGTAATCCAAAATTAACCAAATACATGTGTGATTAAACGTCCTAGAGAATGTTAGACTCTAGAGGAACATCTCATGCGTTTCCTCTAGCTCATTGATATTATCACTGTTGTCCCGAGAAAATGGGCTTCCGTTGTCTCTTTGCATGGGCATATGAAGAAATGAAGAGTTATATATTTCAACCATAGCTTCACTATAATGATAAAGAACTTCCTCCTCATCTCCACCATTGATCTTCGGCTCGTAATTATCATCAATATGAAAAGGAGAAGGCATTATTATGCTTTGGGGTAGCTGTAAATTTTTAGAAATTGAACTTAGGTTATTTGAATGTGAACCGGTTAAGGATAAGCACCTAGGTGAAGACGAAAGCCAGGCTTCTGTATCAGGTTGATGACGATGGTGATGGTCACTGGAAACTGCTTTTCTAACCCAATGATGGTAAGGTGGAAGGTATATGCTGTCTTGAACACATGAAGTATCATCCTTAAAGTAGTGTTTACGGTGTGACAAGGACAATGCCGTGTGATTAAAATTCGTGTCCATTTTTTCGTTGTCTTGGTAAACATATTTTCTGAACTGAGATTTTTGATAACTCAATAAACCAGAATCCAATACTGAATTGAAGTCCTGTGGTTTGTTGAGTAATAAGGATGAGGGACTAAAGTGGAATCCACCAAATGAATCATTTGATATATGCTCTTCATTGTGGCCTAAAATTGGTAATGCAGGGGCCATAAATGGTTTTGCATACTTACTAATGATAGGTAAATTTATCTCATCATCTGTGTTGTCAAAATCTTTCCCCATAAGAAGAGGAATTGGTTCACTCTCAAGTTTTCCCAGCTCTTTGAAATGATCCAAAGTAAATATTTCATGCTTTTGCTTATTACACAGAAAACCATGATTTAAATCATTTTTGTCAAAGTAACTTGGAGTTCCACCAAATATGCTTTCAACTTCTGTTCTGAACTCGGGAGGATAGATTGGAAAGTCGATATGAGGAGTAATTAACTCAACTGATTGGAGGAACATAGGAGACAACAAATGATTGCTGAAGTGTGAGCTTGATTCAAGTTCAAGGAGTTTTCTCTTAGGTATTTGATGGAGTTCTGTACATTGAAAATCGAACTCTCGACAATCAAGCAAACTATATTTGGTATCATTTTCTACTTCGTTAAACCGAGATCCAAGAGCTAAGTCACCCTTGACAGAGCCACTGAAACTTGGACTTCTATTCAATTTGCACTTAGGTTCGGTTGTACTGTACCAAGGTTGAAAGTTCTGAGAATGATAGGTTGGAAACTCAGCATGTGAAGTCATTCTCTCACCCAACTCGAGAAACATAGGAGACACCAACTGATCACTAAAGTATGAGCCTGATTCAAGTTCAAGAAGTTTCCTCTTAGGTATTGGATAGTGCTCCTTAAATTCAACATCCGACTCTCTATAATCAAGCAAATCGTATCTGGCAGCGCTCTCTATTTTTCCTGGATTTAGATCATTGTGTTTCTGAACAGACTGAACAGAAGATCACTTTTGTCAAGGAAGGGAAGTAATAGGAAAGAATTATATCATTTCAAAGGGCTTCTAACACAACATACATTTTTTACAGTGCAGTCAGGGCTCAATGGGAACAGCCGACTAAGGAGCACATAAACAATATCAAACCTGAAAAATTCCTATTATAATCAAGAAGGCAAGGAGAGTTACATTTAATATCATTGTAAAAAATGTCTAACCCTTTTGAACAGAGTTTCTCTGTATCAGGAAATAAGGCATCTGCAACACACTGCCGTAATTTCTGTCTCTTTCTAGAAAAGATATTTCCATCCTCATACTGGTTTCCTGAAGTGCCACAAAGTAAAATGTTTCACAAAAGTTGTGTCAACACATTCTCAAACAAGAGCAATAGATTTTAACAAATGAGTGGTACCTGGTACAAGATTGGCACCGAAGACTCAGTAAAATAAGCTAATATGTTCAAACTGTTCTACACATTATTTTCCCCCACAACCCTGTATCACCTAAGCAATCAATACGAAGAAAATCAAACCTCCATGTGAAAATATGCTCTGGGGTTTGATGATGTCACTGCAATCCTGAGACTTTTTCGGCATGCTGCTGATAGAGTACAGGTCTGCATACACCACAAGGAAAACGATCTTTTGGTACTCAATTGTTGTTTAACAGGAAACTGAAAATATGGGAGGTGGGAACAGTTTACAATATTTCAACTTCTTCTAGATCACATTACTGAAGTCTTCCTGATTCAACTGAAACACTAGCAAGCTATGCATTTTAATTCATGACATAATCATGTGTTGATTAGGAAAAAAAAATGGCACACAAAACAAACTAAAAAAATCCAATGGGACTAAATAGAAAATAAGACTAGATATTGATAATTTGTGAAAACAGAAACAAAGTCACCAGAATGAGGAACACTTTCCTATTTATTCCTATCTATTGATATTGTTAATTTTGAAGCTTAATGATCATGCGTATCAGTTTACCTCTGTGGCTAATGTGGTATGAAATTCTCTCTTCGAACACACACCTGACTTATTCCAAGCTCCAACAAAAGGAGAAAGAAATGAGCCCATCTTAAAAGTTGGCACGTCCTGAATGATCCCCGAAGAGTTGCATCCTTTAGTGCCAACCCCAACATCATCAGTCCTCTCTGCATGACATAAAATCAGTGTTGCCAATAAGTCACGGAAAATAGTGGTTTGCTCAAATTCCGCTTTGCTACTGTGCTACAATGCCATAGTAGCCGCTATTTGACAACACTCTGCACTAAATAGTGGATCGCAAGACATTATCAATTTGTTCAAATTCCGTTATGCTACTAGTGCCGCTATTTGACAACGCTGCATAAAACATATCTCTTTTATTAACATATATCCAAAAACGCTGGATTCAATACATCTACAATTTATGTTCCGTAATTTAGTCCTTGCCATTATCATAAATTAAATCTTATAAGAGCAAACATGTATCAAACGAAGAATTTAATTTATATACACTGTCAGTGTAAAGAGCTTTTACCGTGTCAATCAATCACAACAGTCAGATCATTGGAAATGTTTGACTTTTACCGTAATTACTTCTAAGTTCACACACATGATTAATTGTGACATGTTGATGGTGTAAAACCCTTTACACCGATAGTGCATGAAAATTAAACTCATCAAATGAATTCACAACTTATCATCAAGTAGACAAATTAACATTTAACATATGTTGTGATAATAAAGTTAGTATCTGATGATATTATTAAACCAACCTTTGGAACAATCATCGAATTCAGGCTTCATAAATGACAACGAAGCATCCTTCTTCAATTTCTTAAAGAAAGCATACTCAGAAGTTTTTGGATCACCTGAATTCCAAATCACACGTCAAATTAACGCTTAACATAAACAATACAAAATTCAGGTTATTTAATTTCAATCCTCACAATTGTTATTTAAAAGGTGTGAAGAAGAGATAGAAAAACTTACATGTTGTGAAATTTTGTCTCTCCGATTTGGAAGTTGTTTTAGGGCTTTCATTTTCATGAGCGACGAAGTTAGGCTTCTTGTGGTGAGGATGAGATGGATCGTTGGGGTTAATTCGGGAAATTCTCATTTTCTTCATCGCACTACGGTCTTAGTCTGTAAAGAACGAACGGCGGTACATGGTGGAGTGTGGTGGCTATGGCCGTTATCGACATAAAAGATTTCCCGCCAAATTCCTCACTTTTACCGTTTTACGATTCTACGAATTTATTCTCATTTTTTTCACTTTCTTCTTTGTTTTTTTTTTTTTTTTTTTCACT
>JBBPBT010000656.1:2892288-2909769 GCA_037974875.1 Cicer bijugum | reverse complement strand
TTGGTTAATATTGTCTATTGTCATTACCATTAATTATTATTATTATTATTATAACTATAATATTAATGTGATATTAACAGATGAGCAAAATTGAAAGTGGGTGTCTTTTGTTAGGCAACAAACATATTTTTTATACAGGTAAAATTTCTTTGTTTTTTATTTTGTAGGAGGAAGGAAGGCTCACACAATTTAAAATATCAACAAAAATTTGGTGAAAAAAATGTTATTAGAAATAATTAGAAAATTGAGAAGTTTTCTAACTTACTATAGTATCAAAAACCGTTCATTTGTTATATAAAAAATTCATGAAATTTATTATTTAAAAAACATTTAGTTTTTGTAAATATTGCACTTAAGTATTTATAATACTGCAATTATTTTTGATAGTCTAAGAGTCATTAATCAACTCTAATATAAATAAATTCTTATATCAAATGTGCCAAATGTCCTCCATCCTCCATTTTCTCTTTTTCCAACAAAATATTGCAGAATAATTCGGTCCAAAAAAATTGAGAAAGTATTATTGTTCTAGTCTTTTCATGAAGTTTACTACTTTTTATGTATAATAATAAATCCTTAGATATGATCTTGTAGTAAAAACTTCACATGTCTATTTAAAATACAGCATGCTACATCATAAATGCCAAAATAAATGCCAAAATCTCAAGCAAAAAGATTCAATCTTTTGCATTTGCATGCAGTACTTAATACATTGTTGTTGTTATATAATACTATTACTCAAATTCTTCAAAGCAACAAAATAGTAAACATGGAGGGAAAGAAACAAAGCTCAAGCATCTATGTTTTTGCACTAGGATTCATTTTGGCTTTTGCCTTTCCAACCCTTTTGAATGCTTCAAGATTTTATGCAACAAAAGACCATTTGTTCCCTGAATTCATAAAGTGGCATACATTTATTGTGAATTCATTGAGCTACGATCAGAACTTGTTCACACATTGCAAATCAACAGATGATGATCTGGGCACCATTAATTTATCTCCAGGTTCCAATATTACTTGGAGTTTTAGGACTGATTTCTTCCATTCAACAGAGTTTTGGTGTTATTTGAGCAAAGACAGTGCTTCTGTTCAGTTTCGGGCTTTCTGGTATGATTCTCGTCTTTTCGAAAAGTGTAATTGGAAGAATTGCATTTGGGTTGCTAAAGATGACGGGGTTTATCTAAAAAATTTGAATCAAAACCGTGATGAGTTGTATCATCAGTGGGAAATGTGATGAAGCCAGTATTAGTTTTTTTTTTTTTAGTTATGTTTTTTAATAAATCATACAATAGGAAAAAGTATGTGTTGATTCAATTAAAGATAGGACAGGTTTTAAGGATTGATCTTGTTTACTGTATGATTTGGTTTAATTCATGTTAAATTTCTGTTATATTATTTTCCTCATGCTGCCCATAACCTGTTTCCAATTTCCACTCATGAAGTTCGAGATGAGATTATTATTATTTTTATTCTAAAGAGTTTAGGCAAATTATAAATTTAAGCTCTAAATATAGAGAAAAAAGGGGTATTTTGGGTTTGGCATTCAACACATCAAATGTTCCTAAAGCTACTATCTGAACTGTGCTTTCGAGATGATATTTTTTTTTTTCTTCTTATTGGTATGCAAAAGTATACTAAAAAGAGTATAAGGATATTCAAACCCAAATTATAAATGAAAAGAAAGTTAGAGGTGAGATATTAAAATGGTAAACAAGAGCTTGGGTCAATTTGTATACAGAAATGGCAAAAAAAAAGATTGATTATTAATGGTGATTAAATCTATAACTTTAAGAGAAGGCTCATAAAAAAGAAGGAATCCTAAACCTTGACATGGAACAACAAATAATTAGACCAAGTAAATGTTCATCAATTTAATTTCCCAGGCATTCAGACCACCAATTGAATTGAAGAATCATTACATAAAGAAAAAAAATGTCAGTATATAGTCTTCCAGATAAAAACCATTGTTTATTTAAGTTATATAACTACAAACGGCAATGTAAAAACTCATAATGCTTTCAAGGTTCAACCAACAGTTCTGACAAACCGGTAATGGGATTGGGTTCTCCTTAGGATGAGAGTGAAATTGTTCAGCTATTAGCTACCCTTGCTTTTAGCAGTAGCTTCTGATAGCAAAGTTTCAAGTTCTCCTTTCCGGTACAGCTTAAGTGTATCTGCACAAAATGAGGTAAGTAAGAGGTGAATATAAAGGAAATTTCACATTGTTAAGATTATTATTGAAACGTGCAGTGCAATGTTAGACATTTTGAAACTGGAAGAAATCTAAATTCAAATATGCATACAATTTTTATGTAGCACTAAAACATCAGATTGCAAGCATGTTTGGTGCCCAATAGGTGAAGGTGTTTGACATGTGTCTGTGTTCGACACTAAGCCGTGTGATTACGTTCAATCACTTTACATTTTCTTAAATTATTAGTGGTGTCTATGTTGGTGTCAATGTAGAGTTGTGTGTCACGTCTCTTCTTCATAAGACAATTTACAACTGCGGTTGTGTGCATTTTGAAGTAAACGCAGAAGAATGTAAAACGAGAATAACGTTTAATCACTGAGGAAAAAATTGATGTTTTGAGCAGCCAAGACATCACTCCTCAGTTAGATACGATAATACAACAAGACCACAAGGAAAATATACCTGTACAGCCACCAATGTGTTTGCCACCTGCAATGAAGAAAAATTTAGGGTGAGAAATAAACTGTTCCATTCAAAAGATATAATTAAATGCAGGGTAAGTAACAGACTTTTGTTGTTTTGGAAAATTATAATACGAGGATGTAATACGATATATTTATGCATAATTCAAGGCACAGGAAGAATGGAAATAGATATCAGGATTGACTGCGAGAAATTTCTGCGATTGTGAACGGTGAGTGTTGTGTGGCCTAATTTTTAAGTGCATGTTTGGTATCACAGTGGATTTGTCAGACTCACGTTGAGCCTCATTGATTTGCTCATAATCAATCACGGTCATGTCAGAATTGAAATAGATTTTGCTGAAGTGTTTGTTGTCAATCTTCTCCAACTCCCCATATATTCAAAAGATCCTCCTTAACAAACCCATTGGGAAATCCTGGTTGTTTCAAGGGAGTTTCCAACGCAGATTTGCAGAGAGAACGCCAGGCCATGCATTATTAGTTTTTCTCTTTACTTCTCACTCCTCTGCGACTGTGTGCGTGCATTTAGAAGATGCTTAATCGGGCCCAACCAAAAAAGTCTCTCCTCTCCTAAATTGAATTTCTTTTTCAATTGAAAAAATAACATACACTATCAACTGAGCTTATATCCCGTCTCCCTCTCTTACTTTTCTGGCACAAACACACATTCTTAGTTTCATAAATCACCAGATATTATGCATATTCAACATGCCTTCAACCCATAAATGCTCATTTATGTCCTGATATACCATAAGTTATACCTACCGTATATAACTGCTCAAGCTGAACATACACAGAATTCTGTACAGGGTTTTGCCATATCTAAGTTATGATAACCTAATCAGCGTGACAGAAATATAATACTATGTAACAAAATAGAAGCACATGTGAGTCAATAAAAAATGTATTTGGTCCAAATTTTGCACCAAAAACATAAATTTTTGATGACTCACTTTTGTTTATATTTTGTTACTGAGAGTACAACCTAACAAGCTCATATTCTATCATCTTTAATATCTTCCCTTGGGTTTAAATTAGGACAGATATTTCTCAAAAGGAACAAAATATGATCACATTCTAAATTAAAGTTTCCCTACTTCTCTTTTTCAACAAAACAATCTGAGTCACTAACAAGATATTTAAAAATGATAAGGAGCGCCTCACTCAAGCTAATTTGACAAGTTAAATGGAAGCAGTATTCCAGCAATTAACTTACATAAATGATATTTTAACACATGGATGGTTAACACAATCCAATACATGATTAATTACGTCGAGTGGATGATTAATGAATATAACAAGTGTCACAACTCATTAACCATCCAAATTGTGTTCAAACACACATTATTTCAAGTGTTTAAATATACATGATATCCAATAACCACAATCTGTGATCAAATACACATCTGAAAATGGTTAACGAGGTTCAGTGGATGGTTAATAACTAATAAGTTGTGACACCTCGTTGTATACATTAATCATCCACTAAATGTAATTAAATAACCGCAGAAGATTGTGAATACGTGAATTTGGGATTACCTTGAGTACAGGGAATCCAAATTCGAGTATGATCAAGCAAGAATAAGCATTATTTATGAACAACAAAAGAAGTTAGAATAAACAATTGAAGAGAGATGGTAGTGAGTTAGTTGTTACCAATAAACACATTTGGGACAGTGTATTGACCAGTGAGTCTTTCCAACAACTTCTGCAACTGTGGCCCTTGTGGACCTAAACATAAATACAAAAAAAAATACAAAAAATTAAGAATCAAACAATAGTTAGGGTTGGAGTAAAAGAGGTGAATTGAAAAATAGATACCCATTTCGTCCAATTCGAGGACCAATGGTTGGTAACCGAGCTTCTTGAACAATGATTTCACCTCAGAAGAATACCTTCAATTTAACAAAAAACAAATAATAGTTAAAATGAAAGCAGAATATGAAAGAAGAATATGAAAGAAGAAGAAGAAGAAGAAGAAGAAGTTAAGAAGAAGAACTTACGAACACCAGGATTTGGAATAAACGACAACAGGGTTTTGAGCAACGGTGTTTTTGATGGTTTCTTCGAGGCGAGAGCCAAACGAGGAAGAAGAAGAGGAAGAAGAAGAAGAAGAAGACATAGCTCGAGGGCAAGTGGGTGCGCGTGTTTTTGAGTATGATGCATTGGTGGGTGAAGAAGTGGAAATGGGGGTGCAGAAAGTGAAGAATTTGGGGATAGAAGAAGAAGAAGAAGAAGAAGAAGAAGTAGAAGGGTTGTTGTTGAAGTTAATGAAGCGAGGAAGAGTGAAAGTGTTTGTGAATGAAGCCATACTCATTCACTTTACTTTTCTTTCTGTCAATTAATCAAAGAAATAACGAAGCTGCTAAATGCTGCTGCTACTTTATACTTCGCCAAATTGGATTGTCTTTCGTATCTATCACTTTTTTTTCTTCTTCACCTTCTTCTTCCCCAATCACTTACTCTTAATTTAATATTAAATACATTCACGCTATAGTTTTTACTTATAACTACTATATTATATTCTTTCCATTTATTTTCACACCATATGAATAAAGAACTATAATTAATATTATAAATTTTATGTAAATTAAATATAAACATTTTACTAAATTGTTGTTTATTTTATATTAATTACAAAACTTAACAATACGATCATAATTAAAGTAATATTATAGAGATAAATTGCACCCTCATTGTAAAATGAGATATAATTCAATTGGTAAAATAATTTATAAATAAAATAGATGGAGTTTATTATCTACTTCATCAATCTTAAAATACCAACAAAAAGTTAATGTATTTGATCAAAAGAATTAAAAAATAATCTTTAAAAAAGAATAAATTTTTTTAATGTATTTGATTAAAATATAAATTAAAAAATAATGTATTTAACAAACATTTAATTTTTAAAAATATAAAACAAAAAGTCAGATGTTTTTTCCTTTTTCAAGTAAGCACCGTAATTTTCTACTTATCTAGTTCAACAACACCATAATTTTATGTTTCAAAATATTTGATTCGAAAATTACCAACAGTTCATCTATAATTATATATTATTTATTTTTATAACTTTTAGGTTTTTTTGGAAAATGAATTTATAGGTTTTTTTAACGAAATTAATAGCTTTTTCACTTTAACTGGATCCCCACAAATTAGGTATCCAAAGATCTTTTTCAGTAGACAAAATCCTAACAAAATTTTGGTTAAAATTTAATAAAAATATAAGCAGACACATAATTTATGTTTATTACTATAAAAAAATAATAATATACCTTCCATTGACTATCTTTGGCCGTTGGCGATGGATTGCGACACATACTTCTTAATGAATATAGACGTTTTAATGTACCAATTCCTTTGCAAATTGCCTATGAGATTCTCTGCTGTCAATTAGTGATGCATTTATGCCGTTCTCATTTTCAAAGCCGTTAGATTAACATTGGAAGACCCACGTTTATTTTGATTTAAAAATATAGATCATCTGATCTTAATCTAACAGTATTTAAAAATCGGCAACAAAATTGCAATATTTTTACTGCATACAATAACCGTTTGTATATTTTGCCCATCATTCTTTATATGGTCAAAAGTTTTTGTTAGCCGTAAAAGTTGGAGATTTTTTTTAGGCGCAAACAAAAAAATTGAAAGATTTAATTGTAAACACTTCAAAACTTAAAAATAATTTTGAAGGACTAAAATTGTGTCTCGTTCAAATCAGAGAACTAAAAATCTAAGTATCTCTTTTACAGCAAAAATTTAATTAAGTACTAATATTTTTTTTATATACAAGAGGGTCCATGGCCCATTAAATCTCAATAATTATAACTCTTATTTTCAATGTTCTTAAATATATATTAAAACAGATAAAATATATTTTAAATTTCTCAATCCAAATAAAATTTAAAAATATTTAAATGATATTAAAGGAAATAGAAGCTGGCACAACATAACTTATTATAAAGGTAGATAAATGAGTAATAAAGAATGTATTTTAGTTAAAACACTTTAAATGAACATTTTTAATTATGTTTCATAAAATTTAATATTTAATTTAAATCTTACGAGAATTGAGATATAAGAAAATAAAAATTATAAAAAATAAAACAAAAAACAAAAAATTTGTAAAAAAATATATTTGAATTAATTAATTTAAATATATATATTTTAAACATCTAAATTGATCTTATGAAGAAGCTTTTAAAAACATTAGAAGAGAAAAGAAGAAATTGACTTTTCCTTATCATGATATCTTCGCATGACTATTCCTAAGATATCCACAAACAATCAAAACACATCCACGGTGGTGCAAAAGTTATTAATTGTCCGAATGGTCTCTTCCGGTACATAGCCCAAAAACGCTTATAAAAAATAAAAGCCCAAACAAACTATTTATGAAATAGCCCAAATAAACTTTGACATGATATACTTGGATGAAAGCGAGAAAATTGGATTTTGTACCACCTCAATTAGATTTGTACCCTTTGATATATAAAAGTTCAATTTCCCCTTCATTTTATTGTAAGAAAATTGTTCCAAAAACCGTACCTCTTCACCAAAGTTTTTAGTACATAAATTTTTTCTAAAAAATTCGGTACACAAATAAACGATAGTGAAAATTTTATTTTCAAAAAATCTAGTATCTAAATTTTAAGAATATCGAAAGATTTTAAATGATCAATTTTTTTGATGATGTTAATTGTGTACCATAAGTTTTTATTGATGAAATTTATGATAGTTATTTTATCCTTTGAAAAATCATAAATTTCAAAATTTGATATTTTCTGTATGTAATTTTTTTAGGGTTTAAGATATGATACACAATATAATTATCAAAAATTTAAAAAATTAAAAATTTCAAGTTAAAAATAACTACAAGAAATTTTAGAAAAAAAAAATTGCAATTCAAAAACTTTATAAAAAATTGAACGGAGAAATTGCACGATACAAAAATCTACGTTCACTCGATATCTCGTTATTTATAAATCGATTAAAATCTTTCACTTTTTCTTCTAAAATCGACCCTAATTTTAATATTAAAATGTTAATAATTTCCTTACTAAATGAAAAAACAAGCTCTTATATAGAGTTACAAACTAAATAATAATGACTAAATCAAAACAAACAAAAAAAAAAACTTATCTAAACTTAAAGACATAATAAGTCTTGATAGACACTTGGATAAGTCTATATTATTCACAAAGAATTTTCATATCTATGCCAACATGTCATAGACTTGTATAGTCATTTAAAAAATGAGGTGGTGTTTCACATGCAACTGTCAGTTAGACCCTATCAATTCATTGTCAATATGTTCCATTGGAAATTTTCTTGTGATCACATTAATTCTAGCCACAAAACAGATTAAAAGCAGTCACCAAGATGCTTGTCCCCCAAAATGGACAAGAAACTCATGAGTTTATTTTTGAAATCATAATTCAAAAGTAAATATATACGAAAAACACAAATAAAATAAACGAGGTTTGATCACGGAATTTGACCACACTAATATCTATAAATCTGATTATAGATTGATTGCTGTATTTTTTTATTATGATTCAAACATAGTGCTTGAGTCAAATGCAAAAAAGCTCGAGCAATCTGCCCACTTATAACTAACTCTGAGTCATAGCCAACGCATTGCTCCACTCATTCAAACTATCCCTCTATCATTTACTCTACTCATTTCCCTTATTAACATCCATAAAGTCACATTCTGCATATCAAAGTGTCTTTATCAGCCAGGGCATTCTATCTTAGTCACAGCTGGTTATTCTTTGGAATGACCTTAAGTTTTTGCATTTGAAGATATAACACTTCATTGTATCCTCTCTCTAGTGAACATAATGGAGTGACAACTATGCCTGCCTGACTGAAGAAGGCAGCCATGGGATGAGGGTTACTGCTGTTGTCTACCCAACATGTCATGATACTATGTCTTTGTCTCTGATGCTGTCTGATATTTAAGGATGTTTGGTATGATATGCTTCTGCATAATCAGAATGATTATATATGTTAGGGAGATCTTGAGACATAATTTAAAATTGTAGATTATAAAGTGCTGCTCTGTGTTCTTTGCATTATAGCTCATCAAATACTTCTTTAACTAATAGCTTAGCCACAAAGGTATGTTTTTGTGGATTTTCATATATAGGTCCACTTGGTATGGATTGGACAATAGCATGTGAAGAGAACAGGTTTTGTTTTGCACACAAGCAGAAGAAAGAATGAAGGGCCCTTATGGTGAAGAAGAATAGTGGCAATCCCATGTGTGTAATTTTAATGCTATTATCAGTGAATGTCTCCAATGATAATATGTTGGAAGTATCCAGTAAATGTCAAAGTGAAACAAGACAAATTCATCTTTGGATTGAATTAAATATCTATTTTTGTATTTGAAATTGTAGAACCATATCAACTTAATTCCAATATTCTTAGATTTTTATATTAGACCTAACTAAATCTTACAAAACCGACTTGTAGGGGTAGGACTATCCACCACTTATAAATATATTGTCAAATCTTATCTTATCTAATGATGAAACTCTAAACACCCATCACTAAATATCTAAGCGTGACCCGATAACAGTGGTCTGATAGCAAGTGGTCCAATGGATTTAATTGAATATAGACTTTGATACCATTTTAGAATTTAGGTTGGGCCTAACACAATCCTACACTATTGGGTATGATGTGTGAATATATTTGGTGGATGAAAAGATCGATACACTATAATACCATCTTAAATTTTTATATTGATCCTAACTCATTTTTACAAAATTGGTTTTTATGGAGAGGAGTGAAGACTATCCACCAATTATAAACATATTGTTGAACCATTTGTGGGACTCTTAACATCAATATTTCTAAATAATATCTAAAATTGCAAAATATTAACAAGTTCGTCTCTCTGTCTGAATCAATTATCAAACACATCTCTAATATTATTCACTTAGTTTTAAATTTATTCAAAATATTGATAATGTAAGGGATTAAATTGATTCAAATTTATAATTTCAATTCCTAATTCGAGTAATAATGTGTCACTGACTTGAGGATGTTGTGGTGAAAATTATAGATTGTTAATTAGTTAGCATGTGGACTCCATCATATGGGCTGTTTTTACTTGCTTTATATATTGTTTAAGAAGGTGAATTGGGTCATATAGTAGCACTATCAAGTTTCTACACAATGAAAATATTTTGTATTTGGGGATAATTGTTGGATAAATAGTTTTGTATGTTTTAACTGTTTCTGTGAACATGGGAAGTTTCTACACATTGCCAGATTTGAACATGAAAATGTCTCTCAGTTAAGGCATGTTTAGCTGTTAGTGGAGGACAACTCTAGGCAATGTGTATTTGTGTCTTTATCAATTATTTGTAGAAGTACTGCATCCTTTTCTAAATGCAAATCTCATGAAGGTTTTGATGATAAAGCAGTGCCACTGCCAGTGAGTGTGACTCAAACTCAATAGAGACAACATACAAGCGAAAACACATCACCACAATAAACAAAGAAATAAAAAAGATTATTAAAAAACTCATGTGGTTTGACACTCCATACTTAAAAATTATAAAACCCTCTTAAATTAAAGACACACAATTAATTTTATTAGCATTTTTAAATGAAATTATATATAAATTAAATGTAAATAATTAACTTTTATTATTTACATCGTAAGATTAAAAGTAGGCCGATCAATTAATTTAAAATCAGTTTGCATATAAATTTCAGTATCTTATCCATATCCTACACAATACTTAATTCCCATTTTGAAGTGATCATGCTTCATGGTAGGTTACATTTGAGACTAATTAGTTAAGTGTAAGAAAAAAAAAGACGTTTCAAACTTTGAATCTTATTTAGTCTTACATGATTAACGCTTTAGGTCATATTACCTATATAATCTATAGGTATGTAAATATTTTAGGGGTGTAATCATGCACTGAATTTGGTCTACTTTTAAATGTTCCTCCCTCTCTCAAAAATTTACTGTTTATATCAAACTTTTTTTTAGTCTTTATTAGGTACTCATTGTGCAAGGATATGATAAAATGTAGTTAATTAGATATACACGTTCTTCATCACCTACTGCACTTGCTCATAGTCCTAGGATTTTGAATCAAGACTCATTCATTTTCTCATTTGTTTTTATTTCACAATTGACATATATATACACGCTTATATTTGCTACATTAGAATAAATTTTCTTTGATAAATCTCATTAAATATACATAAATTTTAATTTAAATGATAAATATCAATATTATTAAGTTAGATGTCATGTGTTGAATTTAAATTTAAATTATCACAATCACTTAATTATGATAATATTTATTATTTATTTAAAAAAAAACTTATGACATTGTTTTTACTAAAGTTAAACCTTAACAATAATTTTAAATTGAAGTGTTTCGTTACTTAAATAATAAAAAAAATACGATGATATTTGATATGGTAAATTACAAGTTCAAATCTCCCCTACTTCGTATATATATAT
Source organism: Cicer bijugum (assembly GCA_037974875.1). Lineage (NCBI taxonomy): Eukaryota > Viridiplantae > Streptophyta > Magnoliopsida > Fabales > Fabaceae > Cicer > Cicer bijugum. The sequence goes on along the minus strand of JBBPBT010000656.1, from coordinate 2,898,590 downwards.
AATCTGTTTAACTCTTTAAAAGAAGTCTTGAAATTAATAGTATTCATTTGATAAACATGGAAACAACTCACATCTACGTATGCAATTTACATTAAGGCATTTAATTTGTTGCTCTAAGAGTTGAGCATATGCAAAGCAACAAATGTTTGTTGTATATACTAAACAGTTCTCTAGGTTGGCGATCAAAGTCATGTCAATAATTTTAAAAATATATGGTGACATAGATACCTAGTTATAGAGGCAAAATCTTTCAACATACAAAATAATCACTATTATTAATTAAAGAAGTCTTTACAATTTCTTATTGATGAAAAATAATTTATTTTAAATTCACGATGTTAGAGATGAAGAGAGAACTATAAAAATTATCAATTTAATCATTTTTTGATTATTAAAAATGAATTTAGATTTTATATATATAGTAATTACATGATTCTCATGATCCTTACAGTTGTTACACCGTTTAATTGCAGTAGAAAATTTATATATATTAAAATTTTATTTCAAATTCATTACCTAAGATACACAATCTTAACTCACAAGTTATCACATACATTAAATATGTGGACCTGTAGACCTTAATATAAGAAATACCTTCTCTACTATTTTGAGAAAAGACAATAAGTTAGAACATCTAAATTTAATTTGTGTCATATTGAAGTTTACCTTATATCAGATCACATGAAGATCTAATGTTAGATACTATACATCCTGGAGATAGAGATCAATTAATTTGTTGGCTAGCTAGTAGCTGCTTTAAATCTCTACCGACTTGTATAGAAAGTCTATGTTCAAAATTCCTCAATTAGACTACTCCCAAAGTCTAATCACTATAAGCAACTTAAAAGAAAGAAAAGGACATAGAAATATAAGATGAAGCCTAAATATAGAAAAAAATTATTAACTTTTTTGCTTTAGTTTTCATCAAGCTTGGAATGTTCATATTTAATCACAAAAAGTTAGCCGCAACTCAAATTTAAACACAAATAATTAACTAACTGTATGTTGCGGTTTTGATTCTTGTTAATGCTATTTTATTTTTCCAAAAAACAACATTGGTTTTTGATAGATGATGATGGGAAAAAAGATACAAGCGTCAATAAATAAATTTTACAAAGTAAAAATGCAAAGTAGAGATTGGAAATGAAGTTGAAACTTTGTAAATTAAGTTGATTAATGAAGTGTGTTATTACATGTATAATTACCTAAAAAAAAGATTGAACAAAAAAAAAAAGCCTCATCATCCTTGGTTTTGAAAAGAAAGGCCCAAAAACAAGAACAAAATCAAAAACTTGGGCCTATGGAGAGGGCTGGCTCTATCTCTATGCTATCTGATATTTTTTGTTCTCTGTATTTTTTACAAAGATATAGTTATTTTTGTATATACACAAGAAACAACACTAGAATTGTGAAATGCAACGTCTATGACAAGCAGTGATGTGTTGTTTCTTTTGCTTAGTTTCTTGTTTCCAAACTTGAGAAATATCTTGAGCAATTTTGATAGCATCATATGAAGAACCAGATAGCCCTCTCCTTGTAAATCCAACAGCATAAAGTCCAACTTTTCCTTTCCAACCATTTGGGAATGGTGACTTTGGAAATCCATTTTTTGAGAAAAATTCACCTTCCTACATACAAAATAATCCAAAATAAGATTACTTACTTGCTCCACACAAAAATACTTATTTTCATTTTTCAAAAAGATAAATATCTCTTTACATAATTGCAGAGACTAATCCATCAAATTAATTGATATCTCTTTAAAAAGTTAATTTTACTTGACATTTTTTTTATACGTATTAATCAAATATCAAACTACTAAATCAATAATTAAAAATCTTCTGTTAGTATGATATTTTTTTTATGAAAGAAAAAGGACAAAAACAAATTTGACCCAAAAGAGAAACTAAATACACAAAAACAACAGAATAACACATAAAATAAATATAAGAAATGACATATTTCTGACCTGAAGCCAAGAAGGGACATTGCTACGATAACCAGTAGCAAGAATAACAGCATCAACTTGACTCTTTTCACCATTAATAAGTTCAACAAAACCATTGGTGAATCTCTTAATTCCAGGCACAACTTTGATATCACCAGATCTAATTTTGTCCAAAGTTCCAATATCCAAAACAGGTGTCTTACCCTTTTTGTTCTTCATCTCCAATGGACCCTCCAATGGTCTTTTAAGTCCATATTTCTCTATGTTTCCAAACACTAACCATGCCAACATCAACAAAATCTTATCAACTACCCAAATTGGTAACCATTTCATCATCATAACTGCCAATTCAAATGTTGATTTCCCAAACACTTCTCTAGGCAACACATGAACCTATTTAACCAAAAAATAAAAAAACTTCATTAGTTTTTTAAGAACAATTTAAAAGACTAAATTGGTTAACAGATTAAACAGGAAAACTTACAGAGCTACGAAGAACAATAGAAGGTGAAGCATTATGATTAGAAAGATCAAGTGAGAGTTCCATTCCAGAATTTCCACAACCAACAACCAAAACTTTCTTCCCTCTAAAAGCTTCTCCTGATTTATAATCACAAGCATGTAAAATTTCACCATTGAATTCACTGAAGCCTTCAATCTCAGGAACAACACACTCTGCATTCTCACCAGTAGCAACCACAAGCCACCTACAAATATACTCAACTTCATTTTGATTCAAAACACAACTCTTAACTCTCCACAATCCACTTGTTTCATCATATCTAGCTGATTGTACACACTCATTGAATCTCGGCTTGATTTCGAATCGCTTAGCGTATAATTCAAGGTAGTTTATGAACTGTTTCTTTGTTGGGTATTGAGGAAAGTGTTGTGGGAATGGAAAGTTTGGTAATTGACAAAATTGTTTTGGGAGGTGAAGTTTTAATCTGTCATAGGTTCTGTTTTGCCATAGTGATGCTATGCAATTTGATCTTTCAAGGAGAATGAATGGTACATTTTGTTGTTTCAGACATGATGCTGTTGCTAAACCTGAGGGTCCTGCCCCTATGATTATAGGACCGTTTACCCAAATGCAACGATGTGATGAAAATGTGTCTTCATCATTTTCAACTAGTGGAAACAAATTCTCCATTTTTATGTTTTGTATGTTTTATGTTATTGTAAGAGAATGATGTTATGAGATGAAAAGTTTGTGTTTTTATTTTTTGAGAGAATTGAGAATTGAGAATGTGAGTTTGGAATGAATGGAGAGGGAGAAGGGGTTGGAGGGACTTAAATAGAGGATTTGGGTCTATGAGAGTTGATGTGCTTTCTAGCTACCTTTTTCTTCATCTGTGACCAAAAGTTTTTATATTTTTTTAAAATTAATATTTTATTTTGACATTATTATTTGGATCCTACTAAGTTGTTGTGCTTAAAATAAAAATATTGTGGAGAATTAGCATATAATTTGGTGTGGGACTTATTATTTCCTTCTAAAGTTGTCTTTGTCATGATTGCTGATTGATGGTTTGGATTAGATTGTTTATATCTCAGATGGTTGCCAACCTTTAATACTACTCTCTTATAAACATATAGGTGAAATTAATTATGTAAATTTCACTATTTTATATGTGTCTATTTTCAAAAATGGAAGATATATGCACATGAATTTTATTAAATAAAAAAGTAAATAGTAAAAATAGAGTTTTTGAGTGAGTGTTGATTGTCCTATTTGAATTGATTGAAATATATGAGAATTACAAAAATTTGAGAAATTTGTGTTCTTCATGCAATTCAAAAGATTAATCTCCACACCACACAATTATGCCACATGCAAATTTCAAGTGGTAAAGGTTTAAAGATTAATTCTTTTGAACATACTACATAATTTAGAATTTAGATATAAATAAAACTTCTCTTTGAAAATCGCAAATACAATTATTGCAATGAAATAAATATTAGTCATTTTTCTAATGAAATAAAAATTACTTTTTTTAGTGAAAGTTATGACTTTTGCAACTAGTAATACTAAAAAAAAAATTAGTATTTAAATGATTGTTCTTTTCCTTTTTTTAACACACATATATACATGTATAGTTGCAAGAGTAAATATTAGTTAACACCATGTGCCAAAAGTATAATATTTACAAATTTTTAAAAACTTTTATATATGTATCATTACAGAGCTTGAACATGCTTGTGGGCTTGAAATGCATTAGATGTCTATTACTCACATATAAAAACCACCTATTGAATGAACCACAACAATCCATCCGTAAATATAGTTTCTAACAAGCATTGTTTAGTTATCTTCTGCACAAAAATGAATAAGAGTGGAATGCTCAATAGATAAAAGCATAATTTCTTTTAAGAATAATATCTTGAAAGAAGCTTATGGACTTTAAAGGACAACTCTCTTATCTTGTAGTGCTAATTATGCTTCTCTAACTTCCTTCTTTTCTATGCTAAATTGTTGTAGCATCTGGTTGCATTTAGACTCAATCTATTTTTGTCCTACATACTAATCTATTTTTCAACAACACGTGAAATTTTATTAAAAAAAAAACAAGATAAAATATCAATACTAAATTGTAAAACTAAATATTCAAAAATTGATGCTATTAATGTGCAAATCATTTAAATTATGATAATAAATCAAGTTAAAAAACTAAGATAACTCTTAATTATTAGAGTTATCATCTACCCTCATATATAATATATTTAGATTTTAAAAGAAGACGTAGTGTCAAACTCACTTGTGTAGTTACTTTTAACGATAGCGTAATGTGATAATTCAGTGACTCTCCTTTTAATCTAATAATAATATTGAAATTGATAGTTTGTAAATACAATGTTTACTCGTATCAATCGTCTTCCTTATAATAGTAGTCAACTAAATGATGTCTTTTGTTGATGCATGTGTGCCAACAATGGTACCATATAAGTGAGAGTATTCATACACTAATATCTTAAAGTTTTAAATAAATATATAATATTCAATTTTATTGTGTGGTCGGTTTTATTGGACTTTCTTCTTGACCCAATAGCCCATTAGATATAGAGACGAAAACAACCAACTAAGTTTTTTTAAATCTCACCATAAAATCTATAAGATTTTATCTAATTTCATTTTAACAGGCACAAAAATTAGTTAATTGCATAACCAAAAGAAATCAAAATGGTAAGCATACCAAATTCGATACCTTACTCTGTCTCATAGTCTGTGAATTGTTATCGTGTACAAAATAAAGTTAGGTAGAAAATACATATAGATGTTTGGGATTCTCATGCACTAATATGATTATTTATTATGATGACATCTGTACAAACCGGTAATAGCCAATAAATCGATTGGGCGTATGTGAATTATGAGGACCTCCATTTTTCAATGTAATGTTATCCTTTAGGTAAGATATTTATGTGATAATTTTTTGGTTTTAATGGAATTAATTTACTAATTAATCATATAACACATATTTTTAAATGTATTTTATTATGGATACCTAAAAGTTAAATAAGCATGTTATAAAAAAAATAAAAATAAAAATACTCAATCTTAATTACTTAAATATTTATAATACAGTGATTCATCAAAGATATTAGAAATATATGAATTTAATACTATTAAAATATATAAATTATGTTAGGAATATATGAATTTAATATTTTTAAAACATATAAAATATATAAGTGTGTGTGTCTTAGGCATTCTTGAGATGAAGATATAAGATTATATATAGTGTTCGGTCTATAGAAGACCATAATCTATATATAGGTTGATAGCAATTAGGTCATTAATTCTAATTAGATTATTAGTGATATTCATTTATATTTGAACTCATATTAATTAATTAATTAATTATTCAAATAAAAATCTAATGAATCTTATTATTTAATTTAATCATTGTCTTTAAGTCTTAGTTTCATTAACAAAATCACCATATTGTTGGATTGGAATCCGTGTCCTCACAATTGTTTGTGAATTTCCAACGATAATTATATAATCTCATCTATAATAAAAATAAAAGAAAATCACTATTTGATCTTCTAGTGCTCCTAATCATTTGAATTCTCCTAGTTCAGACAACAATGAAGATAATGAAAATGATATTTAATTTTGCTTTTAATTAACTCCCACTAAAATTATTATTTTCTTAATTTTTTACATTTGAATAGTGTTTTTTATTTTTATTTTTTATAATTATCACTTGTAGGTGAAGATTAAAAACTATTTTGTTGATGAAGATGAAGTTTTGACAATTAGGTTATTTTGTTGAAGATTAAAAACTATTTTGATGAAGATGAAGTTTTTTTTTTATTGCTTGTTATATAAGACTTTGTTTGTTATGTT
>JBBPBT010000656.1:2858314-2883556 GCA_037974875.1 Cicer bijugum | reverse complement strand
AGACTGAGTAAATTTTATTCTTAACAAAATCAGAGGGTAAAATTTATACTATAAAGACTATAAAAATTAATAATGTTAATTAAATAAAAAATATAAATTTGAGACCTAAAATTATTTGAGGTCTAAGATGGTGATCTCACTTATTTCTAAGAACAGATCTATAAACTTATGGAACAGAGGTCAATTTTTTTAATAATAAATATTAAATTAAATTTAGTTAAATTATATATAATATATGAATAATATAATTGTATATAGCCAATTTTATTACATATATAAAAGCAACATAATATAATAAAATCTACTATTACGCAATATACATATGCGTGAAGGAGAAGGGGAGGGTGATGGATGAAGTGTATAATAATTTCGATATATTTTTAAAGAAATATTTAAGATTTATTTATAAGTTAAATTTACATAAAAATAGTGCTTATCCAAAAATATAAAACTAGTTAAAAGAAACATTAATTCCTAAACCATTTTTTATTTTCTTAATTTGATGAAAAAGTTGGCGGTCAGAATCATTGTTCTCAGTTTATAATAATGTTACAGCTAGCGATTCATGTATAATTTGATGATAAAATAAATAAGAAAATTTGATAACGATGTCTACCAATTACTAGTTCTTTAAAGTTGAGCAGAAATCGTACGTAAGGGCCAAACACAAAATGGAAGTGTGTCCACTTCCACAATTGAACCCCTAGGCCACAAGTTAAATGTAAATAGGATCACGTATATATATATATAGATAATATAGAGATATACATAATACATGCATATCTATACATTATGGGAAGTCCCGTCAATGGACTAATTTTTGGTGCCAAGTGCAATTTAAATTTGAAAGTAACAACTACTTTGGAATTTTCCTTTTGGGTCATCATGGTCATATTAATTAATATCACAAATAAATAAAACTATATAGGTAGTTATAACTGTGACAACGAATTTGATGAAAACGATTGTTTCCGCTACCTAGTTGGCTAGTTAATGATAGGTTGTGGCTAGCACACGATTAAGATTCATAATTATAATACAACATGCATATACTCACTCATTCAATGCAATATTGCATCTACAACATGTTTTATGCTTCTTAGACGTCTAATTGTTAAACTCTTTTAGCGTGGTGAATTTAAATAAAATTCACATTTAATATTCAATACATCTTAAATAAAATTATTTTTAATAAAGAAAATATAAGAAGTAAAAAAGAGTAAAAAGAGAATAATAAAAAGAAAGAAAAAAGAGATGAAGAGTTGCACAACACTCTTAAAATTGATCTTTATATACTCAAAAAAAAAAAACAAAGACTTAATTAATTAACGTTTCTATATAGAGGGGAACAAACTTTCCGGTAATGTGGTTGAGGTTAGTTAATTTCCAATTTATCAACTCAAAATATAAGCCCATTATTGTTGTCAATTATTTTTTCTCTCTTGTTTTTTTTTTTTTTTGTTCATTATCCTTAATAACAGTTTTTGGCAAATGTTTTTTTCATAAGCAAAAATATCAATAAATAAAGTATGACACACAGCATAAATTTGACGGTCCATAGTTGGGGAGAAACTTTTATGGTACTGTACTATTGTACTATGGAGCTACTTGTCTTCTGCCAACTATCAGCTTGAAAAACTAACATTTATTACACTATAAAAACAATAACGAGCTGAAAATAAAATTATAAGACGGTGTTATGACAAGAAATGCTAATAGCCTATTCTTCGTAAGGAATAATTCCTAATAAATAAAATCTAAAAAAAATATTATCCATGAAATATTATTATTGTATATATAATAATAGTAATACTAGATATTTTTGTGATATTATTTTATAAGTACAGTTTAATTGATAACGATATTGTTATGCATAAATACAATTTAATTGATAATGATATTATGTATAGATATGAGTTTAAATGCGTGATATTTGATCAAAATAATATTTTTGTCGTACTATGACTATTTGTTATTTATTATTTCCGTCGATTCCAATGAAAATAGGTCCAACAATGCCTAGATTGCCATCAAAAGAAATGAATGCTCACATAGATCAAATGTGAATGAATACTACTGGTATTTCTACAACTAGAGGTAGGTCGGATATATATAATATAGGGAGAGAAAGGAAGAGGTTCACTTTTTTTCTTAGCTGGCAGACTATCATGAAGCCACCGGGACTGGACCAATAATAAAGGGTGCTTTTTTTTTTTTTTCAGGTAACCCTTGTGGAGTAGTAATGTTTTCTCACTACATGGCATGGACCAAAGTTATAACTTTTAATAAAGACTCTATTCGTTTTCTTCTGCCATGCACATTTTCAATCTATGACTATGATTTATAAGATCATAAAGACCAGTCAAATGGCAAGATATATTTAGCTATACCACTAATTAGGATATGATGGTCCAATGCAATAACAGTACCAATAGGGAGGTCATTAACTTCTGGTCCCAATCCATATTCTTGGGGTTGGCCTAATTGGGTTGCATTGCAACCTGAGTTTTGAAGCTGCTGGCTGCTGCTAGGGGAGAGGGCCATTTTGTAAGAGTATAAAATTTTAACACACTTCAATGTAAAACACTCTTACACAAACAATGATATAATGATTTGATCACACAAGCAAACACATTTGTAAAAGAGGATATAAATTTTGAAAATAGAGTGATAAGAAAATCTATTTAGAACAAGTTTCCCTAAAAGCGACATGTGATTTTCCTCTACAAAAAATTGTTTCTATCGAAGCTTGATTTAACTTTTATTTCAAGCACATGTATAAGACAATTTATTGTAGCAAAATGAATTCCAATACTACATTACTGTATTATCACAGTAGAGTTGCAATGTATTGCATGAGAATATTCGTTTCAAACCTAGGAAACATTATTCACACCCATATAAATGCACATGAAACATTTTTTAATTTAATTACGATGCAGTGTATGAAAAATTAAGAATCTCTTGAACAACCTACAAGTCTAACTTAGTGTATGTTAATTGATAATCTTTCTCTTGCAACTATCTCCATATCTAGAAATTTATGGTGATATGAACAGAGTCTGTTTGGCCATGTCGCACTTAATTGCTAAGGGCCAAAAGAAAATAAAAGAAAACATAAACAAAGCAAAGCTTGAGTTTATACTTCAGAATATGAACACCCTATTCATTATGTATCAATGTTCATTCTTATCCCTTTACAGTAAAAACAAAAGTGGAAAGTGAACTTGGACCTCAAAACACAATCATAATCAACTCAGCTTTCACTTTTTAATGGTTTCTTTGGCCAGATTAAACAGGATAACGGAATGGACATACAAGGCAAGCTCACTAATCTTAATAATATCCGTACCCCCTCTTTAAATTGAAGATTTTACAAATGAATGCCAAGAAAAGAATGAAAAAATAACTTTACATCAGAGCCACGACGATGCAGGGACACGATAAACAAGATGCAGCAGGATGGTGAATTGAGAAATAAAAATATGTAGAACGAAAAAAGAATGAAAGCAGAAATGGATTTACACCCACTAGGGGAAAGAATCAACAACTGATTTTGTTGATTTCCTTGACTGACTATGATAAATGTATACTATTATGCTTCCCTTGCCGCCTACTCATTCAAAAATTGGAAGGCGTGATTCTCAAGAAGCTCGTCTGCTGGTTTCATGTCTGAAAAATCTCTCTCTTGCAGTGATGTAGAGAGGTCATCAACTGAGAATGGGATGCTGTAGTAAGAAGTAAAAGACAGTCAGTGAACATGTAACCGATTTGAATTATATCTTCTTTTGTCCAATTAAATATCAATTAAATAAAAACCACAATCAAAGAATTGAGTTAAAACGTAAAAGTCTGATAAACAAAAATTAATTGATTATATATTTTTCATGTGTCAAACAACAAAATTATATCTATACACTTTCCCCTATCATCTACAATGGCAGGTAATATTCTCACTCTCTTGATTCTAAAGATCAAAATGCATTAGTTGGCATTCCATAAACAAGCACTCTCACCTGGAAGTGTCATCCAACAAGAAAGAATCACTCTGAGCATTATTAGAGTCCTCAGCCATAAGTACCCTCATGCTTGAAAGGACCTGAACGATTTCACCATGTTAATAGTCTGCTGTTATGGGAGACAATATAGTGGAAAAGAAAAACTTACATCTGAAGATACGCTTCGAGTGTTGTAGTTAGCATCCCAGTAAAGTGTGCATACTCTGTACAGCTGCTGGACACTCATGATCTGATGCAGAAAATTTGTGGGAATAAGGAAGAGGAACATGAGAGAAACACATAGGGCTTGGAAAGCCATAGTTATGCAGAGCATGTGCTCAAAGAGAAAGAGATTATGCATTTGTTATTCATGCAAATATCGAGTTCCTTGATCACCTTCCAATCCATCTTAGGACTAAATGCAGATATAAATTTGAATTTCAGTCTTAGCAGTAGCCTCATGCAATCTCGAAGTTTAATATGATAAACAATCAAGGCAATAAATGATATCTGCACGTCCTATACTATCACACAAAGCTTCAGATGAATACTTACAGGGCATAAATCATTAATGATTTCATCATAGGATATCCTATACTTCTGATGAATAACCTGTGTAAAAATGACAACAATTAAACCAATAAATGTAATTAAGGCATTGAATTTTGATCACATCATATAAAAAATATTTATTAAGGAAAAATAAATAAATCTCCAATTTGGACCAAATACATCCACTTTTGTTGACTCAACTTTCTCTTATAGTTAGGACCAGAGGGAGTAATACACAGGATGCAGTTCCTTATGAACTAATATAGGCAGATACCTTCAATGGTTTTCAATTTTCCTTTCTCTAATCCCATAAAGCAGATGGCATCAAGGTAATAATAGGTTAGAGAATTATCAAATGCATTGAGACTCCCATATTGAATAGTGATATGGCATGAATAGTGGTTATGAGGGGTTCGCATTCCTCAGGCAAATTTATGGGGTAGAGTTAGGCACAAGCCAAATTCTAAAAGAAGGCTTAATCACTGTGTTGCCAAAGCCTGTTTCATTGCTATCCTGGTTTCTAGCAAGTTGGGTATCTGTTTCATTTTGATTTATAAATATTTAATTGCAAAAGTACAGTGCAAAGCCACATGGGTATTTTAGACAGGAGTTATCCTACGATAAAACCTAATGATGAATTATCATATTTTAATTAATTACAGTAAGTGGAAACAAAACATGATGCATGGTGAACCACATTGATTATCAAAATTTTGAAACATCGGTAATATAAATGGTAAGACAATGTGGTTCACTTACCAAGAATCCAACTGCCTGTCTTATGTGCTTGAGCTCATCCCAAGATGTCCCAGCATACTGCAAACCCAAGGCAATTTGGTAAGAGTAAGACATTTTGAAGATACATACATACACCAACCCAAGAGCCATACAAAGTAACCAAAGGTGATTACCATATTTTATTACAACCTAAGTAACATATGCAATAACTCAATCAATCTAAGACAATAAAGTCAACATAAAATGAATACCTCCTCCTTTGCTTGGCAACACCAAAGCTCCAATTCTGCTAAACCAGCCTTCACATATTCCCCATTGCTGAATGTGCAACAATCACGCCGTAGAAGAAGACTAATAGCAATCATTTTTTAAAAAACATGAAGTTAACCTTTCAGATAAAAACATCATAACAACCCAAAGACTGTCAAAGGATGCATGCAGAAACTACTTACCTATTGAAGAGTTGAACATTAATATATGAAAATGTTTGAGTGAAAATCTTTTGTATAAGGACAGGAGGAACCTGAAACCCAAAACAATTGTGTATAAGAAATTTTTATAACATAAAAGGGGCAAAAAGTAATTATTCAGTACTAAAAAAGATAATAAGCCATAATTTGTTTCTTACAAAGTTCTCTTTCAGAGTACAGAGAATGGTGTTGAGGGATTCAATAATACTCTGCCAGTGACCCATGGGAGAATCTTTACCAAAAGATCGGCCAGATCTTAAGACTCCCTTTGATGTTCTTGGTGCCTGTATATCAGCAATATGAATTTCATGAGGAACAGTATTAAAAACCTATGTGACAAGAAACACGGCAGAGGACCAGAATCCTTTTAGAAATTTAAAGAAACAAGAAAGTATCTACAAAAGGCAGATAGTATATATGGACAACATATGCGAGGAAGATAGTAGGACATTCATCTCCCACTCGAATTTCAGATTCAGTTAAATAATTGTATCCAAAATACCTGGATACATAATGAAATAAATGACGCCAACTCTTTCTTCAAGTTGTCCCGCAAGATACCATATATTTTCTCCACATAGGCTGTGAGCTGTTGCTTGAAAAGCAAAGCAGGATACTTAGCCTCTACCTTGCGTACAATCTCCAATCCTGGGGCAGGAAGGTTGGCAGACGAAGGAGATGATCGAAAACCCTGCAATTCAGGCAGCAAATAAATAATAAATCTTTAAGTGTGAAAGGGAGAATAGATTGCAAACAATGTAAGATTATTACCATAGTCATTCTTCCAAACAGAGATGTTGGATTTGGTGGTTTTTTAACTGGGGTTGCATCAGTTGAACCACCAGATTTTAAACTTTGTTGGAGCAAAAACAATAGTGCAGACGTATTTGACAGCCAATAGGCCATAAGATCGTTGTCATCTTGATTCTGGAAAGTCAGTGAGGACGAAAAAGTTATACTGGATAAGGGATCCATACGTTATTTAAAAATACAAGAAAAAACCAAAATTATAAACTTTCATACAAAAATTACAATCATATTATTTAACAACACAAGTGACAATAACTTACAACAAATGATATAAACTATTTCAAGAAAAACTGCTGGAGGGTAACTATAACAGTTGAACCATAAAACTACCAGGGGGAAAAAGCAACATTTACACCAGCATTCATTAACTTTTAACACTTAATTTGAATAGTAACCATCATATCAACACAAAAAATAGAACTAAACCATAAACACAAACATGCAAACACACGCACACACTCCTAACTAAAACAGCAATTATAAACTGATGATGAACACTACATTCCACTAAACTACATATTTATTATTTTAGAATATACTAAATTAGAATTAAATAATATTCAGTTCAAATATGACATGCACAGAAACGCCTGATCTCTTAACCATTTAGTTATACAGGTTTTAATATCATTTCAACGATTAATTTTCCTAAAAGCTCAAGCTATTAGGTGAAGGGTCATTGTATTATAATTTTATATCTCTAAATATAAAAGTTACCTCAATTGCAGAACCAATCATCTGGATAAGGCGATCAAATACACTTGTTCTTTCAGCTTCAAATGATTTCCAGTGAAGAAGACATTTGTAAATTGTGAATGCAGCAACTGGCTTTCCATGATGGAAACCAATATTTTTCATGACACAATTGACAAGTGCATCAACATATTCCTACATAGAAATAAGAGTTAAAAATGTGAACATAATTGCATAAAGAACTTATATATTAAATGTCAATTTTTTTGGTAATTAATTATAAAATGTCAAATTTAAGCACGCACATGCTGACGTTCAATGTAGGATCTCCTTAATTTGCTATCAGATTCTGTACCAAACTTCTTCACAGGTGCGACACTCTGTGTTTCCTGCCAAGATAACTCATGTAAGATTCCATTTAACAAAAAACCTGGCATTTTATCGAAAAGGAACGTGATAAAAGAGTAGAAAATAATGTACATACAGCAGCTTTCTGATCTTCTACGATATGGTGACCATTTTCCAACTTCTGCAGATAAAAACCAATAGCCCAAAATATTCACACTTACGTACAGAGAATGCGAAAATTCATACTTAAGCAAACACAATTTAGTATCTACCTCATATGCATGGGTAGAAAGGTGCTCTGACATTGTTTTTACAGATGAGTTTACCAGAGACTGTTGCCGAAGAACCTGGTTTTCGGATTCCATATCTAAGAATTTCTCTTCAAGCCTAACAATATTTATTTAAGTAAAAAAAGGTCATGATGTACACATCTTGTAATTTAATGGTCAATGAATGGTTACTGCTTCTTCATACCTTTGCATAGAAGTTTTCAACTGGATTATTTTTGATTCAGCATCCAAAGCTTGCTTCAACCTTTCTTCACTGATTTTATTTGCTTCTTCATACCTTTTCTCTGTTTCACCAATTTTCATTTCCAGTGAACTCACCAAGGTCTGCAATGGACTCCAGGAAGTGCAAGATTAATAGCAAGCGAATTCAAGTATAAAAAATACTCATTTTCCCTCAAAAAAAAAAACTCATTTTTAGTACACTGGAGATATTAATGCCCATAATCAGCTCACCTTGAGTTTCTCATTTTCACTAGTGAGCTTGTCCATAAAAGCATGGTCAACAACAGGAACCTCCTGTATGACAGGCACTCTCTCTGCTTCTCTTTTGGCAGCCTCTCTCTCCTTTTGGAGCAATGTCTTAGTTTCTTTGAACTGAAGTTGCATCTCTTGCAGAGCAGATTGTAATTTTTCATTTTCTTGTTTTTTTGCTTCTTCCATGTCAACCTACATTCATTCAAAGAGATTTAACAAGTTTTGCAAGGGAAGATACTTAACAGTGTGTTTGTGTCTAGAAAAAACTATTGTGTACAAGTCATGTTTACTCCACCAATTAAAGATTCCAGAGTAAGTGTTGCCTAGAGCTAACCAATCTTACTACAATAAATAACTTAAATTAATTGATGTGCTCAACATAGATCAGGAAAACTTCCGGTTAGGTACAGTAAAACAATTACAGTTGCCAGTTCACACAGAAAAAGAATAGTTATCTACCCTCAGGCGTTTTTCCAGCTGCAATCTCAATGTAAGGTCTTCAACCTGTTTTTCAAGTTTATTTTTGGCAGCTTGGAGAGCTCCAGTTTCTCTTGCAGCCTGATATAAAACGAAAGTTTCAAACAATGAATAACAAATCCAAACAAGAGTTTTATAACAAATGCCCTTTTCAACCTACATAATAGCATAGTTTGTTAATCCTAACAAAATACACAACAATTAATTCTATTATTACAAGGTTCATTGATCACAGATAGTTGTACTCCTAATTTACTTTTTAATGAACAATGCTACATTCATTTAACTTGTGTTAAAATACTTTTCTAAGTTATTTTATTTCTTGGTGATGGAGGTAGGGGTGACCATTGTTATAAAAATGATAGATAAAAAGTTAATGGCATAGTATTAATTCTTCCAAACCAAATAGCACACAGGGGAAATTATACATAGTTTTCGTCAAGGAATTCAAAATAAAAAATCACATAAACAGAACTCGCAAGCATAATATAATCATGGCATTTGTGCCTTGTCAAAATGTTGTCAACTGCAACTCATATTTATGCAATCGAACGATGTATAGGTGGTCAAATTCATGCAATGCTACATTGAGTATGGGATGGACTTGGAATAAGGACGACAACCTTATCATAGTTTCCGTTAATAAGCAATAAGGTGTGGCTAAAGCTAGGTATCTAAACTTAGTACATTTTTCCTTGACAATGTCCAAAAGTGAACTCACTTTAACTAGTATTTCGAGTCCTATAAGTAATATTTATATACTTACCAAATTATTTAAAAGTTTAAAACATTTCATTGATGGACTAAACAAAAGTTTTCTTGGAGGAACGAGGTAGTTACCATCTTGAGGTTTCGTAGTTCTCGCCGAGCGACTTTTCCTCTCCATGCACATTGGGTGGCAATTGCTGCCTTCTTTAAGTTCATAAAATGATGTTGTGCCAAGTATTTCCTGCAGTGGCTCTGCAATACATAATCACAAGGATAAATTAAAATGAATAAAAAATCCAAGCTTAGCAGCAACGGTTGTGAAGGATGTATGGACATTGGCCAATAACAAAAATAAATATTTTAAAATGTTCTAACACGACGGATTTTTATAATAATCTCTACCTGAATGACAATAGCTGCACTGGTCTGCTTCCTAAAGCGCAACTCACAACGAGCAGCCATCCCTCGCATACCAGTTTGAATAGAAAGAGCCGAGCTGTACAATTCTTTGTATGTCTTCCTAGCAATATGCATGCGGAAATACCTCTGAATTATCAGACTAGAAGCCTCTTGCCGCAATCCCTCGTATACTTGCCGAGCAAGTTGTCCTGTGATCAGCATATAGAACTCAGAAGTCTTCTCAAGTTTAAGTTCTTAACTAAATAGAACTACTAGGATAATATTTTCGAGAAACTTAGCAAATACCTCTGCATGCAGCTTGTAACTGTATAGCAGATAAGCGAATCAAGGCAAAACTTCTGCGGGCCAAATACGAACGAACTTTCCTCTGAATAATGCTTGCTGACTTTCCTAATATCTCGCTTCTATAAGTATCTAACTCTGCCATTTGACCAGCTCTAAGAAACACTTTTGTTTTACCAATCTGCAGCAATGAAGAGAACCATTAAAATGATTCACAAGATAATATATATCTGCAGTTACTTGATAGCCATAACTAGCAATTAGAGTTCATTAACACACTTGACAAACAGACAGACACAATAATAAAAAATTGTTATGCCCCATTTCTAAACTCCTTTGATAAAATTCAAATACAATAATAAATCTCTCAAAGAATAAAGTCAGTTGACCAATGGTAATTTTTACCTGATACCCTTTAAGTCCAACCTTCTCCAGAATCCTCTTGCAAGCAGTGACCTCATCAGAACTACCATAATAAAAAAATGAAAAGTATATCAAGACTTTTAGAATAATAAAGCTAACATCCCGACAAGGAAGGAAGATTAACAACTTATTTACCTTCTATCTAAAGCTTCAGGTGCAAGAAGCCCGAATCGATCCACGAATTCATCAAACGTTTTTCTGGTGGGGTAGCCAGCGCAGCTTATCCTGATTGCCTCCATGACTCCCTACAAACAGACATACTGTGTAATAAGCACTTAACTTACGAGCCACAATTTAAACTACAATTATCGCATTAACTATATGGTCCATATCCAGGACAAAAATGCAAGCAGACTTACTCCACAACGCAATTGCTGCAAAACATTTTTGTGCTCAAAAATTGCTGGTTTGAGAAGATTATTGGGTTTAACACAACGGATGTAGTGTGGCTCGGTGGAACTGAGAATTTCAAGTAGTGCTTGTAGTTGTTGCTGCAGAACATATGAACAAATATAAAAAGTTCATCAGGATGAAAACCAAATCATGTTGCTGTGAAAAAGGAAAAAAAATAAATCACAAACCTTAAACCGGGAACCTATGGAAGAGAACTTTGATTTATTAGATGATTCCTCGGGTGAGGGGAGAAATAAACTCGATACAAAATTGCATTTGGAAGCATACAGAACTGCCTGATGCTCCGCAACAACATAATCTTTGTTCTTGTCCAGAAATAAATCAGTTTGATAAGTGACCTAAAATTTACACATAATAGCCATCAGTTCTCCAAAGTAGAAATAAATCATATTTAGCATTCAGCTCCTATATTCAATCTAGTAACTACCCTATTTATTATTTATATATCTGAAAATATGTAAAAACTACTCCCAACTTACATCACCAGCATAATGGCAAATTGTGAAGTCACTACGTGACAATTTGGGCTTGCTGAACCTTTTATGGTTTTTGAACGTCTGATACAGCTTTTGAGCGAAAGTTTCATGTGTTGATCTAGGAAACATACTGCAAAACACATGCACTATCTAAGCATCGACAAAAATAGTTAAAACTTATGACAGAATAAAATGAATAAACTAAGCTAAATGTACAGAGATAGTAATATCAACAATACCAACACCAATGCAAACGAACAGTACAGAGTATACATACCACGCTTCATCAAGAAGAGCAACAATGCCTCCAGGTTTCTGAAAAATGAATACATAAAACAAGAAATTGATAAATCCACTATTGACAAACTATTGCACAAACACAATTATGTTATCAGCCTTTAAAGAATAATGACAATATCATTTAAAACAATTTGACAGTATAATGTCAACCCAACTATATTTAACATGCAAATATAATTTTTAGATAATCATGCTTTCCTTTACCCTTCTTATTGAACTTGCTCAAAACCTAGTCTTTTATTAGACATAAATTTATAACTTCATTTTCGACACCTCTTTAATATATAACTTTGCCATTCAAACTTATCAAAAGATTTTATTCATGTCCTAAATCTACCTCAGCCATGAATAAACATGCAAAGAGATATAAATATACACTTCAAAAGCAATATAATTTTTTAGGGAAGTAGGCAATAAGAATTAAAGAACTAACAGAAGTTATATCCAAAATAGAAAATAAAAGTATAATTTGGACTGTGCTTCATTTTTTGTGGTTTATTATTTTATATGATAACAACTTTTTTACAATATAGTTTACGTTAAAATAACCAAAACAAATACCAATGCACTAAAAGGAGAATTACTCATCGGGATTTCTAGAAGAAAAAATGATCTAGCCAATAATGTGTTCCAATGTCTAAACTCATCTTGATACAATTTCCTAAAATTATTAGCGCATTTGCCTATGCGATCCACTTGACAAAGTATAAGTGAAGATCAATATTTATTTTATCATTTTAAAAAATTAAATCTGAAACTTGAACACAATAGCATTCCTTAGAGAGCCAACCGTATTCAATTACATATTTAGTGCATGTAACAGAAACGAGCATCGTACACAAAAGTTGTTACAAGAGACAGCCAATCAACAGAATGGTTATGGTGATAGAAGGAAAAACCTTTTCAATGAGATCCAAAATATCTTGATTGTCAACAAATTCAATGTAACTCCAATCAATCTCCTCTTTCTTGTATTCTTCTTGCTCCATTTTGAAAACATGCTGCAGAACACATATTCAAACATTGCAAGAGTACAAGTCAAACGAGTAGAAATAAGTATCCTTGTTAGAATATAATAAAATATATTTACATTATATTAGAGTATTTTGTTTATCTCCAAGGATTAGTTTCTAATCTTAGGCTATCGTAGTTTTTTCCTAGGATCAGTTTATAATCTTAGAGTATCATAGATTATCTAAGATTAGTTTCTGTATTACTTAGATATTATTTTTATTTCCGGGATCTCCCTATTTATTTATGATTAGGAGTCTTGTATCCCTACATGTTGGGGTTAGTGTTTAGTCTTTTGTATTTAGTTACTATCAAACTATATTATCAAGTTATTATTTTTCTCCTCTTTTTATTGAAAACCCATAACTTCAACAATCATTATGTCTTTGTTTCGAATATATAATAAACTAGAGATCCCAATTATTAATTATCAGTAATCAAATTTATCTCACAAACAAACCTGATTAAAATGTTGCTGGAGCTTTTCATTGGTCAAATTAATGCAGAATTGTTCAAAACTGCAATGTACACAGAACAACTAGGTATTAAATACGAAATCTAAAGCTCTACAATTATTTAATAGTGACGTATACTATGAACACTGATTGATGATGGAAATAAGTTTCTTCAGAATTTAGTTTAATTGGAAAATGCTAGGATTTTTTAAGAGAGTGAAAGCAGAGTAATTCAAGTTGGAGCGAATTGGAATACAGTGAAGCAAACATGTAAAAGAATGCCCCTCTCCATTGTTTGGTAAATTGGTAGTCAAATGGGAATTATTGGAGTTGAGTGGAGTGGATAACAAATTTCATTTTCAATAGCACCCTTTCTTGGATGCTCACTTCAAGAGATCATCTCACATTAAATATATAACAAAATGTGAAGCAATAACGCACCTGTTAGTCTTGAAACTTTCAAAACCATAAATATCCAGCACGCCGATTAAGGACTTTGAGTCAGGATCTTGACCAATTGAAGTATTAATTTTATCCACCAGCCTGCAAAAGATGACAAATTTACAGACACGGAAATGGAACAAATTGACCAATTTACCCATAAATCAATCCAAGGTTCAAGCTATATCTTTGTGCAATCAGCTCAAAGACTTACCAGTCAAACAACCTAGTGTACACTATCTTAGCTAAAGCATCTCGGCTCAGTGCAGCAGCTTCTGGATCTAGGCATTTTACTATAGTTTCATCACGAGTAACAATTACACGCTTGCAAAGAGAATCTTCAAGTGCCTTTGCATCACACCTGGATAAAAATTATAAACCAAGGATTTCACATGGAGAGAATATGAAATGTAAACCTTACTGAGAGAATAATCAGTGCAAGCTTGCAATGTTTGCCTACATGAAAAGTTCAGCCGCAGTCTGTAGATGAAACCGTGATTTTTCATCTTTGGGCATAGATGAGTCCATTTCCTCTCCTTTTGTAAATTCAATATTGCCAAGATGCAAAATTGCAGCAACCACTCGAAATATTGCTTCCTGGTTGGTGATTGGGAGGCAGGACAAGAATTAAAAAAAGCATTGAAACACAGATCATACTTCAAGAACTACATTGTGAACTTACAAAAGCTCCCTATAAAATACCTGCTCCTCAGAACTTATTCCAACAACATCCATTGCTCTCCTCGTATCACAATATTCTTTAAACTCATCTAGCCCTTCCAATTCATAGCAATTTGATTGATTTAGATAATGAAATGTTCTTGGATTTCCTAATTTGTACTTCTGAACAACCTGCCAAAATAAATAAAACAAAAAGATTAAGACAAATAAAAAATGGAATCTAAAGAAGTTATGAACAAACTTAATATTTACAGTTACAACAGCGTGCATTATTATAATTAAGCCAAAAGGACACATCTTACAACAAACAATAAGTGCTTTGCTAACGTTTATGATTAAACCTAGGAATCAATTAATGTATGCATAAACAAATGCACTACATTTACATTTACATTTACATATCAATTAATTCAAATCTTGCTATCACCTTAATTTGATTCAACGCAAAAGAAATTCAATTACCTCTGGAGGTGCAGCACAAAGCATATAGAAACAGTGATAATTCCTCTCTGGATCCGAAACCTGGCAAACACGTGATCTTTCCAGCAGGTAAGTTCTGATAGCAGCTCCAGAAATTCTTCCCTTCTGATCAAATTGAATCTCCACAAACTTACCAAAACGACTGCGGAATTCAAAAGTGGGAATTACAAAATAGTATAAATAAGGCAAAAGCATAAAACTTGCACTGCACCAATATAAGAGGTAAAAAGCCTATAAATACCTCCTACCTTGAGTTATTGTTTCTAACAGTCTTTGCATTTCCAAAGGCTTCTAGAACAGGATTGGACTGAAAATAATCATAAAAGTGGGAAAATGAGGCCAATTAAGATGCTGGAAAAGGTTGAGAAAAAACATAAATAAATGGTAGTCAAACAGCTAGCCAAAATATCATTTCTATGAAGGATTAATTCTCTTACCTCCAGGACTTTCTGCTCAACAGTTCTACCTTCAGCAACATTAGCTCTTCCTCCCATGTAAGCAAGATAGCGCATCAGTAACTTGGTGCTTTCTGTTTTACCAGCCCCACTTTCACCACTAACCAATATTGACTGGCTGATCCCCTCATTGATCATAAGCCTACATCCACAATAATTTATACAGTCAGACTAGAACAACCAACAATGGAAGCTTTTTCCCACTAGGTGGATGGTCAGACTAGATAACTAATTGATTAAATCTGTACATAAGATATGAAGAATAATGTTAGCGAAACACTCTTTAACACACTCTCTTTTATTGGTTAAAATTCACATGGGTCCCAACAAATTTAAATAGGACCCACACAATTTAGGTAGACTCATAAGTTTCAACCAATAGAAGCAAGTGCGTTGAAATATGTGTGTTAGAGTGTGTTGCTAGCACTACTCAAGATATGAATTACCTATATGCTGCATCAGCAACAGCAAACGGATGTGGGCTTAGCTCACCAAAACCTGCTCCTTTATACTGTGCCATCATATGGCTATCATATAAATGAGGAAGCCTTATGAAAGGGTTTACAGCAATCAGTATGTTCCCAGTGTAAGTCTGGAAACAAAATTCAGCATAAGGACATGTCAAGTAAGTATAAGAACAATAAGATAGAATACAAGGGAGGAAAAAATTTGGAGAGTTAGTTCAGGATTACACACATAAATTTCATTGATATCATATCTTGATCTCAGATTATCTAGGACACCAGGTTCATGCAGGTAAGCAAGCTTTGTCATATCATCCACTCCACATGGCGGGGCTTCTGTATCTTTATGATAAACACTGGAGGATTTAACAACAACCTACAAATTATACGACAAAAAAGAGATGAGCAAGGATTCAGAAAGTTAAAACATTGGATAGGATACTGCAACCGCTGAGCTACCATATGTCTTCATTATTCTACTCTTCGAAAATTCCAACTAATCATTCATGTTTAAGGTTTTAAACCACTCATAGCAAAATTGGTAGTTTAAAAGAACATGAAAACAAGTTGCTGAAAAACATGAAGGAGTTTTAATAAATAATATACAAAGCATTCTCACCGTCTTCCCTGAAGTGCAAAGGACTTTTATTTCTTCTCCCTTAACCTCCAAGACCTCACCATCTATCCAAGCTACATCAGAATCCTCCACCCAAACCTGGGAACCAACAACAGGATTGGCAGCAGTGGCCTACAACGCAGAGTGTCAGAACTAAAATAAACCAATAGGATCCATTCCCTCCCTAATAAAATGAATGCATAATCAAACAACTATAGTGACATTCATAAACAAAAGGAAAATGGCAATGTCAAGTTATCTCTCTTTAAATCCCAGAGGTCCCTAGATGTATTAGTTGTACAGTAAGGCCCCAAGGGTATTCTCATGCTGGCTTTTGTGTCCACCGAGTTAAATTCCTTCCCATATATGCTTGAGTCGAGACCCTTAATTAGCAGGGTGTGCCAGAGCTGACCTAGAGGAAGGAGAGTGCAAAGGATAATAGCCTTTGAAGTTAGTTAGGAGGCTTGTAAATACAAAGGATGTCTAACTGACTGTGCAGCATTGTTACAATTAGTTAGTTTGCTAACAAAAGGAATAACTAGGGGAAGGATAGCAGAGGATTTGGAATTAAATCGTATTGAGTGGGGTAATTGTGGGAGAGACCTGGATGTCTCAAATAATCGGTGAATTCGTATTCTTTCTTTACATTCTTCCTCTTCATGATGATGCTGTACCCGCATTGAGGAAGGATTAAGACAAGGGTTCTTCAATAAAAATACATCTTTTTCACTCAAATTATGAGCTAATTCTATCATATGTACAACCAAAAAGCAATTCTTCTGATTTACAGAAGTTATATAAAGCATGGTCACCTCTCCAACCTGCCATGTCGACTTACACCGACACATCTTGGACAGGGCTTGGATCCGTGATTTACACCTTTTGACAATGTGTAACTTAAAAGGTATTTTTTTTCCAGCTTAGACATGTGCTGTCCTGGTGTCCTATATGTGGACATTAGTTGTGTTGTGGTGTCTTCGTAAGGTGTTTGTGTCAAAGTCGATGCTTGATAGCAGAAAGTGTAAATTTTAAATACCATAAAAGATTGGCTCAGTTTGTAGCAATAAATCTCACTAGTTACATGCAGTTGAAAACATCAATAGATGCCTCATAAATCAGAAAACAGTCAATTGGACCTAAATTCCTCCCAGTTGAGCTAAGTTAACTTCAATTAAGGGGATGAACCAACAGATGTTGGTTAGAAAGAACATGTTTGAAAAGACAGTTGAATATCTAGTTCTTCTATCGTAACTCAACTGACTGCTTCATATATCCTTTTAAAATGGAATCATTTGAAAATTGCAACTATCAATCTCATTTCATTTGTATAAAATAATTCATTCAAATTAAACTAACACCTAACAAGAGATGAAAGGGTGGTGGGAAAATAAATCAAAAGACAACATCTTGTACTTAAGTCACCAGTGTAAGCATAGAAAGTGAAATATGTTTCAAACAAACTAGCAATTCATAGCCTAGTCAAGCTTTGTATAAAATAGACTTAACTGCAGTTTTGGTCCATCTATTATTACCAAGTCACCGAATTGGTCCCCCTATTTTAAAAGGTGGCAATTTTGATCCCTCCATCAAATTTTTTAACTAAAAAATGACGATTTAACATATTTTAAACAACATGACATACAAGTATATGATATAGAACCATTTAAATGCATTAATTATTTATACATCATTAATTAAAATAAAAATATGAAAAGTTTTTGAAGTTAAAAGCTAAGTATTTACGACATTTTATTCTAATTTCATTGGTGTTAATCATTTTACATCATCATAGCATATGTCACGTTATTTAAAGCATCTCACGTCATCATTTTTTAATTAAAAAATCAGAAGGAAGAACCCAAACTGACGACTTTTAAAATAAATGGACCAATTTCATAAATCAGTACAAATAAAAGGACTAAAATTGCAATTAAGCTTAAAAAATAAGATAAACAACATCAATTATAAATAAATTAAAGACAAGATGTTCATTACTTTGTTTTGGTCCTCCAGAGATATACGTAACATGACACATTATCTTTCCATTTATTGAAAACGTCAAATTAGCCCTTCAATGACAATTGAATTATATGAACTTTGCCCTTTAGGAACCAATTTGATGTCATTTTAAGGACTAATTTAATGGCATGAATTGACCTTGAAAGGCCGACTTGATATACTTATAAATAGAGGACAACCTAAAGATATATATTATATATGTGTGTGTGTTGAAGTTGTGGGTTTTTAGATAAAAGAGAGAAAGAAAATAATAAGAGTTTGAATATTATTTGATAATATTTTTATGCTAACTTGATTCAAAAGACTCAATAGTATTCTCTATTTATAGAGATACATAGACTCAATCCTAAATCATGAACAAATCATACTAATGATGAGAGATATTCTAAGATATCTCTATGATTATAAATTGATCCTAGGATATAGCTAAAGATATTCCAATATAATATAAAAGATATTATAAGATATTTGATAATATTCTAACAAAATATATATATATATATATATATAAGAGATGTATCAAGAGGAGTAAATATGGACCATATAACTATATATCGATTGTTAGGATTAAACGTTATTTATTAATTACATGACCACTTAAAAAAGTCACATGATTATATGTTTTAATTATTTTTTTTTTTACGGTTTTAATTTTAACAACTCGTGATTTGATTTGGTGGCCAACAGTTACTCCTCTCACTTTCTCATAACAAAAGTCTTCTCGCATGATATGCTTCAAGTATTTTTGCGTGTATGAAGTTAAACAACATTAACCTAAAGGAAAATATCTCACAAAAGCAATGAACATATGCGAAGACAACTGATAATTACTCTATACTTTTTTGAGAAAAATAAAACAAGTCACATCGAACATCCTGATTAAGAGGGGATTACTAAGCATTTAAGTGCCACATTAAATCATAAGCAAAGTAGAGAAGGATTAAATCCGCCCTCCGCAAGCCCATAAAATTGGCAGATATACAATAAGTATGTTACTGCTATTAAGGTCAGCACCAGCATTTTCAAGGTATCAACCCTGACCATTTTTACTAACCCAATTTTAGGGGTGTTGTATAATGTTCCATTGTAAATTTCTGAACCAATCTCAAAACCCAAAAAAACAAGGATTTCTTACTTAAATCATTAAAATTTATCTAAAACAAAATAAGTGATGCAACAACATAACCGCAACAAATATGAAATCAGCTCTAAGGTTCCTATTTCAAGACACATACCTATAGATTTTTACATAGATCAATCACATATATATCACTAATAATAGTCTATTGAATATTGACAGTTGATCCAATTTCTGCACAAACCCTCGGTGCTAAAAATAAAAATAGAAAATAGACTAAAAAAATTAATTAATTAAAAAATATATAAATTTGTGTTTCTCAAAACAACTCAGACACTATCCGCCATATTCGCAATCCTACAATGTCGCTCAGTAATAACATACGGGCACATTGATATATATCAAAATTGAAGCACCCAAATCGGAACATATATATCAAAATCCATCAGATAAATCCAAGTATCGCTTCTATGCAATAATGAAAAAATTAAAAATTAAAACCGCGAACAAAGTGGAATTCATGTCACCATAATGGAACACAAAATAAGACTTAGATTTGACTCAACAATGACTAAAAAAATGAACTAAGATGAAGACGAAGAAGAAGAAGATTACCATTATGCGAATGATTGATCGGATCAATATAATCTGGTTGTGTTGATTCTGGATCTAGCTCCAATTGTAATAGCTCCAATAAAAAAAAATGGAAGATCTTCGAAATTTCAAACGATGAAAAGAACGATATAAATGATTATGTGTATATATATATATATATATATATGTATGAATCGAGTGAAAAGAATATTGTGTATGTACTGATGAAATTGAATGGATTTGGAAAGAAGAAAAGTTAAACCCTTCGACAGTACCAAAACTTTTGAAGAAGAGTTTAAAGGTTGTGGTGTGGTTTTAACAGGTTAAGCTATTTTCTCTGTTTTTCTTCTCGTTTTCTCTCCGTTTCTTTCTCTTTTTTTTCTTCCACCACCGTCTCCGTCTTCTCTTTTGGACTAAGTTTATTTCGATTTCTTATTAATTTTTTATTACTTTATTTTATTGTTAATATTATTGCATTCACATTTCACAAATTACAAGTAAAGGTAAATTTCCATAATTATATTTGTTTTTGACAGGATAATTAATTTTTATGTAATTAGTGTAATAATAATTAATAAGTAAGTAAAATCGCGTTCATTGATCCACTTTAGTGTGATGATGACGGTGTACGAAACGTGTTTCTTGCAAATGTACTAATTCAATTCCCGAAATGCCCCTACGCACCGATATGAATTACGGGATCTTCCATTGACAGCGTATCTTCTGTATTAAGTATGAACTGTACACCATTTTACGGAGAGAGACTTCTTCACCATTTTTGTTTTACAACTTCTCTCTCCCTTTAAATATAAACATTTTCCATCAACAAAAGTTAATACTCAAATTTTAATTTTAAATATATCAATTTCTGTTCATTTCAATTTTAAAATTACTTATATTTTAAATTGTAGAAGCATTTTTTATAATTAATTATTATTATTTTTTTAATTATACCAAAATTCTACGTGTATCATCCAGATCAATTTTTATAAATTAATCGAATTAATCTATTAATCAAAGTTCACGTTTAACAAAGCTCTTTATTGAAACAGAATAAAATACTATTTTACTTTCGATAATTATTAGAATAATATTATGACATTTTTTTTTCTTGTTATAATTCTAGTTAATTTTAGAGTATGATATTATTGTCAATCTTTGGTGAATTAATCGAAAATTTATTTTATCTTTTATTTATTTTTTTCTAATAAGAAGTTTGAGTTTATTATAGTCAAACTCATTTCCACAAATTGACAACCATATATTGATTAATCATTAATTACAAGTGTTTAATTGTATCTAAAAGCATTTCAACTAGTACCTAAGGTATTATTAGGTGTCTAAAGTTAAAATACCATAAATAACTTATTAATTACTATGATAATATTATATCAAATAAAATTATTATATTTCTTGAGAGTTTTTTATTAATATATTAATGTAATACTAATCATTATAAAATGTCATTTGAGTTAGTTCAAAGATCGTATATGTAATTTAATAAATGAAATTTATTAATCTTTATTTAATAAAAATCATCCTATATATATTAATCTATTTAGATTATTGATATTTTATTCACAATAAACCTATGATAAAAAAAAAACAAATTAAATTAAAATAAGAACGGTTTATTTGATTTAAATTTGGTTTTTAGTTTTTAAATAATTTTGCAAATCAATCCAAACTATTTTATAGGCGCAATAGCTCAAAAAGTCATAGCAAGCCAAGAACAAGAAAATAAGTTATATGCTACAATTGTGGCAAAATGGGTCATATAAAAACAAACTATAGGTTTCTCACGAGAGATCAATCAAGAGAAATAGATGAAGACAAATAGAAGATATATGTTATTGATATCTATATTGTTTGTGATGATAATTCCATAAATTTTGCATGTCAAGTTACTCCTAGGTGTAATTTCTTATATTATAGTGTTGGAGATTTTGGTACAGTAAAAATGGAAGATGAATGGGTTTGTAAGGTTATTGGTATGAGAGATGTTTATGTTGAAACCGATAATGGTCGCAAGTTTTAATTGAAGAATGTGAGACATGTTTATGATATTCGTTTCAATTTGACTTCGGTGAAAACTTTGGATATTGAGGGTTATCACACTTACTTTGGTGGTGGTTGTATATGTAAAATCGCCAAATGGTCTTTAATGGTAGCAAATGAGCAATTGTCCACTTCATTTTATAGGATGCATGTGGAACTATTTGAAGATTTTGATAAAGCTGAGAAACATAAACTAAATTCCAAAAGTTACGTTGATGGTATGCCTAAGTTCCCTGCTAAAGTTTTTGTTGATGAGGAAGATATGTAGGTAGGTGATAATAATATAACTAAAGATCATATTTCTCTCCATGATGAGCCAGATGAGCAAGGTCCACCAGTTGAGCCTAAGTTGAGAAGGTCTACTAGAGAACACAAACATTTCTATAGATATCATCCACATGAGTATGTGATGATAACTGGTAATGGAGAGCTATAGTACTATCAATAGGCAATTACAAATGTTGATAAAGGAAAGTGGTTGATTGTCATGTAAGAAGAGATGAATTCATTGCATGATAATCACACGTTTGAGTTGCGCACGCAGAAGCGCACACACACACATTCTAACAAATAAAATAGAATTATTTGATTACTCGTGAGTTTTTAAAAATTAAATTGTTTATTTAAAAGTGTAAATGGATAATTTTAAATATAAAATTATTTAATTACTCATCTAATTTTTTTAGTATTTTTGTGTTTTTAGTACTCCTCAAAGTTGTCTTATTTGCATTGCTGGTTTATTTTCTTTCCTTTTTTAAGGCACCTTCGAGTATTATTTATCAACTTGAATTCATTTCAAATCATTTATTTGCCTTTAGAAAATCGTGGATTAGGAGTCCCATATTTGAAAAATTTTAATAAAGCTTTATTGGGTAAATGGCGTTGGAGGTTAAAAACGGAGTCAGATGGTCTTTGGGTTAAGATGTTGATCAATAAATATGGAGTAGAAGTTGAGAAATTTAGGGGCACAATTCGAAGGGACTTGTGTGGTGGAAGGATATTTTTGCAGGAAGAGTAGGTATTTAAGATGAATGGTTTGATAAAAAATTGTTTAAAATTATTGGGAATGGGAGTAATACTTTGTTTTGGAAGGATCCATGGTTAGTTGGTGGGGTCTTGCGTGAGAAATTTAGTAGGTTATTTCATTTGTCTTTGCAACAAGAGGAAAATATATAGGTTATGGTAGAAATGTTGCGACGAGAGAGTATTCAAGGGTGGAGATGGCAGAATCAGTTGTTTGTGTGGGGGAGGAATTAGTGGAGCAATGTAGAATTTTATAGCTAACGTTCATTTGCAAGTTAATGTATCTCCATTTCAAGGTCTAGTGTGGCATCCTTTTGTCCAAGCAAAAGTATCATTATTTGTGTGGAAGTTGTTTCAAGATAAGTTGTTTACAAAGAAAAATTTGTTCCATCGAGGAATCATTTATGTGGAAGATCAACAATATGTAGCAGATTGTGGAAAAGTTGAAACAATTCAGTCATTTGTTATTTATGTGCCTTCTTTTTGGATGTTGTGGTATGATGTTTTGAATTGATTTGGACTATTTGATGTATTTCATAAGTAGACAATCAACCACGTTAACCAATTTGATGGTCTTTTTTTATGCATTCGTGTAACACATTAAATAATTAATTTAGTTTGGTTTGCGGTGATATGGGCAATTTGAAAATAAAAAAATGAGACAATTTTTCGTTTGCATGTTTTGAATGTAAATCTTATTATCGAGCATGTCGAACCTTTAATACGGAGATGAATCAAATTGTATGTAAAAGAAGTTTGTTATAGGTATAACCAATGATACTCTCAACCTTAAAGTGCATTGGTATCGATTGTGGTTAATTGTTTTACTTTTTGTTTGAGTAGTTTAATTTGTATTTCTGCTTTGTTTTAGTCATATAATAGAAACATTGTAAAATTTCTTTTTTTTTACTCTAAGCATTAATGTTTCTTGAATATATTTATTTTTTGGCTTGTTCAAAAAATATCTCGTCGACCTTACAATTCAAAAAAAAAACACAAAAACTTAATTATTTTTAAGTCATGCTCAATCTCTAATTAAACTAAAAGATTTTGTTAACAAGTATCTATGAATCACTCATTAAAAAAAATATAAAATTAAAAATTTTACATATAAAAAACACATTTATATATTTAGTTCTTTAATAAATTAAAAACACCCAAACATTTATAAATTTAGTTATTTAATAAACGCAATTGAGGCATCGGTTAATATTTGTCTAAAATAAAATAGATAGAAATAACCTCATGGTTCTCAACCACATAGTCTTGAGTAACTGCAAAATATTTTTCACCAACAAAGCATATTTAAATGTAAAAAAATGTGTGTTCCAATATATTTACATTTTGTTGACTATATAAACTTCAGCCGGAGGCTTAGAGTAGTTGCGAACATGTTTTTGCACGAGTAATAATTTAATCTACATCTATATGAATGCAATCTTACCAATATTTTTATTTATAAGTGAGAATGAGCGTGGCAATATCGTAAATTCATATAACTGTGTGGCCATTGAGGAAAACCCATCTAATTGGTTTAGATAATTGCTCGCTTGATTCAATTCATATCAAATCAAATTAGTTCAATATATGCTTCCCCAAAACAAATCAGTTTAGTAACGACGATTTAGCAAAACAAAATTTGTTCTTTCATTACATTTTCTTAATCAATTTTTTTATGAAACTCAACTATAACAGAGTATATATGGAAAACCATTAAATACTATATATATATATATATATAATTTATTTTATTGCTGTCACTTTTTTAAAGCAATTTTCATATTGTATTTTGTTTTATGGACTATGCTAAAAAGTACAAAAACTATACACGAAGAAAATAGTAAATAGAAAATAATTGAGGAACAATAATAGTAATACCAATTAAAAAAAAGTGCATTTCATCTCTTTTGTTTAAATTTTTTTAATAATATTTAATTTTTTTATTTATATTTGAAAGTGATAAATAGAAGTTATTTATCGTTTAAAAATTGAAC
>JBBPBT010000656.1:2832075-2858215 GCA_037974875.1 Cicer bijugum | reverse complement strand
ATTTATTTATAAATATATTACTTTATTACTTTAACAATTTTTTATTAAAATTAATTTTGAACTAGTGTTTCGGTGAATTTTTAAAATTAATTTTTCAGTCAATTTATAAAATCAAATTTTCAATAAATTTTTAAAACTCGATAACAGAAAATTATTTAACTCTAAAATATGTAATTGATAAAATCTAAATATAAATAGAAATCTATCTATTTACTAATTTCATAAATAAATATTTATGTAACAGATCTTTACAAAAGCACTTCATCTGTCTATTTATGTAACAGATCTATTCATTTACTAATTTACCATTTTCATTAAAAAAGCATTCCTATTATTTTGTATATTACTAACAGATCTTGCAAAAAGACAATTACATAACAGATGGACGAAAAAGAACGGAACTTGTCAAAAGAAAAAGGAACAACAGCACATCTGGAACATACTTTTTTGTAAATAGGAACATGGTGAATTTATTTGGAACATGCTACTCTAAATCCAATTCTAACAATGTTAATTTAAAAAGGTAAATTTATTTTTAATTCATATAAAATTTTAATTTTAATTTGCAATGGCACCAAAATACCCAAAACCGTTTATTGCAGATATTGTGAAAATAAAAGTAAAAAAATGTATAAACAATTGAAATTTAATAAAATTAAAAACATACTTAATCATAAAAAGATAACTTAAAAAAAACATTTTAAAAAAACAGTTAGAGTCCAATCACAGCAAGCCACGATTTTAGGAAGTATTTCATCCGTCACACAGTATCTATTACACTTGTGGAAAAAATTGTCCTTATTTTAAGTTTGTAATGCACTTTATATTGTCTTTTTCCAATTGTAGCTATGAATATTATATGGGTTATTTTTCCTCAAAAAATAAATATTATGTTGGGTTATGGATTCTTCTAGAAATTATCCTATAGAGTGAAGAACAACTATATAAATAACTTCAACACCATATATTTATTCAAAATTTAAAATATTAATATATAAATATTTTTATTTATATGATATTTTATATCAATTTATTTTTTAATATGAAATTTTTATTTAACCTTAATATACGAGTGATTTATATATCGTATATGTGTTTAGTTATTCATTTGAATATATTCTTTTCAAATAATTTTTTAAAAAATTTATAAACACTTACATTGTCGTTAATATAGTATCAATGAAATACTCCTTCTAATTACCATTGTCGAGAAAATTTTTAAGACAAATAATTAATCATTTCAAATAATTGACTCCAATATCACTATTGGGTCATGAAAAATATATCGAGATAATCACATTAAATTAAGAGTAAAGAAGTGACTTGAATACAAATATTTTTCTATAACGTAAAGAGATTGAGTATACGAGCATTCGCATTTATGTGAGACTCAATATTCAATTTTCTTCTAAAACAAAATTTTTATTTATTATTAATATACCAATATATTATATGATTCTAAGTTATCAATTCAACTTTAATGAACACCTAAATAATTAGGAAAAACAATTTAATAAATTTCTCATTATTTGTTTCATTATTATATTTTTTAATCTATGTCAAAATAGGACAAGTATTTTAAAATCTAAAAAATAGATTTGATAAAAAATGTCCAAACTCTTTAGTTGCTAAGTGGGACCCTTACCCATTAAATAGACCCACCTAATGATTTATTAAAGGCAAAAATAAAAATGAGAAACGTCCCTGTAATACAGAACAGCTTGTCATACACGGTTTCACGAGCTACACTACAACCAAACAAAGCACAATAGATTTTCATTTTATCTTTTTTACTTTTAATTTTCAAGGTGATTGTTGCACGATCCATTGTTTATAGCTAAAGAGATCATTGTGTTTTTTATTTTTTGACGAAAGAGATTATTGTGTTGGTTACTCATGATGTGCCGTCTAAGTTTGTTCATGTTGAGAGATGTATAAATAATATTAGTACAAAATTTAATGAAAATTAATTACTGTGCTACATAAATTTACTTAGTAAACATATTTTAAAATGAAGGGTTTTTTGTTAGCTTTAATTTAAAAGAATGTTTTTCCCCGGCAAATGCGGTGAGAGTTGAGCAATTGTCGGAATGCTTTTGAGGAAACACAGGTTGTCAAAACGATGATATGAAATAAGGTCACCGCCTTGATTTCCGGTGTTGTTTTCATAACATTATAATATTTGGGGTCTTATTATGTTAATGGCCCACACCCTTACCCTACAAAATGGCATGCTCCAAAGGGCATCTATTTGCCACGTCAACCTTGGTGCTTGGTTGAGAATTTTGAGAGAGACACAGCTCAGGTTTTTACATTTACTAATACTTGAAGAAGTTTTTTTTTTTTTTTTATACACTTGAAGAGATTGATATTGACATTCCTAACAATCTACAAAATAACTGATGCGTTCGTGCAAGGACACGGTTCGTACAATTTGTTGAGATGAGTAGTATTGAATTGTGGTGGGTGGATGATGTTATAGTATGTAGTTATTTATTTCTGAAGTTATATAATAATGGAAAATGTTAGTCAATGTTTTTGAGACACTAGTTAAGAATTTAGATATAGAAAAAGTTTTAGAAGTTGTGTGATTTTTATTTTAAAATTATAAAAATGATTTTTTTTTTGTTAAAATTTATTTATTTATTTTTATTTTATTTTTTAGTTGTTTAACAAGTATTTTTATATTTTAGTGGTTAGTTGAGTCCTTACAAGTGATTAATTATATATTTCATACGTTTTATAATCATGTGAAATAAGAAACTAATGTATTATGTTTTAGTAGTTATTTAATAAGGTATTTTAAATGATTAGTGAAATAAATGTTCACTAAATAATTAATCTCATACATTTTTGTGGTTAATAACATAAATATATATAGTCTCACAAAAACATTTCATTATTATTATAAAAGTCATTAAATAAAAAATTACCGGCTATATATTGTGTTTTGTATTTGATGTAAACTTTTATTTCAAAAATAATATATTTTTATATACTTTGCTCATCACAAAATGTGTTTTGATAAGTGCTGATTCCATGTATCATCGTAGAAATTCCACGCGAAGACGAGGAAAAAAATAGAAAATAAGAAAACTGTAATTAATACGCCGTTGCCGGGGATCGAACCCGGGTCATCCGCGTGACAGGCGGAAATACTTACCACTATACTACAACGACCTTGATGTTTGTGACTGCTAAATTGTAACACTATAATGGAACAATTAATGCTATAATATATTAAGTATTCTTCGTTAAAATGAGGGCATTTTTCTGGTACAATTTTTTAAGAAACTCCTCTCCATTACAAACTTTCATATACGATTTGGACTTTTGGTTATAACATTGACATTTGACAGTGCCAATCATCCCTGGATGGATAGTTTCAAATAATTTAAACAGGCAATAATTAAACTAACTAACCCATAAAACTGCATATTTTAACAACCGATTTTTAACTTTATTTTATTATTCTTCAATTTGTAAATATTCAACTTTCGCTTATTTTACTTTTTTTTTTCATTGTATTGATATTTTTTTAGAAACATTTCACTTGCAATGATCTGTTCAAAATAATTTTTAAATGTATAAAGATATAGTGGAATCAAATTTTTCTGTGATTACTTTATACACAATCAATTCTTGAACTCAACTTTATAATTCAGATTGAGATTTTCATATTTTTTATTTATATAAAATAAAATAACAACTCTTTCTTTTTTATTTAAATTTTCTATTCTCTCATGACTATACGCATAACAACTTTGCTATATGTACGAACTCTATATTCACAAAACCAACAAATATTAACTTAAAAATTTAAAAATATAATGAGTTTTGGCGGAAATTACAGTGGTAGTGGTTTAAAAAATATTCATTCGTACCAACCATTATTTAACCACACATAAAACTATGATGTGACTTCGTTGCAATCAATGATGGAAACTCCATTTTAAGTAGAGGTAAAAATTAGAAGCAGGAAGCGTCCATCCTCTTCCCTTACTTAAAACTGTGAAAAATCGAATATGTAGAAGATGCAAAAACTTCTAAGTGGAGGGTAAATGTGAAAGATCATTAACTCCATCAAATAAATAATTTAGTAGAATATCCCACTGAAGACATTTCTTGTACTGTCTCAATGCTGGAAAATCTACTGAATAAAGGATGTTAAGCGTGGGTCTGCACGGTATGGAAGACCACTTCGTGCTCCTAGATCTCTGCACTTTGCACCTGCCTGAAATCCGCAATAAAATGCATAAGCTTCCTATTTATAAAATACACACACACACCACACAATCACATATATATAAAATCAAGATTAGAAATTAGTTTTATTCAAAATAAAAGATTAGAAGTTAGTTAGTGGTCATGCAATCGTTTAAAAAAGTCACAAAATATGTTTTAATCTTGAGCACATACCACATTAGCAGCAAAGGGTAGCATTGTCTCTGGTGAAAACTTCGAACAAATAGCTGAAAGCATATCAAACACAGAACATATCTCAGAATATAGGAAAAAAATAATGGTAGCAATTAAGTTTAAAACATAATATGGCACATAAAAGACTTTCAGAAACATTCACAATTTGATATCATGGCCTTTTGAAGACCATAAAGAAAAAATAGAACAAAATTGTTTCATTACCATAGATCACAGCTCCAATAAATGCATCCCCAGCACCGGTGGTATCAATAAGCTCTGATGGTGGAATACTCTCAGCTGTTCCAACGTATAGTTTCCCAGTAACCGTTCCTATTCCTTCTGCCTTCAATTTTGCCACAGACTGGATGGATGGGGAAAAATCGATATGACTAAAAAGCTGATCAATAACTTAAATAAGCATGTAATGTTATTTTGAAGTTACATATTACAATCCTTGTTTCTAGAACTTCAGGAATCCAAGTCATTCAGTATGTAACTATGAATTCATAGAAAACTTTTATTTATCTGTATCACACTCATCACCAGCTTACATAATTTATATTTTGGCTCAAAAAAATATAAATTAACATCTAGAAGAGATTATGTCAGATGTTTTTGTTCATACTAGTATATTAAAACATAATGACAGGGAACGCTAAATCCAGGTTATTCAAAATTTCCTTATATGTACTAGTCTACTTGTATACCATAAAAATAGGCTTAGCTGTTCAAAGGTTTCATTGTCTTCCATTTCAAAATTGGAAAATAAACGCAGGACTGTTAGATGTGCGTGGACACCTTTTCTGCAAAGGTTTGCTGGCATCCCTAGAATGTCTTCCTAGTTCCTAGAATTGCTACATAATCTATCCAGTGAATCTTAATAAAGTAACATCATTGTGATCATGTAGTTTGGTTTTCCGCACCATTTGGTTTTCCGCACCATTTAGAAATAAACAATGATTTTTTTACAATGAAAATAAACAACGACTATATAGGTTATTATTGGAACATTTGGTGAAAAGAAGCCCAGCTCGTGCCAAAGGGGTTAGAGAGTAATATGAACATCACAAATGTTCAAGAGCACACACCAGTACTGGCTTGAAGAGGACCCTGTATAGCAAGGACACAGCAATGGATTATTCCAATCATACATTTTCCAAATCCCTTACAAAATAGATTATTCTAAATGTTTTTACTAGAATTGGGTGTTTGAAATAGCCCAACAATGTCAACTGATTTAAGTACCCTACCCCGTTTAGTGGAATAAAGTTTGGTGTTAGACTTCACTTCAGTAATACTTCAATAAAGAACAAAGCGCTCTAAGTTTCATTTGCATTACCGATGATACACAGGTTGGAGTTGGAGCACTCTTATCCTTTCTTAACTCCAGTGATTCCAAAAAGTTGTCTACATCCACTTCTTCCGTGGAAGGACTTGCTGCCAAAAAAGGTTTAATTATTGAAATCTGTTTACTTTAAAAGCAGATACAACATACAGTGATTATGCCCGCTAGCATCTATACATACCATTAACACTTCTCTCGAGCATTATACAACCTTCTTTTCCTAAAGTCACAGTTACAAATTTTAAGTTGGGCAACCTTAAAAGCATAGAAACAAGTGCCTGTGGAACAGTTGATGCCTCTGTCCATGCCTGTAAGCAAAGAAGGGTCATCATGTGTGTATTTTATGATGCTTAAAAAAGACATTCAACCCCACAGAGCAGAGTAAAATTAAATTCAGTAAAATAAATGGACAAATATTTATATGAAATTTAAAAAATTTATGTCAGGCCGCAGAGGTAAGTAAATGATACGTACCATTGGTATAAGAAAACTAATATTTCTTTCCCAGTACAAAAAGAATATAGTTTATAGATAATTGAATTAACATATGTACAACTTAACAAGTAATTTTGGGGCCACAAAAAAACTCAGTCTTGTCTTTTATTTGGATGCTAAGACACTCAAGAAAGCATATATTCTACACAGTAAAGTAAATAGTACATTTACTGTCTAGCTGATAGAACAAAAAAGTAGACTGTTAAAATCAATCCAACATTTCTGCACATGCAAACAAGGTATGCAATAGAAGCATAAAATTATAAATTTCTTAAGATAGCCCTTTCATAGAAAAAAAAAATGCACTCACCTTTGGAAACTTTGCTGAACATACCACATAATCAGCTAATTTCAGGAGATCATCCAACCCCTCCCTCGGCCTTTCTGCATCAATTAAGATGGGTATATTCTTCTTAGTTGCCTGCACTGGAAAAAATACAAGATTTTGTTTACTTTTCTCTGTGAACTTCTCTTCTCAGTTCTTCCATTCCCAATCTCCTTTACATGCAAAAGAAAATAAAAGGAGTAAAAGACAACAAGTGTGTGTTTGGATGATAAATTTAAGAAGGGAATGTAATTTTTTAGGTTTTACAATAATTACTCATAGAACACCATGTTTGGATATTTGATAGGAGAGTTTTGAAGATTTTAAAGCATTTTTATCAAGCACTCCATTACTCAAATTAAATTATTTAAAATACCCTCTCGAGATGTAGAATCTGTGATGTGAAATCCCCAACTAACCCTCCTTGTGAAGTGGATATTAAATATTTCTCTGATTCATATAAATTGCATATTTTTCTCACCTCAAGAGTTCCATACCTCTCTAATTTTAGAGTTTTGTGTCTCTCCCCTCTCCTTAGAATTCGTTTCCCTGAGAGTCCCCCCAATCTCTTCAAAATTGCACCTTTCTTAAAATTACATCTCCCTCTCTTTCTCCCCACAAATATTATCTCCTTGATAGGAATTATGGGCACAATGCAGGAATGGTTGTAGATAGACCGGCGGGATTATAGCTCAAGTTTTGCTTGACCTCCACATTGAGATTGATGTGTAATGAGGACCAGGATAGATTTGAATTCACATAAGTTAGCAACTTCCTTCCAGTTTTTACTAGAAAATTAGTTTGCAAATGAAAATAGTTAAACTTATGTAATTTGATACCCCTGTATTTTCAATTTCCTAGAATTTGGAAATTCTCCATCCAAAACACATGGCAAATGAATCGTGTAACAGTTTCCTATAGTATTCACAATGCGGGTAAAGAAAATGCACTTAGAATACATAATGACTAAAGAAAAAGAATGAACATTAGGGTGAGAAATAGAAACAACAAAAGAAAAAAATAGTTTTACTTGACTGCCCATGAACCAGCAAAATCCACTGTGGATTGCCGATTACATTTTTCAAAATATATGATCATCTTCTTACATTTCTTTACCATTTAAGTCAGTAGTTGTACTATCACTATGAACTAATTTCATTGCAACCATTGACATTGGTGTGGTGAGTTGGTCTTCTAATAAAAGACTATTAGCATTAATCAAAGTTGGCCGTAATAGTTAGCATCAGCATTGCAAGTAAAATATATAGGTGATAACCAACCTCATGGGCAACGACTAGAGCTGTTTCATGCAACCTCCCATCAAAATATACAACGCTTGCTCCATCCAATGCAGATAACAAACTTGATTCTGAAAGATCTTGGGGTATCATTGGAGGATATCCAGGGGTATGTATACAAGTGCGAGTCTTCCTGAAAAAAAGTTAGAATGGCTGATGAGTCAAAGGGCAACCTGGTGCTTGAAAGCTCATGCTAAGGCAGAATCCAAAGAAGGGTCAGACCATTTCGGATATATTGTAGGAAGCCTTACCCTGCATTTGCAAGAGGCTATTCCACAACTTGAACCGGTAACCTCTTAATTACATGATAACAACTCTAATTGTTATGCTAAAGCTCCCCTTCACTTAGAATGACTCAAGTTACAATTAAAATGTTCAACAGTTTCATTGCTAGAAAATTAATGCTGGAAGATTTTAATATAAATATGAATAACTATAACTAGCACACACTTTTTGTTTTATTCTTTCTACTAATGAACAATTTCACCTTCCAAATTATGCATTGCGTTGGCTACTCGTTGAAACAAGTCTTAGGTATTTTGAAATGTCCAAAGATAATAAACATGAAAAACTGGAGACGAGGCAAGTGACAGAAAATAGAAATGTGAGTATAAGCAATGCTTGCAGCTTTAGTTCATTTCAAGATAAAAATAGCACATTACTATCTATGAATTTATGTTCAAAACCATACAGAGTGACCAGGTTCTCAAGTAGATCCACCTAACTCATGTTCTCCCATCCCCCTCTCTTTTGAAATTTTGACCATGAATGAATATACTCATCAAAGAAGTCAAGATTGTGTAACCATAGGTAAGATAATGACCATTACGTTTCGTTGTCCACAATAATATATGTAAATGGTGAAGTTCCCTCTTTAGATACCTGCAAATAACAGGGAGCATAACCACACAAAAAAGTATTAATAAAATTGATGAGGCCACTGGCTGTCCAGAGCCCCACTAAAAGGCATGGACAACAAATTCAAATCTTAGCACACATACCAAAGTGTAATAATTCAAATATCAAGCTTCATGAAGATTACAAAAACAATTAAAGATAAAAAAGTATTAAAAAATTACCACAATAAAGGATGTATCTACACCATCAGCCCTTAGCTCATCTAATATGCCCCTGCCTTGGCTGTCATCTGCAATCTAATGAGCAACAAACAAGTTAGTAACACACACACACACAATGGATTCAGAATCAGGTTTAAATCATTAACAACTTCTAGAATTTAAAAATAAATAAACAAGCAATGATCAAAGGGTTCCTTTTAAATAAAGAGTTTAATGAGCATACATTGTCAATGTAAACTAATTGTATACCGGCATAGCCTACATTTTCCCCTGTCAGACTATTATCATAGTGATGTGACAAAATAGTGAAGTGTTTACTGAATTAAATCCTTAAAAAAGTAGATAAATAAACCTTAGAAATGAGCCTTGTGTTTAGACCTAAGCGAGCAAGACAGGTTAAAGCATTGCCAGCATTGCCACCTCCTTGAACCTGAAAATTACATTGCATTAAGATTTAAAAGCTTCTGATAGTGTAAAATTGAGTAAAATTAATGACAATTACCTATTAAAAAAACAAACAAGAAATGTGAAAGAAAAAGGAACCTTCAAGCTGGTGCTTCTGATTTTGTCATCTGGTTTAGGGTAAGCATCAACGGTGGCCAAGAAATCCACGGCCAAAGCTCCACACCCCACCTAAACACACACGTGCGAGTATGTGTAAAGAGAAAAGAAACCCTAGAAAATTGGCGGGAATGAAAGAAAAAGAGAGATAGAGAACGCACAACGACGGCGTTTTGAGGATCGGATGAGGAACACATTTTGACACTGAAATTTCTGCAGCGATGCTTCCTTGATAACTGAAATGAAAGAAATAAATATAAGATTTATTTACGCGGTTGTTGAAGAGAGAAAAAATGTGTTATTATGATTACATTGTAAAAATTGAGAGGTGGTGGTGGGTGAGGTTTAACGTTGAACATTAACGTTGAAGAAGAAGCACAAGTATTAGAAATACTGCAGAGGTTCGGCATGATTCAAATTCAAATTGAAATTCTAATTTTCTTTTTAGAGTTCGAAGGGATGATGAATCAATGAATGGTGATTGAAGTGGATCAAGTTTTCCTCACTTTCTTCCACGTGGCGTTCTTTTCTTCAACTTCAACTCTGTTTTTCTATAATCGAGATATCGAAGGAAAATTGTGTTTTTATTTATTGGTGGGTTACAAAGTCGATAGTACAACAATTTACTGATCTATCAAAATATTTTTAATTATTTATTGTAAAGAAAAAATAGATAAAATAAGAATTAAATGTAATAAAATTTATTAATTGCCTTTTTTAATGCATGTAAAAAGTAAAAAAAATAACAATTATGAAAAAACATAGTATATATAATGATTTAGTTTTATAAAATTTACTTTAGTTAAAAAGTCTTTTAAATGTAAAATATTAATTTATGAAAATACGAGAACAATAAATTCTAGCAAACAAATCATATCTAGAGTCAAAATTCAAAATTTATCTATTTTATTTTTTGAAATATTTGTTTAAATAAAATTTTATGTTTTTATTTGATTTTTCATCTAATATTTTTTTTAAAAGGAAAAAAATATATACATATAGATACACACCCAAATATAAAATATTTTCTAAATTAAATATAATATGGTATATTTAATCTAAAATTGAACTGAATTTATTTATTAAATATGTTTTTCTAAAAGGTTTGATTGATACGTATTGTTTCTGAACAATTTTATAGTTACAATTAATATAAGTAAGTAATTGTTGAGTTATTAATTGATGAAAGTTACGATCAAATGATTAGATAATTAAATCAATGATTATTATCTAATTAATAATATAAAATGAATATACAGTTTTACTTAACAATGCATGACCACCCAAAAATTAGGGGTCTA
Source organism: Cicer bijugum (assembly GCA_037974875.1). Taxonomy (NCBI): domain Eukaryota; kingdom Viridiplantae; phylum Streptophyta; class Magnoliopsida; order Fabales; family Fabaceae; genus Cicer; species Cicer bijugum. The sequence goes on along the minus strand of JBBPBT010000656.1, from coordinate 2,847,389 downwards.
ATTAATTAAGGATGGATCAGTGCGATAAGGAAGACCAGTCCTAGCTCCAAGAGATCTACATTTAATTGCTGCCTGTAAATACCATCACATGCAAACAATAAATACATTTCTAATTTCATATATATAAGCAATTAACAAACACATATTATATATGCTACTTAATTACCACGTGAGAAGCAAATGGCAACATTTTCTCTGGTGACAGGTTGGCACAGATAGCTGCAAAATAAATACTAAAATTTCATAACTTTAATCAAAATTAATTTGGAAGATAAAAAAAATGTGAATAAGGTGAGCATATATATATATACCATATAAAACAGCTCCAACAAATGCATCACCAGCACCAGTTGTATCAATAAGCTCTGATCTTGGAATATTTTCAGATGTCCCAAAATATAACCTTCCGCATACACACCCTATCCCTTCTGCTATAAATTTTGTAACACACTGGAACGATTAAGCAGCAAAAAATACAAATCTATAAGTACAATTTAACAAGTGATAATGTTTTGCAGATAATATCTATCTTTAAAACATGTTTGTAATATTAGCTAGATCAACCAATTTTATATTACCGAGGCAGTGCAGGTTGGCATGACTATGGTATCATCCTTTGTCATTGTTAATGATTTCATAGAGTTGTCCACATCCACTTCTTTTAAGTCAGAACCATCTTCTAGAAAGTTAAATGAAAATAAAGTTATTTAATCAGATGTGACTTCATCTTCACACAAATATCAAACAAAGAGGTACATTTACCATCTTCACATTTCTCAAGCATTATGCATCCATCTTTTCCTAAAGTTGCAATCACAAATTTAAGTCTTGGCAGTCTTAACATAATTGAAACTAGTGCTCTTGGTATACTTGATGTCTCTGTCCAGGCCTGTCAAATGTGTTGGAATTACTTTAATCACTGTTTGGTTATGCTGAAAATTGTATTTTTTTTAATTGAATTATGTTTGAGTACATTTACACAAAAATGAGATAGACAAATTATTTTAGGCTAAAAAAATTATGGAAGCAAAAACTTGAAATTCTAGTTTTAAAATCAATTATTCGCATTCCAACATCTGCAATGAACTTTACCTCATCGAAAAGTGAAACCATACATAAGTCGCAAATCATTCAAAAGGAAATAGTTTAACATCTTAGTTTGGTTTGGTTTTACATATCTAGCAATTTTACTTCATTATATATACTATGATATGATTTACTAACCTGAGGAAAATTTTCTGAGCATACAACATAATCAGCCAAGTCTAAAAGGTCATTCAATCCTTCTCTTGGCCTTTCAGCATCAACTAATATTGATATATTCTGTCGAAATGCCTGCAAGATCGAAATATGATTTGTTTTCTTTATAGTTCTCTCTTGAAATATCAAATGCAAGTGCATGAACAAAGTTCTCTCTTTACAATATTTGGTACATAATAGAGATTTAATTAGAAAGTTGAAAAATGACATTTTGAGAAAAGTAATAATCATAATCTTATATAAAAGATTTGAATGACTCAATTTATGTTACAATTCATGTGTAATTGATTACCTCTTGAGCAATGACAAGAGCAATTTCAGGCATTCTAACATCAAAATAAGCCACTCTAGCTCCATTTAATGCACATAACAATCTAGAATGTGAAAGATCTTCTGGCACCATTGGAGGATATCCTTCTGTGAATATACAAGTGCGTGTCTTCCTGAATGCTCAAACTTATAGAATTAATGATTATTATTATTTATATATATAACTCCTAAATGATTCAGGTAATCACTTAAGTGTATGTTTGGTATCACAATAAATTTGCTATAGTAGAAATATAAAAAAATCTCAATGGAAGATAGATCAAATGACATTAAATAAAGATGTGATCATGTTGTGCACATATCATTTGTAATAGTCTAGAATCAAGGGTTACTACTAACCTTGAAGCATTTACTTTATGACCATAATTAAAAACCCATAACATCCATCATGAATTTCAATTGTATTCTATAACCATAATTACTATAACCGTGATATAAAAAAATTGATGTCTCCCTAATAGTTTTTGCAATTGCAATTTCTACTGCAATATATTTTTCTAGAATATATCCTATGTATTTACGTTCAAAATGAATACTAGAGATTAAGTTTAATTTAACATAAATTTTTAGATGTTCTTTTTAAATACTAATACTTAAATTTAGTTAAACATAAATTTTTGGATTGTAAATATCAAAAAATTTCATAACTATCATTTTCAATATTGTCGTTTAGGCAGTAGTACATACGTCTGGTTGTCAATAATAATGTAGCTAAATGGTGTTGTCCCTTCGTTCGAGACCTATAAATAAAAGGCAAGAGAAACAAATCATTAATTCAAGATAACCCTAAAATTTGGTATCGACTATGTCTCTTCTTTGCTCAAATTAGACAATGTTTAATGTAATTTGTGGATATAGAATGTCTAGATAAAAAATATACTAATTATTACTTATTACTAGTTTATATAAAGTGAGAAAATATACATTAATACCACAAAACAAACACGGTAACTTACTTATCTAGTGGTATAACACATACTCCATCTTAATATGTATGAACTTTAGAGAGATAATGTTACCGTCTACTGTAGTATTACTCAATTGAATGAATTATCTATATAGTTGTATGTAGAGGACATACCTAATTTGCAACAAATAAATAACCAGACAATAGACTTTATCTTAACTTCAGTTGGATTAAATATTTTTCAATCATAAAGACAGTAAAATTAATCTCCCTTAAAAAAAAGATTATATATAGTAAATTTTATACCAATTCAAAACTAATTAATACTTAATACATTATCTACATGCGCAAATAAATATAATGCATGCTTTCCAAATATATGATGAATAATATATGCTAAAACAGCTAGGGCCTGCCTTGGCCTAAGCCTAAACCTAAGAAAAGTAAAGCTAGAATTTTAGGTCCCAAATTTTTGAGCCTAACTTTTATTAATATATATTATTACTTCCGTTTAATGAAAAAAACAATAATGTTAGTGTGTATTATAAAGAGTGCAAAGTTTAAATCTCATGTTTTCATTTTTATGCTTAAAATTTGCTTTTTTATTTATTTATATGAAATTACTTTTAAAATAACAACAAAAACGTTGTTAGGCCATGGCCGTTATAACTCCGTGCCAATATATTTTATCATGAGTCGTGCATAATTATTGTTTATTTACTCGTTATAATTATTGTTAAATGGCAACAATTATATCTATTTTTTATTTGACAAAATTAGGTCTAATTTTAATTTGATAAATTAATTAATTATATAGTTATCTTAGAATTTGTCCAAACTCCTATATAATAAAATATTTTTCATAAAATAGTATTAAAAAAAATCATCTAAAAATTTCATTTTAAACCTCTAAATAAATTCTACCTATAACAAAAAGTCTCATCCAAAAGAATAATTGAGGGTAACTTTGACAATTACACATACATACCACAAAAGAAGAAGTATCCACACCCTCAGCTTGTAGCTCCTCCATTAAAGTCTTACCATGAGCGTCATTTGCAACCTAGTCATTACAAATTGCATATATTAATTGGAAATTAGCCACAACCATTGAGGTTGTTGATTTCAAAAAAATTTATGCCAAAAAAATAAACCTTAGAAATAATCCTGGGCTTTAAGCCCAAACGAGCAGCACAAGTCAAAGCATTTCCGGTATTTCCTCCACCTTGCACCTATTGAACCAAGGATGACAAGCAATCAATTATTTGTTTTTTTTTTTTTTTGACAGGAATAATTATTAATGCTTGTATATCTTTGAACATCATTAGGAAATGATTAATTGAAGAAAACACTTCCGAATAGAGAAAGACAAAAATAAAATAAAAAATGGTTTGGTTTACAAATATTTCATGCCATATTTTGAAGGCAAATAATACACTTCAGATGTGGATAAGAAAAAGACAAGATTCTATTATTTTGTTATATATATAATTGTGTTAACTTAATGTATCTAGACCATATCATATCAAATTTTGGGCTTCATTGACATTGTAGCTTTGCATTAGAGAACAGTGATCAATTAACTAAAATCAAAATAGAAATTAACACAATATTATTTATCTAATTCCCATATTTTGTAACATTCTCCATCTATAAATATCTCTATACATGACTTAATTGCAGTTCATCAGATCCAAGGAACCTTAGCACTCAATAACAGAAACAAAATTTTATATCTCATAATGCATGGACTAAACATGGAGAAACAAACTAGTTAAAAAATAAAAATCAAACCCTCCTTTTGAGAGTTCTAAATTGCAGTTACAATATAAATTGAATTGAATTTATATATTATATATTACTTATATCAATATATAAAGGATATATTTAAATTTTGGCATGACCTTTTTCTTTCAATTTTTATTTAATTTATTTCATTTACAATTACAATTACTCTAATTTTTTTTATCTATTTAATTAAGAGTTTCATTGTTATGTATTATCAGTAAAAAAAAATTAAACCATTAAAATATTACAATTATTTGTAAATATAACTTTAGAGATATTTATATTAAAAGCAAAATATTTATATAATTTAATAATTGTGATCGATTAAATCAAATATTTAAATTAAATAAGTAAATATCTTAAAATAACAATACATATATATAAAAGTATTCCGATGCTAGTGTAAAAATTATGAGGAAGTTAGCTACCACACGAGTCTGTAGTATTGTAGGTAGATGTGTCAATTGTATAAGCTCCAACTAATAAACATTGGAAGGGTAAAAAAAAGGTGGATGTTGATTCAATTCTTTATATTTGTTCATTTTTAAGGGCGGATGGACAAAATTGAAAAATAGATGAGTATTTTCTATCAAAAGAATTCTATAAGTAAAAAATCCAAAAAGAAGTATTCAAAATTATGTGGATCATTAGGTCCACTTTTTTAAAAATAAAATAAATCTTTTTATGAGATAAAAGAATTTTAAAAACTTTTGACAAAAAAAGCTTTTGATTTTTCCCTCGAGAAGAATTTTTTTTTTCTGAAAAAAATAAATTAACTTTTTTGAAAAAATAAATTTCTATATTTTAAGAAAAAAAATTCATAAGTTTTTCATAAAAAATATTTTATCTACAAAATAGCATGCCTATGAGTCCGCCACTTAAATTCATAAAAAAATAAAATAATGAGTTGAAGACTAAAAAATTGTCTCAATGAGAAAGAGGGTAAGAGCTTAAATCTTTGGAACTTTTAATTAAAATGACAAGAAGTCTTATATATCATCTTTTAATTAGTTTGATTATTTCAACCCGTGCATGGTTTATTTTCCTAATTTAAAATTTTAGTAAATAATTTTGTGTGGAAAAGTATCTCATACTAAGAATGAATAGAAAGACCTAGTTGTCCATTTTTGTTGTTGTTTTCCTTCCTCGATAGAAAAATGGGATTTAAAGTTGTTTTTTGACACAAAATTATATCTAAATTGTTTTGTTATCTTTTTTAATTTAAATAAATGATTTTTATATATTTAATTTTTTTCTTTGTATTTTGTTTATAAATTTGTTATTTTAGTGTGAAGTTTGTTTGTCTTCTCATTTTGTTGAGTATTCTTTTAATTCACATTTTCATATCAAATTTCAATACCAGATTTAATTAATAATTTTAATATTTTTAACGTTATAAATATATGAATATTCATGACACGTCAAATTTTTCATATTTCTAAATTATTATTTTGTTCGTAAATTTATTTTTTTAATTTTAACATTTTTTATTTATTTTATTAGCAATTTTAAATTACAATGTTTTTAATGGATATAATTTCTAATAATTTAAATTAATATAATTTTTTTAAAATAATTTTTTTTTTACTATATATCTTTAATTAATAGCTATAATTGTAACACCCTACCAATCGCATTCTAGATGTTTCATTGGAAAACCACAATAATAAACACAAATATGACCCATCATCACATGTGAACTCTTATCCTTTCGTGTGATTATTTTCATTCCTAATAAAAAGCATTCTCCATATATAATTATAAAAAAATAAAATAAAAGAAAAAGGAAAGGAAGAAGAAACCTTGAGTTGAGTTGTTCTGTTCTTGGTGTCCGGCTTCGGAAACGATCCAACTATTGCCAAAAGATCAACTCCAACCCCACCAAATCCAACCTGCCAATGATAATTTCATCCATAATAATGAAAAAAAAAAAAAAAAAAAAAAGAGTAACAATTAAGAAGACACTCACAATGACAGGATTTTCAGGCAGAGGAAGACCATAATCAGAAGACATATATTTATTAAGGTTTTGGTTTGTGCTGCTGGCGGTGAAAGAAAAGTTATCAATTATTAAAGTAAGCAAAACAATGATAGTTTAAATATCAATATAACCAATCCATAACATACTAAAATCAACCTCGAGGGAAACGTAGTTAGTGACGAAAAGTGGAACATGTTATTATATTATATATTAATTATTTCGAACAAGAAATCGATAAACAGATTCCCATTTCCGACACGGAATAAGACAACTGGTTTCACGTTTATTTATTTTTATTGATATAATTTTTTCATACAATATTAATAATAAATAAATTAATGAGATGTAAATGAAGTTTTTTTCAGCTGCTTAATTTGTCAATGGTCAATGGTCAATGGTGATTGTTTGGGACCCTCCGATGCGCGCAGAGATGGATCCCACTCGTACGTCTCATCCCGTCTATTGCACTTCGCATTATTTGAGTTCGGATTTGACTCTCTACCTATCACCTCCCATTATTCTTAATTTTTAGTATAAAAAACATCAATTAATATACTTTAATAGATTCAATAAATTCAGCTATATAACTTGATGTACACACATGAGAAACGGTTAAGTGTAAATTCGAAATCAAGTTTGATGGTTGTTCAAAGATCTTATATCACATGTATTTGCAAACAAAATTACTAAAAGTAATTGAGAGACTTTGACGTATTGTTGATAAAATTTAGTTAACTAATCATCATAAATACGCAGATAAATATAATTCAAAGAAGTAAATGTTGAAAAGGCATGTCAATATATATATAAACAATATTTTGCAAGCATAAAATATGCTTGTGTTTTTAAATAGATATAATGTGTACACTATACGACCCATAATAAAAATACATCAAAATATAACCACTTAATGACGATTTATTGACATAATGAGAGACTCACTGACCAAAATACTAAGAGGATATATATAACAAAATGTATTTGTCGATCATTGTCGATTCATTTAACTATGAAAAATACTAAAGAGATATAAGAGAATAAGAAAAAAATATTTGACTCCTCACATGGAGTCTGGTCCTCCCTAGGCTCAACCAGACAACCACTACATTTCCTCCACGTCCCTTATATATACATGTCCAAAAAGTTGGCGGTAGACACGTCATGTGTCATATACTCGTTGTTCAATAAGATCTTTTGGGACACATGGAGCATGGAAGTGCATGTGGACATCTCATATCTAGTGGGAGGGTAACAGTTGTGAGATACAAACATCACTCTTTCATATGACATTATTTATGTCAGTACATCTATATATACAAGTGTTGTGTCCAGTGTAAATAGTCTTGCTATGATCTGCGTCGAACTCCCAATACATACTTTCATTGTCATTGTGATATATAATCTCAAAGTCACTCCATTGTGCCACTCCTAACACCCTTCTAAGTGAACTGGAATATAGTATGCCATTGATATCGTCTAAAAGTGTACCACAAGTAAACATAAAAAACAAATGGACTTGGAATCGTGGTAACGACACAAATATCCCAATTTAGAGGCGGGTCACTAATTTAGTATTTAAATGATTTTGGAAAGGAGATGAGTTCAATTGGACATCCTCCCAACACCCTAATAACTCTAAGGATTCAAATAAAAAGATTAAATCTTACCTTCCAAACTCCTAAATATAAACCCTAGTTGCTTCAGAAAGTGGACATCATAGTAGTAACACTTGATCTTCGAATGGAAGGGAAAAATGGGATTTAAAAGTTACAAACTTTAGAGAGAAAGAGATATTGGATGGCGTATTGAATTGGAGAGAGACATCTAAAAATGATGAGGCGAATGAGTAGATTTTCACTTTTATTTATAGGTTTTTAGTAAGCTACGTTTGCTTAACAAACACTATTTTGCTAGGAGAAATTGGTCTTTATGCGCGGACTTCTGGTTTACGCATTACTAAGGAGAAATTGGTCTTTATGCGCGAACTTCTAGTTTACGCGTCACTAATCATCTGCTTGGCAAGTTCAACATTATGAACGCATTGGTGAGATACTATGATAGTGAGAGTATAAGGTAGAACTTGAATTTGAATATGAATAGTGCTGGTGCATTAATTGGACTACCTTATTTTGTTCTTCTGCTTATGTAAAACAGTATTGCATGTTTGGACCTAGATTGTACCGGCTATAACCAGTAAAATCCCAAGGTCCATGTTTGGACCACCATACTAGGGAGAGACCCCCTTCAAAAGTATGGGATAAAAATCAAGCAATTTAGAAATATGATGATCAAAATTGTTCTAACACTAAACCAAATGACTGAAAATGCAACTAAACCTACATTTTATAATTTTATAGCACGGTTCAAAATACATTTTCTCCCTGTATAATATAAAATAGATATTTTTAAATTAGAAGTCAGCATCCTTTGTCTCAAATCTTAACAAGAAAGCTATAGGATTCTTTTTTATATACCAAAAAGACTATAAATCTTTATGAATTTGAGACGCCTTACCTACAAATAAAATCAGCCACCCGATCAACACATCGGATCCATGTTGAAACTATACAATTCTAAAATACTAAAAGAAACCTCAAGGCCAGTAACCCTCATTCCAAACACGCTTGGAAGGAAATACTGCATGTTCACTCTGACTTCCAATGAACCTATTACAGGATAGGTTGCTTCTTCGGGATGTTCTCAAGGGACCTGATCTATTACCAAGTCTGATTGGTAAAAACATATCATTTCCCATCAAGTTTGAAGCTGAAAACTCTCTGTTTTCCAGTTCTTCAAGTGGACCTGAACTATAATCCATTGTGATGAATGAAGATGCTTGCCTAAAATCTAGTCGACATGTAATATCTTCAGGCTCATCATTCCACCAACTGCTAAACTCAGACTCTTGAGCAGAAGATTCCTTCCGGCTCAAGCAATCCACGCTGGTCTCATCTTTGTCATTGTATATCAACTTAAGCGCCTGCACAACCTCACCCATAAAGGGTCTCTCAGTGACCTCCCGCTGTACACACATTAAAGCAATTGCAGCAAACTTTGCCATTTCATCAAAGTCATAACTTCCAGCTAATGTTGGATCCACAAGCTGTTCTAAACCCTCTCTACTTTTTAACAGTGATCGTGCCCATAGAACAAGATTCTCCTCTCCAAGAGGTTGAGATATGTCCACCGGCTTTCTGCCTGTTAGAAGTTCAAGCAGCACAACACCATAACTATAAACATCACTTTTAACGAGCAAATGGCCTGTCATTGCATATTCTGGGGCAACATACCTGCAAAAATCAAACAGATAAAAATGGCATCATTTTGATGGCCAGGAATTTACAATGGCATCACAAACGGATGAGAATCATACACAATTTATAAGATGCAGGAGTTACAATTAATGCAGTAGATAATTTTGGTAACATATTAAGTAGAGAAGGAAGACAATCTGATGTAAAATATACAAGTAATGTGCGGAAGTATAGTTACACTTGCACATTATCCTGTTAAAAATTAAAAGATATCAAAAATCTTAATCATGGTCACACTCAATAATGCTAATGATGTGGAAAAGCTACACATCATGTGTATAGGACACCAGCCTACCAGATACAGAGAGGATCCAACCCCATCTGTTGCGCATGCCAGATTAACAGCCATGCTGTCTAGGGTAACACTTCAAAAATACTCAATTGCGGCAGACAAAGTCTTATACTTACCCAAAAGTGCCCATGACCCTTGTAGGAACAGAACGACTTCCTTCAGTTGCTTCTGTTGCTAATCCAAAATCAGAAACCTTGGGAGTAAAGTCATCTTCCAACAACACGTTGCTAGCTTTGAAGTCTCTGTGGATTACGCGAGGAATAGAATCCTCGTGAAGATAGGCCAATCCTCTTGCAGCTCCAAGGGCAATTTTTTTCCGCGCTTCCCAATCTAGTGGGTGACTTCTCTGGTCAACACCTGCAAGGATAAATAACAAGACTTAAGTTTAATTGATGGTAATGCAATGTGAATTGAACATTGGATGCATAGTTGCATATTAAAAACCAGAGAAAATACACCATCAATTACCATGCAAATGAGATTCGACACTGCCATTGCAAACAAGCTCATACACCAAGCATCGTTTGTGCCCTTCTGTGCAAATGCCAATGAGTTTCACAAGATTGCGATGATGCAATCGGCATAGCAACTCAACTTCCGCAATAAATTCAGGGTCTCCACTTTGAATATCCCTTGTTAGTAGCTTAACTGCAACATCAGTTCCATCATCCAATGTCCCATGATATACACGCCCAAATCCTCCTTCTCCCAATACTCTTTGTGAACTGAATGTATCTGTAGCTTTCTCAATCTCAGAAAGGGAAAATGTTTTCACAGAAAGAGCTGAAGCATCCATGGTGGATATATGGGACACTGATGCTGGACTTGTAATTCTTCTAGACAATATAGACCCCATGGCTGCAAAACAACCAATCAGACGTTTATATTTGACCTCAATTTTGATATAATTTACAGAACAAAGTAGACAGCAAAGAGTCCCAAGACAACATAAAAGTTTTGAAATTAATGCATGAGGCTATGTAACATATTTGCAATAATTTATGCATCCCATCCCACTCAGCAGCACAAGTCCACAAAATAGGTAAAGATGGTTTTTTTATCATAAATGAGAAATTTTTTAACTTTGCTACTTTATTTTGAATCACAGGTTATCAGTATAACCAATATAAGCACAGGAAATCTAGCTAACCTTATTAACCTTGTAGATATATACCACCGTCATTTAGATTGAAAGCATAATAATAAGGGGGGGCATGCCTAAGATCCCAGAGGGTTCCCTTTAAGGACTTTTGCCCCTGTTAGAAGGTTATTCAAGTAACCCTTCAACATTATGTGATGTCCCCAAGTAACACTAATATCTATTGGTAAAAACTTTTGCTCCATAATTATTGTATAATAGCAAAGACTAGAAAATACACACATGTAATCACATAAACCTAATTTAAGTGTGGCACAAAATTGACATTTAATGATCAAATGACTGGGAAAGCCTGAAATCCAGCGATCAACTAGCTGTGAATTTGTAAAAGTGCAAAAAACAAAGTCTTTTGCAACTACTTTAGGAGAAATAGAATATAACAAAACATAATCTTCCGCACATGGTAACGAAGATATAATGAACTGATAGAAAAAAAATGCAAAGGGAGCCATGCATAACGCGGGGAATAATATTGTAAGAAACAACCTAACCGAGAATATTCACAATAAAATACTTAGAACAAAAGCCAGATTTTCTATGTAAGCATCTGAAAATTATTTTACAAAACACAAACAGACATGTACACATAAAAGTTTGAAACTGTACCATATCTCTTGTTTAGAGACAATGGGAATGGCGGGCCAACTGCACTTGATGGTCTCCTAATTTTCCTCCATTGAAAAATGATGGAAAATGCTCCAACCAAAACCAGTAAGAGAAAAATGGAAGATACAGCAATGATGATTATGGTTCTAAGTTTCATTTTATTGTTCTTGCTGCTGCTGATAAAGGTGGCAGTGATTGGGAGAAGACCTGAAGCACTTCCACTGGGACGGGGACCACTCCCAGTTAAGGTTCCCCGTGGTGGCGATGATGGCATCCCTGATACTAATTGCTTCAGTCTCAACCAGTAACATATTACAGGAAAAATGAAAAATGTTATTCAGATAACCAAAACAATTACCTACCTGGATAAGTAGTGCACAAGACTGTGTAATCACCAAAAAGAGACCTATTTAGAGGAACTTTCTTGTGCCAAAATCTTTGGTATATTAGAACCACAGTTGTATTGTCAAATTTTTCACCGAGCGGAACCAGGTAAATATCAACTATGGTTCTTTCCTGATTTTGAATGTCAGCAGTGACACCCATTATCCTCACCTGGCTTTGCTTCAAATATGTTCCAGATGCAAGTTCAATCTCTAACTCATTAATTACCGGAAAAACAACCAGAGGAGCTGCATCCAGTAAAAGTCTGACTTTCATGGGAAATACACAACCACAAGGTGAACCAAAGGGAGTTGTTGTGAGTGGATCCTTACAGCTTTGACCACATGCTGCAGAAATTTGTTTATGTACAATGAGTGGATTGTACTATGGTCCACAAAAAACGTAATGAAATGCAACCCTTGGTGCAGTGTATGATAAAAAGGGATAACAGTGGAAAAATGCTGCTTCATATAACTACTTGTATTTCAATCAAGAAAAGGATTAATCTCACTGCAATTTAAACTATGAATCTTCCATTCAAATGAAAAGTCCACACATTAAACTCATGAGACACTATCATGATTTACAGAAGCATTACAATAATTTGAATAACCAAAGGCAACTCCAAAGAACATCCAGAGGTAAATGTAGTTTAAAATAATATTGTTTCCACACATAAAACTTTTATCTTGGTAAAGTAGGCATAAAATCTAGTAAGTAAATTGATTTTGCACAGAGATTTTTTTTAATACAAAGCATTAAACTAATTAGGCTCAATAGATTCTTTCAAATATTTCTGTTTTTGACGGTATGTCTATTTATAGCATCTCACCTTGCTTAACATGACGGCATAAACTAAAAGAATTAATTAAGATAGAACAAACAGAAAATTCAGATTATTAGGTTACAAATAATTTACTCATGATTCCCTTGATCAATTTGCATCACCAAACAGAGACAGAAATAAACATATAAAAGAATTTTAAAAAAAGGATTGTAACTGCAATATTGAAAGACCAAAAATAAGTCAAGATATTATAACAGTCCCACCCCAAAAGAATGGTGTCTAACTACTACAAATTACCTTGGCCTTCAGAAGGGGAGGGAGCCCCGGAATAAGGCTTTGCACCATGGTATTGATGGCGATGATGAGGATGTTTTTCTGGTCCTGGAGTCACACTGGGACCTAAAACAGGAGAACATTAATTCATAGGCTCATAGCAAACATGATAGGTAACAGAAAGTTCTTGATAGAAATGATAATATACCTTGAAAAGATGGAGATGGTCCAGAAGAAGGTTTAAAAAACCACACTTTAGCTCGTTCAGATGAAGCAAATGACAGACTCTTAGAAACCAACTTCGCTGCAGGAAAAGAAGACAACATGTTATACATAGTAGCATATGCTAAATTGCTAATCTTAAAAGGAATCTCTTAAATACTCAATAGTAATATTTACATTTAATCCAATACATCAACAGAATAGTTATCTTACAGCTAAAGCCAATAATACACCAATATAAACAAGATTTAGAGCCTTTTTGTATTGACAATTTGACAACATATATAAGCTTATCAAATGGCATAACACTTGTGAAACTGTTTGACTGAGCTTACGAAATCAGCTTATGACATGTCCATAAGTTGGTTTGAACTAATTTCCACGAACACTTTAGAATAGCTCACAAAAATTACGTATAGCATATACAGAAAACAGTTTGACTTTATTTTTATATATAATTAATATTTATGATATAAGTCTTTAATCAAGCTGTTTATCCAAACAATGCAATTATAATTAGGTTTCCTGCTAGGCGCAAACATTATAGAAGCTGTCCAAGACGTAATTAAAATCATAAAACAACTCCATTGAGCAGAAATAGTTAGAAACTAGTACTCCTAATTGGGAACCAAGTAATTAATATACGAACATCACATTATGAACTCCAAGAAAACAATAATAAATATCTATAATTCAGATTATATAATTAGAACATATATAATAATCGGAAAACAATCAACTATACGATTTTTTATTTAAGATTTGCTTCCACAATAGAGCTCGCGTATTTTGATCAATGAAAAAAAAAACTAATTATCACAATAAAATAAAAGGAGTATAAAAATGAATCACGTGAGAAAAGAAGAAGTGTGAAGTAATTCGACAATGAAATCGTTGTTGATCATTTACGAAATGAAATGGAGCATCATATGATATAGCATGTGAATTAAGCTGCAGTAGAATAAAGTATACCTGAGGAAGAGTAAAGCAGGAAGTGAAGGAAAGTGAAGAGGATGAAAAGTGAAGTTGACATTTTGAGATTCTGAAACTATAGTAGAGGAAGCATATGAATTGAAAAACCTATAAGAATAAGAAGAAGAAGAAGAAGAAGAGAGAAAGCAATGTAGGTAAGTAAAGTAAGAATGAAGAATCTAGATCCCTGAAATGCGGAAGAAGAAGATAAGAATGAAACCGAAATGCATGAAGCAAAAAAAAAAAAACAGAGAAGAAAATGTACAAACGGTGAGAGAAGAGTGAGTGATGTAGTAATAAAACACAGAATTTGGGGAGGGGGGGTATGAAGTTAGTAAGAGAGTGGGTGTAGTATTACTATTAGAGAGAAAGAGCGCGTGAGAGAAACGGGTTATTTTGGAAAGGACAAAATGGGAAGGCGCTTCTGGCATTGGGAAATGTTGTCCTAACTCTCTGTAATATGCGGTTTTGAGGACGCTGCTCAAACAATGCAGCCGATCCGATGCAACCCGCCTTTCCCCAAATTAGTACTAATTTAGTACTCCTCCTTTCCTTTTTTACTCACTCTTTTATCTCTTTAATTTTTTTACTCTTATATTTATTAATTAAACTAAAATTTATTTAATGCTATTTTTTTATTTATTTTTAAGACTATGAAAAATCAGGTCAAGTGGCACCATGTTAATTACCGTTTTTATTTGGTTGAAAACATGTCATTTTCTTTTTAAGCTTTGTTAAAAAAAGTTATGTAATTGTTATAATGTTGACGTATTCATAACAATACTGATGTGATAAATTATAAAAGTAAACGATTATTAGATTTGTCTTTTAAATTTTTAAAAAAATACATTTATTGTCGCTTAAGTTTAAACTAATTTTTGTTTGTGTCAAATCTTCGTGTTTTATATTTTCCATTCCTTTCTATTTTTAAAAAATCTAAAACTCAAAATTTATAATTTTAATAGAATAAATTAAAATGTCAATCATATAAATTAGAGAAAAATTAAAATAAAAAATTCATCATTTCAACGAGAATTGA
>JBBPBT010000656.1:2787942-2800780 GCA_037974875.1 Cicer bijugum | reverse complement strand
TTTTAAAAATATTTGTGAAGAAAATAAAATTATACATATTTTTTCTTGTCCTAACACACCACAACAAAATGACAAAATGATGTAAATAAGGAAAATAGATCTCTTTAAAAAATGATTGTTTTCAAATACTTTTAGATTGATGCAGTAAACATTACTTGTTATATTGAAAAATAAAATCTATATAAGACCTATTCTCAAAAAGACTATTTTTTGGAACACAAATATATTCTAAAATATTTAATCAAGTCATTTTTTCTTTTGATGTGTACTTTATTTTAATCAAGTCAAAAATGTGAAAGCACTACTATGAAAATTATATTTGACAAGATATTGAATATATTTTATTTTCTTGACTTCTCAATTTTACGGAGGTTCATGAATATCTGCAAGAGTTGCAGTGAATACATATATAAGTACAATAAAACATTTTAATTTCATATTGTGACATACATGACACGTTTTTAGTGCCACCAAATATTAAATCAAATCAATTTTTTTAATAATTATTGATTTTTTTTTTAATCTTTTGTCTGTAATTATGAGAAAGAGTTTTAGTATTCAATATGTTCTACGATGTGTGATCAATTTGTAAAAAAAAAAATTCTAAAATAAATGATTTTTTTAATTTTAATATAATATTAATTATTTTTTCTAACTATATCATCTAGCTATAAACACCACTTCTAATTCATTATCTTCCACTTTAAATTAATGATAATTATGAATACATTAATAATTGATAAGATTAATGTTACAAATAGAAAGAAAAAAGGGCCGAAAAGAAAAGAACATGGACAACAACATTGGGCCATCACTTGCCAAAAGTAGGCCCAGCTGGAACACCGAAATTCCAGCTCATTATTTGCTTTGATTGGAGATGACATTTTATTTTCCTTTCAATCAAATGGAGAAAATATGAAATATGAAATATGAAATTGATTAAACACTTGAAAATAAAATATTGTAGCTAATGCCTTCTCCCGCAATGTTTTGTTGCAATTAGCTTCTCCACCCTCCATATCCAAGATTGCTATGACAAGAACAAAGATGGTAAAAAATTCATGAACAATGTGCTGAATATTCCATACTCCATTCTCCAAATATTTCCAAATGTTTTCTTCTATCCTCTTCCACCATATGCACTCATCGATACGTCATTCACCGAATTCCATTAACCACACGAGTTCAACTATATAGTTAATTTAATAAATAATATTATTTATGTTATTAATTTAATTATGTTATAAGTATATACTAATTAAAAATACTACTTAAATATAATTTTTTTTAAGTATAAGTTCAACTGACCAAATGTTAAAATTGTTAAGTTGAACATCATATTTTAAATTAAAATTCATGATTTTACAATTGTATGCGAGTTTCTGCTTATAATTATATTATTTTTTCTATAGATAAAAAATATATATAATTTAATTATTTATATGAATCTATTGATCAAATCACATTTTTCTTTATGCACATTCTTTTTCAAAATATATGTAATGATTGAAGTCAAATAGTTAATGAGTTATTATTAAATACGAATTGATCGAGAAAACCGATTAAAAGTCTTACGTTGAATAAAATAAAGTCCAAATTAACTTTATTTAATATAAAATATTATGCATAAATACTTATGAAATGTATTTTCACTTATGTATGGAACAAATAAAAAGAAAGAAAAAGGTTGAGATTGAAAAGAAAATACACATGTTGAAAGTTTTTTACTCATTTAGAACATAATGAAAACCGAAGAAAAAAATAAAATTGATGCAATCCATTCAAAATTCTCTTTTCTTAAAATTGGAAGAAAAAAACACCGCAAAACCATATACTGTTAGAAAATGACAAGATTGACCTTATTTTATTTTATTATTATTACTAATCATATCTCAATTTTTACTAGAGATATATATCATTTTGAAGAATTCTTATTTCTTTTCTCTCACTTTTTCATTCACACCAAGCAACCAATTAATCATACCAGTTTTTACTACCTTTTTTATTTTTTTCACTTTCTTTCTTTTCAATTTCTTTCCTATATTTTTTGTTTTCTAAAAGAAACAAAGTGGTAGAGGTTCAGTCACGTTCTATTTCGTACTATTCATATAATTTATAAGAAAAAAAACTGTTGTTGATTGATTGATGAGTCAAACAAACATAAAAAAATAAAAAACTGTATTTAAAATATTAATATATAGAACACTTTGGTTTGAACAGAACATTGATTCATTTGACTGATTGGTTCCTCCTTTGACTAAAACTGCCACTTTCCCCACATAACAAAAAACCAACCACCCAAGTCTTCCACATAATAGGCAAAACTGTGAAAGAAAAGAATAAAAATTCCATAAATGAAAAAAAGCTTCTACATCTAAATTAATCATAACAATTATGATTATGACACTGATTAAGAAGTTAATTAATTAGTACGTTGAAGAAGATGAAGCCTCAAATTTGTAGTACTTATCCACAGCAACAGAAACATCCCAAGTACAACTGAGTCCTTTAGGAATTGTCACAAGATCTCCAGCACCAAACTCTACAAAATCTGATGACCCTTTTGTGTATGCTTTTACTTTTCCTTTCAACAAATAGCATGTCTCTTCTGCATCAAATTTTAACTGATATTTCCCTGGAGAACACCCCCATCTTTCATTTTTTTTGCAATATACACCCCCCACAAAGAAAATAAATCAAAATCAAACAATTAAAGACCAGAAATTAAAAATTTATCTTTTAAACAAAAAGATCAAATTTTTAATATTTCTATATGCATGTTGTGTACCTAAATTAATAAAAAAATGAAGGGTCTAAAAGAAATTAAAAAAAAATAAGAGAAAAAAAACATAAAGCATACTTGGGCCAGCACTTGATGTTCAATTCAGCTAGGCGTGACTCTGTAGGATTGCTTTCTATGCTGATTCTAAGGTTTGAATTGGAATCTTCAGCCATGGAAACAAATTAAGGAGTAGTGTTTTTGAAAAGGGTGTGATAGAAAAAGTTGACAACAGCAAAACCTTGTTTTGTTTTGTGTTGTGTTGTGTTGTGTTATGTTTTTTTTTTTTTTGGTTACATGAAAATATTGTGAGATTTTGAAGGGTGAAAAAAATGGAATCTTTGTGCAGTGTTGGAACAGGATAAGAGATGTTGAATTATATGAGGATGTTTGGGGAGTACCTGTTATTTAAGAAACAACCTATCACATCATGACTACTATGCATCACACAGATTTTATTTTATATTTTTCAACAAAATCATTTAATGCATCTTCACCTCGTGGGGAATGGGGATATATGTAATGTAATGGAAGGAATTTGATTCTCTTCTAAAAACGAATATAATAATTAGTTGATGACAAATATATAAGGTTCTATGTAGGGAGGATTTATTCTGTCAAACAAAAAATGTAGAGGGATTTAAAATTAAAATTACTTGAACAAAAAAATCTCAGTTTTTTAATATTAATAACAAAACACTTAAGAGAGGTAATGTTGACTTAATATTTGAAGTGAAGAAATTAGAGAGTAAAATCTTAAGAAAATCGTAAATTCAATCTAACATTCAACAAAACATTAAAATGTTAACAATATTATTTACTACCATTAGTTTTGATAATTTTTTTAATAATAAAGCAATTTGGTCTTATTTCCAAATTCATAAGTTGCAACATGTGTGTTGTTTTTCCTAATTTGGAAGGTAATGGTGATATTGTGCATAACAAAAACTGACATAAAGTAAATGTCAAAAACTCTCAATGTTGACCATGTGTAACTTAACTTATCTTTGCATTTAAAAAAGTGTTGTTAAAGGATTCCCTATAGATATTTAGAATGTGCAAAAAGATTTTTCCACCGTCCAATAGCTACCAATTAGACTAACGGAAAATGTGAACAAATAAACTCGAAATGGCTTTGTTTGACAATTGAAATGGAGAGATGTGGTCAAACTTGATTTAGAATACATTTGATGTTTAATATGTGAAAAAGCATTGTTATTTAGTAGATGTTATTTATTCTCAAAACTCACAAAAGCTGCGTGTCTCACCCTCATAAATGGTAAATTTTGGGTTTGACTAAATAAAAGTAATTTTAGTTGTACAATCTAGATTAATAAAGTTAATTTTTGTTTCGTGATTAGAAATACTTTACATCATTAAATCGCTAAGTGAAGAAATTTTGTATGAGTATGCATTTTGTTTTTTAAGTTGTAAAAAATTATATGATAGAGTATTATAAAAATAAAAATAAAAAGAATATAAATCATAAATCCATCAACAACAAAAAAAGTATGACTTTGCATCCAAAATCTCAATGTTGGATTCAGCATTATCATTTCTCAATGTTGGATCCATCATTATCATTTATCAAAGAAACTTCCATGTATTTGGAATTCATCAAAGACTACCATAGTTCTAAATTTATTAAAATTGACTTTGACGCTATTAAAATTGATTTTAATTAAAAATAAAGTAATTATGTTTAAAAAATTTGACTCATTTAAAGTGAGAAGATGATGAAGTAAATAGATCAATAGCTAATGTTATAACCACATATAATTGGTGATACATGTGCACTAACTAACAATAATTTATTTAATAATCAATGGTTAACATTACTTATTTTAGAATAGTCAAATCTATTTTTAGATACATTTATTATTTATGTGAAAATGAGTTATTGAAAAATTGAAGGCTATAAATCAAATCTATAGGCAAAAACTACAAATTCTAATTTTTAGGTCAAGATCAACTCTTGTGAAAAAATCAATTTTACTCTAAAACAATTAAAGACATATTTGATATTACGATAGAATTGTCAAAATCATAGTGAGTCATTGTGATTTTCAAAAACTACAAGTTGTAGCTTTTACAAAATCATGACGGCACATCGTGATTTTTACAACTTCAATGTGATACCAAATATAGACTAAACATGTCAAAATTAATTTTTGAACCTCTAAAATCAAATTTACTTGCTCCAAAAATGAAATCAACCATAAATGCATTGCTCCACTACGTAGTTGTTGGATCCAAATTCAGATCCAACATCACCTAAATCCAACTATTCTGCAGTTGCAACTCTATGTGGAGCAATGCAAAGGGTCCAAGTTGGTGACAGTTCAAATATATAGGTTCCATGGTAGTAACATTGCCCTTGAATCATTGTCACATAATCCAACATAACATCTATTCCTTCAGTAACTTTAAATATTCCTTAGAATTACATTGAGCCACTGTGACTAAATCTACTTGTCTTGCTAAAATTGAATGTTGAACCAAAAAAAAAGTTTGTTGAAATTAATTATTTGAGAAGCTTTCCTACTAGGCATCGGGAGAAATGCACAGTTGTTTGAAAGTAAAGATTCAACTCGGAGATTGCAGATTAATCCCCACACTACGCGCAAACTAGGCTTAAAAATTTCTTCAAACTCACACTTTAACCGGTCAAAATAGGATTTGCAGATAATAACCTAAAACCACTGAGCTCTGTCGGATTCATGTAATTCATTTTGTTTAGAGTTATTACTGCTTAATCAAAAAAATACCTTACATAATATAATGTAATATGATATTTTTTTTGCATAAAACATATATGCTTGTGAATCTTGTGAAGAGTTATGTTCTACTGAATGAAGTGTAGCCGACTATAAATTTTCTGCACAATTTAGTTGGAACAAGTTGCATCTCCTTTTGCCACCAAATTTATCCCTTGTAAGTTGTAACTGAAACTTCTAAATTGAGATTCAAATATTATTTCATTTCAATCAGAGCAAAATTGCAAAACAAATTTTTTAGCACTAGACTCAACCATCCTTAGCTATTTAGAATTGCATCATAAATCATGGCCAGATGGCCCCAAAGTGCAATTAGAATAATCCTAAGGCATTTGCAAAGTTGCATCCTAAGAGGCATTTGCATCATAAATCCTTAGAATAATCCCCAAAGTTGCATCTCCTCTGCATAATGCAATCAGCTCTAGTAGAATAATGCCAATGATATGAGATGCAACTATCTGACTAGTCTGATCCAGAGTAAGCAAAAAGTAGGGAGGCATTTGTTCCTCCAAAACCGAAAGAGTTTGACATAGCTACTCTAATCGGCATCTCCTTTGAAGCAGTTAATGGCATGAAACCATCACCAAATACAGAATCTGGATTTGTTAAATTAAGAGTTAATGGAGCAATTCCCTGTAATAAGAACATAAAAAGAACCAGACTATTAGATTAAGCATGCACGGACTAGCTGTAGCTTAAGCACAAATTCACAGTACGTGTGAAAATGCTTCCCCATGTCTTCTATGATGTAAGCACACAAAATGTCAAGAAGTTGCTTACATGTTGTATTGCCAAAACAGAAAAAATTGCTTCAACAGCTCCAGCAGCGCCCAGGAGATGGCCAATAGCCCCCTGAAATCATAGAAATTGTGGAAATGTCATCGGCTTATATCAACTTGTCAATGTTTGCCCCATCCAAAATTTTCTTTTAATGGCATAACCATTCCCATGGATGAGATCTTTCATCTAAGAGGAGGCCAGTACTTGGATTAGATGGCCAAACAGATAAGCATATAACTTGTTGGTCATGCAGCTTGCTAAGTTGCTACCACTCTTACCTTGGTTGAGGAGAAGGCTAAAGCAGACGAGCAAGCATGGTCAGAGAATATGGTTTTGATGGCATTAGCTTCTATTGCATCACCTGTATAAAGAATTCCGGTGAGATAGTTCATGACTTAAGCATAATCATTCACTGATGAAGAATTCAAAAGTAATAAATATTCAAACTTAAATAGCTGGAATCAGTGAGGGTCTGCTTCACTTACCCAAAGGTGTAGATGTAGCATGCGCATTTATGTAATCAACATCAGAAGGATGAAGACCTGACTGAAATTTATGAAAAGGCAATCATTTAAAATGAAGATTGTCAAGACTATGGCTACATCATAAAACCACTTCAGAATAACATGAAGGTAAAATGAAGAAGAAAAGGAATGGAAAAACAAAATAATTAAATTTTATTGAATAAATCAATTTTAAATAAAACTACTATTATACACCAGTTTATTGATGCACAGAACATAATGCGCAACAACAATCAAAATTTATTGTTAGTCTTTCCCACAATTCAGTAGTAATAGAGATTAACATTATGGCATGTCTCCTAATCCCTTTACGCTTGTTGTTGGAAAATGAGATAGTTGGCTCCCATTTATGAAAACTGAAATGCACTTGTCTGCTGGAACTTGGAAGGAATGCGCTAGTGGAGCGCTTGTTGGGCGTCTTTCGACATGACTATAGTCTATAAGGAAACTAGTAAGGGACAGTAATGGCTAATCGCTAGAAAAAGTTGGGGGCCTAAGGCAGGAGCCTTTGTTGCCTTACCATATCCAATGTTATGCCAAAGTTAAAGACAAGAGTCAAAGCAAGTGCTGTCATTCAATTCCAAAACAACAACAAACTTTGGGGGAGGGCAAGAGCTAAGGCCAGAGTGGAACTACAAGGCGCGGCCTCTTAGAATTTTGGATTTGGACCTAACTCAATCCCAAAAGCTAGCCCATGGGGTGAGGGTTATCCCCCACTTATAACCATTGTTCAGATTATATCACATATGGAGTGTGAAGTTTGTAGGACATTATCATATATAAAACATGGGGGAGAAAGGAAAAAGTGATAATCACAACATGCATACATGATAAGTTGGCAGTTCAGAAAACATAAAACCTCAAATAATGCATAAAAAACGCAAATCAATATAGAACGATGAAAGAAACCTGTCTTAAAGCACGAGTCATGGCCAGAATGGCACCTCTCCCATCACTAGGAGGTTGAGTAATATGATATGCATCCCCTAGTCAAAATCCATATGAAATAAAGTCAACCACATATAAAATAAAACTAAGACTAGGGAGACAATCTTACATATCCTGCAGCGAATTACCTGACATCCCATAGCCACGAATCTCTGCATAGATTTTGGCTCCTCGACTTTTAGCATGCTCAAGTTCCTAAACAATAGAGGAAACAAATACACAAGAAACATCATATTATAAACAAAGGCGAAGAAGAATCGGAGGGACAGCTGATACATGATAACTTTTTTAATTAACTAACCTCCAAGACCAAGACTCCAGAACCTTCACCTATCCTGAGTTAAAACACAACTTAGATATAAGCAGCAAGACAAACAACCCAGTAGTATGAAGTCAGAAAATGAACATTAAGAAAAATAAATGAATTATCATGATAAGAAACAGATCTGCATATACTCACACAAACCCATCTCGACCACTATCAAAGGGTCGTGATGCTTCCTGTGGGCTTGAGTTATATTTTGTACTCAAGGCTCGAGACCTGCAAGTTTCCAATGTCAAGTTTAAAATATCAGAGGGAAAAAGGACAGTGAATTAGTAAGGTGGTTGACAACAACATAAAACACAAGGTGCTGGTCATAATTTACCTGCAGAACCCTGCAATTGATAATGCATCAATGCTGGACTCTGTGCCTCCAGTCACCATAACATCTGCATCCCCAAATTGAATCATTCTCATTGCATCACCAATAGAATGTGTTCCAGTAGCACAAGCAGTGACTGCAGCATGATTTGGGCCCTGTGTTCAGGAATAGGTAAAACGTTTCACTCATGATTACTAATGATCATAGAGGTCAGCATAGAAAATATGTGAATAGCCCTGCAACAGCAATCAGATTTACCACCTTAATTTTCTGATACTTTTGTTGAGATATGTTAAAAACTAACAATTGTTCCGCCAGGAGATGTCTTAATTGATTAACCAATCTTGTTGGAGAATTTTATCTTATTTCCTATTTAAGTAGGGCAGACTTTCCTATCTTTAGACTAATATGATATGTTTTGTTTTTATTTCTCTAAAATATCTCCTTGATTCAAGGAAGATAATTACTTGTATTCTCTCTATTTATACCAGCTTAGACTGAAGAATAAAATGACAACAGCATTCTCCCAGTTTTTTCTACAAACCTCTTAAACTCGTTTAACATAATTATATCCTAAGTGACCGTACGAAAGTTCTATCTTCGTTTCAGAAGGCTGCTAATTATTTCTGATTGGATATGGTGTTAGTTTAATTTTTAACAAAAGAGCAAGAAACATGGGAGCAAGAAGATACATTGCCTAAATCAGTTCCATATAGGAAGTCAATTCATCGTATAATGAACAAATAACCTTCATGCTTAGAATACAATAATATGCATTCTATATATCTACAGAAGTTGGTAAGGAAAATGCAGTAGCCTGTCCATCAACTATAGGAGCTGATTATTATAATTGTAGTATAGAATATCAATTAATAGAAAGTAGTTCTTTACCTGGAACCCATATTTCATGCTAACGTGACCTGATGCCATGTTGATCAATATTCGTGGGATAAAAAATGGACTAAGGCGACGAAGACGCTGTATGCAGGGGAGAAAAAGTAAAAATCAAATATAATTGTTTGTTTAAATTAACAAATAATTTTCCAATCATAATTAAAACACTTGGAGAAAAACTTGAATGAGGAAAGATCATCAAAGTACTTCCAAATCTTTGAGTTTCAACAAACTGACCTTCTCACATATCAGTCGTGCAGAGTCTAAGATGTCACTAACGCTTCCAGTTCCCCCACCAATAGACACCCCCTGATTGTTTTTTAAGTTAAAATACAATGCAAAGGAATTGTCAAAAATTAGTTCTTATCAACCATATCGAAAATTACATACCGTTCTTTCCTTGTGTTTTTGCTGAGTGGGAAACCAATTAGAATCTTTAAGAGCTTCGTCAGCAGCACATAGTGCATATGCTATAAACCTTGCTATTGATCGATGGTCCTAAGGGAAATGTCACACAATACTACAATGACATCAATAAGCATAAAAGTTGTTGGGATGCAGCATGTATAAGTAAAAGCAAAGCAATACCAGAAAAAACTATATAACACTTTATCTTCCCTTTTCCTTTTGGTTTAATAAGGATATTACAAACTACCAAAAGGTCCAATACTTCATACTCTCCAAATGCGAACTAATGGCAATAGCAGGTTTGAATCATAGCCTTAATGAATATTGGGTTAGTGACAATTTATAATTCTATTTTATATATTGTATGTAACACCGACATTTCTGATCGAAAGTGTGTCCAACATGTGTTGGTATCTGGCACCGACAAATATGGTCACATTCAAACACTATATTTTCTTAAATTATTACAGGTGTTTAGGTGTGAGTATGTGTGATGTGTTTGTGGCAATGCCTCTTAACATACATATACTGTATAACATTATTGCAGTACCTTAGAATTAAGCCAAATATCTTGATTGAATTCCCCCGGGTTGGTTCCAGTGGGAACAATTGCAGCAACTTTAGAAGTCAACTGATCAAACGTACTCAGCTGTGTTGATGTATCAAAAGCATTCATCTTGAGATCCTCCAAACATAATGCTCTTATCCCACATTTCCCATCAATCAGTTGCTTCCATGTTTTATCAACTCCACAGCCAAGAGGTGTCACCATTCCCAAACCTACAATTCAAATTTCAGTACTACAAAATCGTATGGGATTTTATGAATGCATAATTGAAGAGAAGCAGATATATAGAGATGAATTTGAAGTTGAATAAGAGTTAATGAAAGTGAAGGTGAGAAGGGGAGTTACCAGTGACAACTACTCGTCGGGAAGAAACAACAGGAGGAGGTGGAAGAGCTTTACTACCAGTAGAAGACGAAGAAGACGAAGAAGACGAAGAAATGTTTCTCCGGTAAAAGGAACTGAAAACTCTCCGTGAAGTTCGCCGTATTGCCATCACAAACCACCGTGAATGAAACCACCGCGAATGTCGTCAATACCAGAAGCAAGAAGAAGAGGTTTTTCACATTAATTATTATTTTAATATCTTTTTTTTTTTTAATTCTCTAAAATATGTATGCTTTTAAGTAAGAATAAATTCGTCCGATCGATAGAGCATGCGGCCTAACTTACGTGACAACAAAGATCAAAATTTTCTTTTAAATAGATAAGGCAAGACTTTAAAAAATAATTTATTTAAATAAAAATGTCATATTTATATAATAAACCTTTTAAACATATTAAGTCAATATGCTTAAATAAATATATATATAAATTATTATTATAATTATTATGTTAAATTTTAATATTTTTATTAAATATTTAATTTTTAGTAATTTATATATATTGATAAAATATAACTTAATTACATAAATATAATTACATAAATATATTAATTCATTAATCTATTTAAATATATATTTAATTTTTTATTCAAAAATATTAAAATGAGATAGTCTTTTAAGTAGTCTAACAAATCATAAATCAAGATCATATTAAATTTTAAAAAATAAGTCCGGCCTTAGTAAAAAATTATAAGAGATAAAATATAAGAGAATTATTTGAACTATATAGTAATATATGAGATAAATTTTCATTCATAAAAAATTCAAAATAATTATCATCCACGAAACAAGTTATAAGTAATATAATTTAGCTTTTTATATAGGAGACCAATTTTCATGGATACAAAATTAAAAATAACTATTTTACACAAAATGATTTTTGATTTATCATATTTGATAAGTTGTTAATGATAAAGTGGAACAATCGTATACGAGACAAATTATCATCGGTAAAAAATTCAAAATAAATATTTTATATAAGATAAGTTTAAGTGATAAGATAATTCATTCACGCGACAATTTTTTTAGCGAACTATCGGACACGGTAAAAGTTTTAATTTATCATCTACAAAAGAAATTATCAATGATAAAATTGAATTATCATGCACGCAACAAGTTTTTATCAATAAAATATTCAAAATAATTATCTTACAATACAACGTGTAAAAATATGATTTAACTTTTTTACGAGAGATAAATTTTTATTGATAAAAAGATTAAAATAATTATCATACATAAATTTTTATTGATAAAAAAATTAAAATAATTATCATATATAGAACAAGCACAAAATTTTTAAATAACTATCATACACTAGACACATTTAATTTTTTTAAAATTATTTTTTTTTATCTAAAACAAGTTGACACTTTTGTTTTGAACTATCATAAACACACAATTACAACAATAAAAAATTAAAAAAAATCATATATGCGTTTGAGTTGACACTGATGAGAATGAACTATCATTCGTATTACAAATTTTAATTGATGCGATTGAATTATCACACAACGACAAATTGTGATATATAAATTTTTTGAAATAAATATAATACACGAAATAAATTTGCACTAATAAGATTGAACTATCATATACGAGCTAAGTAGTAATTGATAAAAAAATTCAAAATAATTACCATACACATGATTGATTAACATTGAAAAAATTGAACTATCATACTTAAGACAAATAAATTATATTAATTATGAAATCATAACAAAAGTGGTAATGCTTTAATTGTATTTTTTTATAGAAACAATACACAAAAAGACCTCTACACCCATATCTCGTATGAATGCACGAATATTTTATTAGTGAACAAATCAAATCACATGAAACAACTCGTTCACTATTTTTTTAAATCCTTATAAGCGTAAACCATAATTTTGAATTTTGAGTTTAAAACATCAAATTTATTATATATATTAAATTGTTCTCTCAAATTATTTAAAAGAATGTAAAGTGCTCTTTTTGTAAGCTATTTTATAGATTTTTGTTTACATGTTACAATTTGATGACTCAAAGCAAAATAAACAGTGGTTTACTTTTCTTATAAATATATTATATATTTATTTTTAGAAAAAGCAACATACGCTATTAATGGAAAAAAGTTTTACAGTGTCTTCTATTCACAAT
>JBBPBT010000656.1:2741897-2759990 GCA_037974875.1 Cicer bijugum | reverse complement strand
ATATATATATATATTACTTTTGTTATTTCAATAAAAATTAAATTAATGTTTTTTTTAAAAAAAATCTTTAAAAAATGTCTATTTAAAACTTTGGTTTACTAAAAAAATTATATTTTAAATTATTTATTTATTTATTTTTATGAATCATATTAATTAATTATATATATAATGTTTATGTTATTTATTAAAAATAAAAATAAATTAAATTTAAAAAAAATATTATATAGAAAATCGCCATTTAGAATTTGAACTTCTTTAAAGAAGTCTCATTCTAAATGGTGATTTATAACTTAAAAAAAAATAATTAGACATTTTAATATATTATTTTTAAAAAGGAACACTTGGATATATTTTTTTCAATGTATTGATAAAAAAGTCCCACAAATAAACATGTGCAATATGCTTCTCATGGGAGGGAGAACGGGCAAGATTCCCTAATTGCCACCCACTCCCTTCCTCCCCCTCTTGCAATTAACAACAAATAACATGAACAACAACATTACAATAATTCACTAAGTTAGTTTATAATTTTGTAGAATATTTTCAAGTAAATTCTAAAATTATGAATATTTATAAAAGGTATATAACTATATTAAATTGTTAAGTTGGTCACATTATATTTAATTATTTATTATCAATTAAGTTTTATTTAAATAATTTAATATTAGTTTAGTGGTTATATTTAATAACTTATTATCAATTTAGTTCTTAACATACTTTCACAAAGATTAAAATAATAAAAATTGACATAATCAAAAACCTTTTTAAATATTAATAATCTCAAATACCTATTTGAAAACCACCTACGTAATCAATGATAAATTTAATGGTTTTATCGAATAATGTTTGCTTCACAAATTAAAAGAAGGTTTGATTTAGATTTAATTCAATTTCATAACACTCATTGTTAGCGGTCTCTTTGGTTTCTTTCAATTGAATTTTCATTCCCATGAAAACCTAATCCATTTTAATTTTTCATGCTATAATGTTTTTTTACTTGATCTTATTTACTTTGTTGTTTATAGATGTGTTGGATCTAATTTCTCAAATGGAGAGTTTTATTTGAAACCATTGCGAAGAATGCTACTTTAGTTAGTGTTGCAGTGACCACACTTTTCTACATATTTTATTGCCAAACTTATATTTAGGAAAATATGTTCAATTGTTCTTTGAAAATCTTCTGGAATTTGTTGAATTTATTTAATTATTTGTAAATAATATTTTAATACAAGGATGTTACGAAATCATGGTATCAAATTCAAATGGTTTGAATGAAATATTATTTCAATTGAAATGATTCTTGAATTACTCTAGATTAAATATTTGTAAGCACGTAGATTTATCTTTTTTGAAGTTAATGATTCTTTATCGATACACATTCTTTAATATTATGGATACACGTTCCTTAATATTCGACCTAGTACAAGCGACATGAGTTCCACATTAACTCTCAATTAGTATTTAGATTTTAACTACCTAACTCGGTTATTGGATACATGTGATCAACGATAATATGTTGAATTATTGGACAATGTTATGACAATTCAGTTGTATGTACTGTTATTGTAAAATATTTTATACAGTTCAAAACTCACAATCAATCACATGAATGACTTTATATGTAATTATGACAAAAATTAAACTTTAATAACAATTTAATGGTTGTGATTGACATATAGTGCAAAAACTCTTTATATTATTGGTGTATATAACCTAAATTCCAATTAAAAAGTGTCACCAACATAAAAAAAAAGTGATATACATAATCTAAAATGGTAACGTAATACATTTTCAAATATTACTATAATATTGTTATAGTAAATATTACAAAATTTATAAATAGATATATTTTTTAAATATTAGTAATAATACTAAAAAGTGTTAATTTTATTTTAATAATATAGACTTCATCTAACATTCGTTAAAATGTATTTAGTAATATTTTTTCACAATTATACTCTAGTTTCATTTTTGCGATGATGTTATTTTTGTCAAAATTACAATATCATACAATAATTCTACCAAGCTCAATATTAAAGGAAAAAAAACACATAAATAGGAGAATTTTAGCGGATGTTTTTAAAAACCTCCCATAAATTCATTTAAAATTTAATATTATACCTATACAAGAAAAATAGGATTTAGCGTCGGCTCAAAGCCGACGCTAATGGTGATTTAGCGTCGAGTCTAAACTAAAACGGTCGAAGTTAATGACTAGTGTCAGTCTCCCCTACGCTACGCCGACACTATGTATAAAATCAAAACATCCGACACTAAAAAGTCAGTTGACACGTCAACGGAGGGAAAAATTGTTTTGTCGGATGGCCGACACGAACGGCAACAATAAAAGTCAAATGTGTTTTTAATTTAGCGTCGGAGTGGCCGACGCTAAGTTCAAATTTATTCATTTTTATATTTTTGATTTTTTAGCCCCTGTTTAATTTTATTTTTTTTTTATAATATAATTGATAGCTAAGAAAACATTAAAAGTCATTGTATTGACAACATAACACACGCACCAAAGTATTAAATAACTTAACAAAGTATCATGTGTTCTGAAACTACAAAATAACAAGATAATATCGAATAACAACTTTAACAAAGTTACTCAATATAAATTACTACAAATACAAGGTACTTTAACAAAGTTAATAATTGTCAACCAATTACTACAAATACCTACCTAAACTTAAGCATGTTCTGCAAAACAACATAAAGCGGATAACATACCTACAATTAGAACACCCAAGGGTTCGACAAAGCCTGAAAGTGATGCCAATTTGAATGTCTGCCATTTACTAAGACACATCCAAAACCAAAGAAATGAACAGATAGATAAATAAATAAAAAAATATAATTCAAATATATATTAATTGACATTACTTCATTTAATAACATAGTAATAAAAACCAAGTTTAAGATTAATTAATAATTCCAGGAGTTATTATTTTACAAAGACAATGAGATCAAGTATGTCAAAATTTGCAAATGCACCTATTATTGCATCCTATACGCCAAATTTTCTTAAGCACCTATTTTATTTGTAGTTGTACAGGTACTAGCATTCAAATTCAAATACAGACTCAATTATTTCAAGTTTTATGCAAATATTATTTTATGTTAGAAGTAAAAGAAAACTAAAAAACAACCTTCACATTAAAACCTCTAAGACACCTTTGTTCTCTGCAAGAATAGAAACTCTCCTATCGTTAGTATACAAGAAATAAGCTGACATAGGATGCTTTGGTTTCAATAGATCCTTATCTTTCTTATTCTTCTTGCCCTTCTTTTCTGTCTCATGTTTGAATTGTATATATTGTTCAAGCAATTCCATAGCAGTCTTTTGCTTCTGCTCCTCATCCAAGAGCTTCATTGCCTCAGTCTCACGTTTCTCTTTCTCTTTTATAATTACTTGCCAATAAACATCTTTTTCAGCATGGTATTTTTTTTTATAAGGTTTCTTCTCTTCTGCACTAACTGCCTTGTAACTACCCTGTACAAATCCCAACAAAACTGAAAGCAGTTATTATTCTGCTACATGATTATTTATATTTTTATTAATAGTTGTTGTTAAGATTCTAAATCCCTTGTTCTATTATTCCTAGTATAAACCCACCTATTCAGAAATCCAACAAGCAAAATAAATAAATCAATATAATCAAACTTTCAGTATTACATGCAATCTAGGCATAATGTAAAAACCATGCTTATGCAACTATGTATAAACAACACGTTCTCAATGCTATTCTGAATTATTTTTGCTACAATGCAAAGTACAAGGCTAACAACTCTAGACATAATTGAAATTTGTAAACAAAGTTACCGAGCATAGATCATGTCAAATGTTAAAAAATGTCAACTTTCAGAAGGACCAATAATTTCCAACAAACACAAAGAAAATCCTAAAACATTATTTCTTCGTATCATTTTTCTTCTTGATTGACCGAGTTTAAACGCAGCAATGAACAAACCAAGTCAAGGCCAATGGATTTTCATATAGCATGAACGAGTTATAATCAATTTGTCTCCTTTAAAGTGAGTAGTGTGCTTTGAAGTGTAAAGTTATAACAAACTACCACATTATTTAAACTTAAAATCTACAACTTTGATTTTTCAATCGACAGTTATAATCCCACAATTTTCCCACCTAAAGTGAACAAACCCCTCACCTCATAGAAGCCAAATTCTATATCCTAGTATATAGACTCCACCGATAAGAAAGTTGATTAGTACCCTGTCAAACATTTTGTACTCCGACTATATAACAAAAGAACTTAAAGAAAAACAGAATATCCTAGCATAAGGACTACACCGCTAAGAAAGTTGGTTAGCACCCTGTCTAACATTTTGTGCTTAGACTATATAACAGAAGAACTTAAAGCAAAACAGAAGCAAACATGACAACCGTACAAGAAGAAAAAAAAAACAAACTAAAACAAAACCCCAAAATAACCCTTCTTGTCCTTCTTTTCTTGTTCCTTGTTTTTCACCACAGGCAAATTCTACAATCATATATACAAATTAACATAAATAACAAAAGGGTCTCTTTTAATTAATTCTTATAAATAATCACATATACAAATGTGTTTTTTATTCTTATAAATTTTAACATTTTTTGTTTATAGTATTTGTGCCTAATTTTTAGTCCTTACAATACATTTTCGTAGTTTATATGATTGAAAAGTGAGACTAAAAACAAAATTATAGATAATTATTTGGACAAAACTCTAAATAACCCAAAATTAAAAAAACTTTGAAAAAATAATAATGAAATTGAAATTAAAAAGAAGTAACTAACCATGGAGGGTTTGAATTCCTTCAATTTCTGTAATTTCTTAAACTCAATCTGAAGGTTTTCTTGCTCCTTCCCACCATTTTGAAGTTCTTCATCCTTTTGTTTCAAGATCTCGTCTTTGGCTTTCAAGAGCTCATCGATTTTCTCTTTCTTGAGACACAATTGTTGTAACAAATCTTGTTTGAAAGATTGTTCATTTGGTTTTCCCTTCGAATCCAGAACGTTCACAACTAAGATGTTGGCACATTGGTTGATGAAGTTTTGGGGAAATAATTTTTAGGTTTTGGGGGAAAATAGTTTTGGAGCGAGCGCGAGATGAAAGAGGGCGTGATGTGATGAAACACTTGATGCGGCGGCGATTTCACGGCGTTGGGTTCAGAATCGGTGATGGTTCAAATTCTAGGGTTAGTGAGAATGGCGAGTGTGAGTGAGATTGAGGGGGCTCACGTTCTAATTTGAATCTGATCGTACTCGTATAATTTTATTAAAAAAATTAATTTAAAAAATCATAACCATAGCGTCGGCCCTTCCGACGCTAACATTAATATAAAAAATAAAAAATTAAATTAATAGATTAACGTCTGACTTATTTTACTCGGCGCCGGCCACACCGACGCTACGTATCATGAAATTGAAAAATAAACTTTTGTCTTAGCGTCGGCTCAGGCCAACGCTACGCTGAGTCGGTGGCCGACGCTAAATATGACAGCTAAATTGCAATTTTCTAAGAGTGTACCATCATTTGCAAGAAAAACGCTTTAAATTCAAAAAACCTAAATATTTGGACACAGATTTATCTTTTAAAGATAGATTGTAGCAAACATATATGCATTAGTTTTGAAAACTCTAACCAATCAATTTGTGGAGGTTAAAAATTCCTGTAAAATGGTCTCAAACCCCCCACTAAATAACGTTTTTTTAGTGCATTGTCAATACAAAGTTACAATTATATATGTATGTTGATCGTTGAAGATTGTAAATAAAACACGTGACAATTGAAGGATCTATTTGGGACAGTATATAAAATATTAGTTCAGCCGTAGAAGCTTAATATCATTCCATGAAGACCTCTTTAAATTTCTTAAAATTATATTTTTTTAAAATAAAATAAAAATAAAAATAATAATTGAAAAGTTGATATATTTAAAATAATAAAAATTAAATTTTTAAAAATTCAAATATACAATTTTTATTTTTAATACACTTTTAATATAAAATTTATATATTTAAATTTTTAACAAGTGCACTAATTGCATTTGTTAGTATTTCTCAAATAGTTATTAGTGTGAGACGTGATTGATTAGGATATGGGGACAATGTGATTGCGTGTTCATAGTAACTATCATTAAATATTAGTGTTTTGTTATTAGTTTCGGGTATTTTAGTAAATCTACATGTATTGTTTGCGGACATTTGAAACAATTATCTCATAACTAAAATGCTATAAGGCTGCAACATTATGCATTGAAGATTTGGTGTGCAACTGTACAATACAAGGTGTGAACCTTCTTAGCTGATCTATTGAAATCCTAAAAGCACATGGGTTTCCCTCCAATTAAAGGACACACATTGAGGCTACTCAAGTTGTCTCATCCCTTATATCAATGGGCCAAGGTTTCTTTATTATTGCATAAAAATAGAAGTGACTTAAAAGTAAAATAAAAAAAACATTTTCAAACTCTAATGATAGAATATTCTTATGATGAACATATTCACTGTACTAAAAAAAAAATTCTTTTAATTCAGTAAAATAATTAGAATTAACTTTGAAAAAGTAATATTTTAAGATTGATTTATTAATTAATGTCATTTATTGAATGAATATCTGATGAATATTTAAACAAAATATTATTTTAGTCTCATTAAGGGACAAATTATATAAATTGTGTATTTTGATTGAACAACCTGTAAATATTTGGTTAATAATTTGCAAGTGCATTCTCTAAACAAATTAAAGACAAAAGATTTGAATCCCAAAAGAAATAATGTCTATCTAAATCAATATGTAGATGGAATAACATATTAATGGCAACGAATATTGCTTAAAACAACAAAAATACACTTTGAGGCTTGAGGTACTATTGAAGTGATACTTGCATATGTGTTGGATATTCAATTATGAGTGGTTAATCCCACATTGATCAGGAACGGGGGCTGTATTGGATATATAAGGAGAATGACTCATACACCTAATGTCTTAAGGTTTTGGGTTGAGATGTAATGTCTAAGTCTCTTATGAATCTTTGTTTAGCCAATTCCAGAGCCAGAAGATTGTTAGGTATTCAATTATGAGTGGTTAGTCCCACATGACCAGGAATGAGGGTTGTATTGGATATATAAGGAGAATGACTCACTTCACCTTATATAAGCGAAAATAATATTTTAGTTTGAAGTAAATGTTATCATACGCAAATATTGTTCAACAAAGGTTGTGGCCCACTTCACCTTATATAAGCGAAATGAACATTTTTGTCCGAAGTAAATGTTATGTTATGCAAATAACTGGTTTCTTCTATATTTCAAGAGATCAATAAAAACTTTGCATGACACCTTGAATTTTTGTCCAACCACCAAATTCTCATTTCAAGCTCGCCAAGAGGTTCTCCTAATCTTGAAATAGAAGCATCAACAAAGCTTAAAATTAAGAAGCCTTGTTTAATTAATCAAATCATTTATATTCTTTAAGTGATACTTGTCAAATACTATTTTCAAACAAACTCTAGCTCTCTTTATCAATATTTGTGGATCGTAATATCTTAGCGAGATGATCTTATCTCTTTCTCAAACCAATTAGAAGTTTTTCCTCACTATTAAGTACAAGATCTTCATTTCGAAGACTCAGTAGACTACATTTCGATATAATTCACATTTAAGTGCAAGTATCTTAATATCTTTAATTTAAATACACTCAAACTCTCATAATAAATATACATGGATCAACATTTTGAGTGTGTGCATATAATCATACTCTCAAATACAACTTGAGTATAACCCCGATCCTAAATACCATCATATTCGTTTGAAACATCCTAAAAACTTTTCTTTAAGTTAGACTAAGTGAATTTATGTAAGTATACCTAGGCTAAGAAAATACATGTCGTACTAAGACTTTGATAATACAAGTTGTATAGAACTAATAGTGATCTAAGAAAAATTGCAAGTGGTGAGAAAGTTTTTTAATGAATAGGATAATGGAGAATTTCACAAAATATGAGGACTAGACATAGTCCATTGTTAAGGATAAATTAAGGTAGTTTATTAGATGTATTTTGTTTGATTTTATTAATATAATTTTATTTTATTATTTATTTAATGAATAAAAATTTATTATTATTATAAAAAATAAAATAAATGGTTATACATGCGACCTCCTACGGAGAAAAAAAATTATCTTTTATGTGATCGCGAGACAGAAATGTAAACTCCTAAAAGATTAAATCAAAAAATAGAATATT
Organism: Cicer bijugum; assembly: GCA_037974875.1. NCBI lineage: Eukaryota > Viridiplantae > Streptophyta > Magnoliopsida > Fabales > Fabaceae > Cicer > Cicer bijugum. Next base: position 2,751,740 of record JBBPBT010000656.1, on the reverse strand, counting down.
TTTTTATTTATTTAAATTTTAATGTAGAATATAATAGAAAATTTTAAATAAAAAAAATACAAAAACAAAATATTATAGAATATAATCTAAAATATCACATCAGAATAAAATGAATTTAAAAACTATTAAATATAATTGACAAAATTTATTTAATTAATAATATTCTTTTATATCATTTTATATTTTAAATAAATTGAATTACTAATATTATTAAATATTTCAATTAATTTATAACTATGACTAAAAATTTAATTTGACCAAATAAAACGTTTCTCTATGTTAAAAAAAAATTAATATAGCATGGACCTATCATAAACCATACAGTAGGTAGTAAACTCTTATGGTACGGCTTAAACTATTTCCACCGTAGATGGTGATCTGGATTCCACTACCTCCCACGCCACGTGTGCTTACACATTCTTAACGTATTTATTATTTAGTACACATATATCTTATAAAAATTCAATCAACCGTCTAGTTGAATCTCTTCTTTAGTTAAAAAAAAGTATATTATCATTTTGTATTAATAGTAAGTTTTAATTAAGTCTAACATGTAGGCAAAAAAGTTAAGTGGTTGGATATTTCTTTCTCCTTTGCCAAATACAAACATTATTATTGTTTTCCACCTGTAGATGACGAAACATTTTGTAGTTCTAGCAAAGCACCAAAATGGCATTTGCTTTTGACCTTTGTTGTTTCATCAACCGAAAATACCCCCATTTTGAGAGCACCTGCTCCAAGTGCAAGCTTTTTCATTCTCACACATAACTTCTTCTTAACAACAAACCCCACAATATAAAATATTTTAATTATAGTTTTAGTCTCTTTATTTTAGATGAACAGTTAAAATAGTCTTCCATTTTATTTCTCTTTAGTTTATTTCTCAAACATAATTTTAATGTAAATTTTCATCAAATTTCATTTTTATTTATTTATTTAGGTCACGCATGTCTCAAAATTTCGTAGTGCAACAATTATACCTAAAATCTATTATTATAAATGATATAATATCATTTTACAAAATAATTTTTTTTCCATACTTTAAACTAAAATTATATTTAAAAATTAAAATAAAAAAAATAAAATAAAAAATTATTTTTACAATTCAATTAAAAAAAACTAAAACTACAATTAACTATAAAAAAAAAATATTAAGATTGCAAGTCACATATGGTTATTTTTAATAACTATATTTTTATCAAAAAAAAAATAAATTCAACAAGATCTTCACTGAACAGCGCCAAACACGGTAGAAGGTATAAAGTAGGATCCATACGATGATGCTAGCAGCAGTACACACGTGTGTGTTTAGGATAGCAAGAGATGCAATTGTACTATCCTGCGCCTGCAACCATCACATAATTACATTCGAATTTTTATACTGTTTTTGTAGAGAATAATCTTTTTATTTTTGCTACTAAAATTGGATTTTTACGCTTCACTCGGTTAATCAACCATTTTGGATAGTGTTTCTTAAAACAGAGAGTTTATAAATAGATCGCTGATATATATGATTTTATTAGTTAAAAAAACAACCACACCAAAATTCTTCTACCGGGTATTTGACGAGGCACCATACAAGCTACTATCATTATATTTTTTTACCATTTTTTTTACACTATTTTTATTTATTAATAATAATATTCTCTCCTCTAAAAGCTTAGCCTCACACTTTTTTTCTTCTCTCTTTCTTATAATTTATTTTGATCATAAAAGATAGATGATATGTGATTATTTTTATTTAAAAATTATCTAAGGATCACATTCATCACTCTTTTCTCTTCTATTTCTTTAAAGTATAGAATAGTATTTTGATGGAGAAGAAATATTGTGAAAAAGAAACATATAAAATATTATTGTCGTAACTGAATACAATAGAATTACATAATGAAGTAAACAGTTATCGTTTGAAAGTAGCAATAGAATTACTTGAAGAACTCCATAACCCGAAAGCCATAGACACAACATTCATATCTAATACCACGAAATCCAGCTTCTGTTGCCAAATTTATAAAATTATTTTCAGTTCGCTCTTTCCCTCTTCCACAATAAATCATTATCATAATATCTAATAGTGCCATAGATTTTCCAGTTGTGCTATTGTTAGGCATAATAGGAAGAACTACTTCCAAAACTATCACCTTTCCATCATCAGGAATAGCATCATAGCAATTCTTCAGAAGTTTTATGCAGTCTTCGTCGCTCCAATCATGAAGTATCCACTGTAAAATTTAATTAGCCTAATTAATTAGTTTTATATATATATATATATATAGCTTTAACAAACTATTTGTTGTACAATATAATTGAAATTTCTTTATACTTATTATTTATATTTTCTTCATCTCCATAATAACTTAGTGATTTAATATTTTAACACATATTAAAAAAAAGTATATAAATGAAAAAGAAAATATTAGTATGCCCTCACCTTCATAAAGACGACATCTCCATTAGGCACACTTTGAAACATATCTCCTTCAATGTGCTCCACTCCTGCCCACATTAGGTAAGTGAATGAAGATCATACTGTTAGATAATATTATTATATATTAGTAATAAGGGTATTTTAGACATTTCTATTATTTTGTATATATACTCATTGTAACCCTATTAACTTAAGTTTGGTTTGTTATGAAACCCTAAAGTGGTTGTCTCTTGGTTGTCTATCTTCTTCCTCTTTTCATTGTTAACATGGTATCAAAGAGCTTTGGTTGATTTTGGGATCTATTGTAAAGAAGAGAGATATTATTTTGATAGAAAAGGCAATCCTCAAAACAAAAAAGAGAAGAGTAACCCTATTCCCGATTTTGTTAAATCAGTCTCAGAAACACATCGATTGCGCATTCGTTAACCGTTGGATCGGGCTGAATTTTGGACAGTAGGTTCGCAACATTCAGGCCTTCGTCTTCAACGATCGGATCGGGAAAACGACGTCTGGAGGGGGAGAAATCATGCTCGCACAGCAGCAGATTATCCCTAATTTATTTTGTCTTAGTGATTGTGTTTGTCGTATTTTTATGTCATTATTTGCTATGGCTGGTGCTAAGGATGATTCTCTTCAAGCTATTAGTGTTCACCTCAATGGACAAAATTACTCCTATTGGAGTTATGTGATGAAAAATTTTTTGATTGGAAAAGATATGTGGGGTTTTGTGAATGGAACTTCTGTTAAACCTACCGATAAAAAGGATGAAACTCAATATGCAAAAGATTTGAAAATATGGAATATTAGTAATTCAAAAATTATTACTTGGATTAATAATTCTGTTGAGTTGTGTATAGGAGTGCAACTAGCAAAATATGATACTGCTAAAGAGATTTGGGATCACTTGAAACGTTTGTATGTTCAGTCTAACTTTGCAAAACGTTATCAGTTGGAAAGTGATATTAGAGCCCTTAAGCAGAACAATATGACCATTCATAAATTCTATTCGGCAATGACTAATCTGTGGGATCAATTGGCTCTTATGGAATCACCTGAGTTGAAAGTTGTCAAAGCATACATTGATCAAAGAGATGAGCAATGTCTGGTTTGGTTTCTAATGGCTCTTCGTGATGATTTTGAGGGCCTTCGTGGGGGTATTTTGCATTGTTCCCCCTTCCTAATGTTGAATCAGTAGTTAGTGAATTGTTGGCAGAAGAAATCAAACTTCTAACTCATTCAGGTGTGTCAGATAAAGGAACTCTCTCAACTCCTCCATCTGTTTTTGTTGCTCCTGTTCAAAAAGGAAAATCTCAAGGGAGGGTTGGGCTTGGTAATGATGAATGTGCATTTTGCAAAGAAAAAGGTCATTGGAAAGCACATTGTCCGAAATTAGGGAGAGCACAAAAGAAGAATTTTAGGGGGCCATCGTCTAATGTTGTTGCTTCTACTCCTTCTACCATTGGCTCTAGTTCTGGTTCTGTATACTCATCTGAGACTGCTTCCCAAATATCTGATATTGCAGAACAACTTCAAAAACTTCTTGCCACTCAATCACATGCAATGTCTGCCACCTCTTCTAAAGGTTTGAACTCCTCTGGTATGTCAGGTATATCTCCTTCCATATGGATTCTTGATTCTGGAGCATCTCATCATATGACATACGATGATAAATCTTTTGTGTATATGAAACCTGCCTCGTCTGTGTCAGTTGTGACTGTTGATGGCACTCATATGCCACTAGCAGGCATTGGTTCTGTCTCCACACCTAACCTTTCTCTTTCTGATGTTTATCATATTCCTAATCTTACTTTGAGTCTTGCTTCTGTTAGTCAAATATGTGATTTTGGTTATTCGGTTATATTTTCTTCCACTTCTTGTTGTGTGCAGGATCCACATTCTGGAAGGCTGATTGGGATAGGCCATAGACAGGGGGGACTTTATATTTTGGATGACCTGAGACTCCCAGATACTGCAGCCTCAACAACTACTGCTGACTTACTATCTAGTTTTCGCTTGAATTCTTTATCTTCTAGTTTTTATTTATGGCATTCTCGCCTTGGACATGTTTCTGCTTCTAGATTAAAATATTTGGCTTCTACTGGAGCCTTGGGAAAGTTACAAACCTGTGATATCTCAGATTGTTGTGGTTGTAAACTTGCAAAATTTTCAGCTTTACCGTTTAATAAAAGTGTTTCTGTTTCATATGCGCCTTTTGATTTAGTCCACTCTGATGTTTGGGGTCCATCACCAGTTCTCACCAAAGGTGGATCTAGATATTATGTTTTGTTTATTGATAATTACACTTGTTATTGTTGGATTTATCTTATGAAAAATCGGTCTGAATTTTTTGACATTTATCGTATGTTTCGTGCAATGGTCAAAACTCAACATAACTCTATTATAAAGTGCTTTCATTGTGATTTAGGTGGTGAATATACCTCTAATAAATTTTCTGAATTACTTGCTTATGATGGCACTCTCCACCAAACATCTTGTACTGATACTCCTCAACAAAATGGAGTTGCTGAAAGAAAACACCGTCATATTATAGAGACTGCCCATTCCCTTTTGTTGTCCGCTTCAGTTCCTAGTGAGTTTTGGGGAGAAGCAGTTCTTACTGTTGTTCATGCTATTAATAGAATTTCATCATCTATCATATCAGGTTTGTCTCCTTTTGAAAAATTATATGCTTCTACCCCTGATTATTATTCTTTGAAAGTTTTTGGTTCTACTTGTTTTGTTCTTCGCCCTCAAGTAGAGCGCGGTAAGTTGTCTTCTCGTTCAGCCATGTGTGTTTTTCTTGGCTATGGAGATGGTCAAAAGGGTTATCGTTGTTATGATCCTCATGCAAGAAAACTTTATGTATCTCGTAATGTTGTTTTTCTTGAGCATATCCCTTCTTACTCTGTTTCCTCTGATTCTCAAATTACTAAGAGTTCTGAACTAACCCATATTGATCCATTTGGTTCTAATGATAACGCTTCTAGCGATTGTAATATTGAGAATTGCAGGACAAATACTTCTACTCCACTTGATGACATCCATTTTGTCCCCCCGGCTGCCCAACCACCTCCTGCGATTGTTGATCCTTCTCGTTACCCTTCTCGTCAACGTAAGTCTACTCAGTTACCTGATTTTGTCTATTCCACTTACTCAGCTTCATTTGCTTCTTTCTTAACCTCTATTCACAGTTTGTCTGAGCCCTCTTCCTATAAAGAGGCTGTTCTTGATCCTCTTTGGCAGCAGGCTATGGCAGAAGAACTATCTGCATTGCATAAAACCAACACTTGGGAATTAGTACCTCTTCCTCCTGGAAAACATGCTATTGGGTCTCGTTGGGTATACAAGATCAAAACTAAGTCTGATGGGTCAGTTGAGCGCTACAAAGCACGTCTTGTTGCTAAGGGTTTCTCTCAACAATATGGTATGGATTATGAAGAAACTTTTGCTCCTGTAGCCAAGATGACCACTATTCGTACTCTTATTGCAGTTGCATCTATTCGTCACTGGCATATTTCTCAAATGGATGTCAAAAATGCTTTTTTAAACGGTGAGCTTCATGAAGAAGTCTATATGGTCCCTCCACAAGGAGTTTCTCATAATCAAGGGGAAGTATGTAAATTAAAAAAGGCTCTATATGGTCTTAAACAGGCTCCTCGAGCTTGGTTTGAGAAATTCTCTACTGTGATTACTTCTCTTGGTTTTCGCTCTAGTGAACATGATTCTGCATTGTTTATAAGGTCCACAACTTATGGTCACATTATACTTTCTCTATATGTTGATGATATGATTATTACAGGTGATGATGTTAGTGGAATCAATGAGTTGAAATTGCAATTAGCCAAACAGTTTGAGATGAAGGACTTGGGAACTCTTCGCTATTTCTTGGGGATTGAAGTTGCCTACTCTCCTAGAGGCTACCTTCTTTCTCAATCCAAGTACATTGCCAACATTCTTGACCATGCTCGTCTTTCTGATACTAGAGCAGCAAATACTCCTCTTGAGTTGAATGTGACATATGCTCCATCGGATGGTGTTCCTTTACCAGATCCCACTTTGTATCGTACTTTGGTTGGCAGCTTAGTGTATCTCACGATTACCAGACCTGACATTGCTTATGTTGTTCATGTTGTTAGTCAGTTTGTTGTCTCTCCCACTACAGTACATTGGGCAGTAGTTCTTCGGATTCTTCGTTATCTTCGAGGAACTCAATGTCAAAGTCTTCTCTTTCCATCGTCATCCTCATTAGAGTTACGAGCTTATTCTGATGCTGATTGGGCTGGTGACACCACAGATCGTAAATCTACCACAAGATTTTGTATCTTTCTTGGAGACTCTCTTATTTCTTGGAAGAGTAAGAAACAAGACATTGTCTCTTGTTCCTCTACAGAAGCTGAGTATCGTGCTATGGCATCTACTACCGCTGAAATAATTTGGTTGCGTTGGCTTTTGACTGATATGGGTATCTCTCTTTCTGAGCCAACTCCGATGCACTGCGATAACAAGAGTGCTATTCAAATTGCTCACAACTCGGTCTTTCATGAACGCACCAAACACATTGAGATTGACTGTCATCTTACTCGTCATCATCTTCAGCATGGAACCATTACTCTACCGTTTGTCTCTTATTCTTTACAGATTGCTGATTTGTTCACAAAGATGCATTCCATCAAACGTTTTCGTTTTTTAGTTGACAAACTTTCGATGCTCCATGTTAATGCATCGTGAATTTGGGGGGAGATGTTAGATAATATTATTATATATTAGTAATAAGGGTATTTTAGACATTTCTATTATTTTGTATATATACTCATTGTAACCCTATTAACTTAAGTTTGGTTCATTCTATGTTATGAAACCCTAAAGTGGTTGTCTCTTGGTTGTCTATCTTCTTCCTCTTTTCATTGTTAACACATACAAACTTACAAGCCACATACTATTATATATATATAAAGAGAGAGAGAGAGAGAGAGAGTCATATATACCGGGATAGGAAGGGGCATGTTGTATGACATGAGGTAAGTCGAAATTGATACCCTTTATATGAGGGTATTTTGAAGTTATCATGTTAATGCTCATCCCAACACCTCCACCAACATCTACAACCTTTTTTACCTCCTCAAAACCTTTGTAGCATTCAAGAACCTTCTTCATAACTATATTGCTGTGATTCATCATCGCTTTATTGAATACTTCATTGAACCTTGAGTCCAACTTACAATACTCAAATACATCTGCCCCATGAACCATCTTGAATGGATTACCCCCTTCCCTAATTGCATCATTAATCTGGGACCTAATTAGTAAAAAAAAAAAAGAAGATTTTAATCCATGTTTTCATAGAAAATAAATATAACAATAAAATAGAAAAAAAAGGAGAACTAACCAGGCATCTAAATATACTTTATCATTATTTAATGCTAAGAAAGGAGCTAGTGAAACACCATCAGAATTAGGAGCAAAGAATCTAGCAACAGGAGCCATGGTGTATACAAGTTTTTGTTGATCTTCAAGGACAGAACATTTGAGGATAGAGTAAGAGGTAAGAAGAGCAAGAATTCGATCTAACATTTTAGTAGCTTCTTCTCGATTATTGAATTTTATATTGTTCAAGGAAATACGCGAAACAATATCGTTGGCAGAGAGTTGAGCACCTTTACCTGCTTTTTGCAACACATCAAATATCCCAATCTCAGCAGCCGTTTGAAGTGCCATCGGAAGTGTAATAGAGGCACTAAGCTGCACAGCATACGTGAAGCTTTCAAGTTCATCTTCTTCTAACTCAACTACATCCTTCAAATTTGAAAGGTTTGCCATATTCACTTCAAATTCATTTCATCAATTTTACTACCAGATGCATCACCTTTATAGTTTCTACAATGCTGCTATTCATTGTAGCTTTTGAAAATCAATTCCATTTCGAATAAACAAAACTTGTTAAATTCAACTTATTTTAATGTCATTAAATATCCTTTGTTTCAAATTAAAGTCTATTTAATATTTTTGTTTAAAAAACTAAATTCTCATTAGTTAGCTATTCAATTTCTCATGACCTTGTTAATTCTCAAAAAATCACTTTCAAAGTTTCCTTAAAGTAAATAACAACCATTTTGGTCCTTCACTGTTTAGGACAGTGTTCGTCTATACCATAACTCATTTAAACATTCAAACTAATTTCTAATTAATTAAATGTACCATAACTCATTTACACCAAATACCTTTTGGTCCATGTTTAGAAAATTAATAAATTACTTTAAGTTCATCAAATAGAATTTGGATTAGATTTTAATTTACGGTTATTTTGATTTTTGTATAATAACATGCCAAAATAATTCTTGTTATTTTGATTTTTTTTTTCTTTTAAATTAAGACTAGAGTATGTTGTGAGAGTTTAATTCATCTCTCTAGACTCAACTCCCAGTCAACAACTAGTATTTTATAAATAAAATAATTAAGGCTGAATTACAATTTTGGTTTGATAATTTTTTTTATTTTAATTCTTTAAATAATTTTTTTTATTTTAATTCTTTAAATAATTTTTTTTCTATTTTAGTCCTTTAAATATGTTCAGTTAACCACATTAATTACTTTCGTCAAATTTATTGAAAAAAATATTAAGTAATAACCGCGTATTATTGGTGATTAAGAGTATTTCTAACGTGAACTCAACATGGGTTCGTCTACAGTGTCATGTCATCTTGAAATAACTCGTTCATTTTGTACTTTAACGGTAAATTCACGGGTTTATTAAATAGGTAATGAAAGTGTCGTTTTTTCTTGAGAGAACCGTGACGACGACAACTTGACACATCTCTAAAAATAAACTCGCCAAAATTTAAATTTTAAATAACTACGCTGGCGGACGAACTTATTTGTCTAGCGTTGGAGATGCTCTAAGCAATATAAAATTAAAAATAGAATAAATTAGAGTGAATTGAAAACAAAATCCAAAATAAATAACTCATCCATCTTCTTTCCAAACTATCCACTTTATTTCCAAATCTACTTCTTTGTAACACCACAAAAGTTACTACCACCAACTCAAAACAAAAACAAAAAACAGATCCAATATCAATATTAGAGAAAATATTTGTTAGAACAAAATCCTAAAAAATCCAAATTTTTAGCTGTAGAGAACAACCCACAAAAAATTAAATTAATGTTTAAGATTTTTCTAAATTTGCTTTTGATTTGTTGAATCATTTTTTTTAGATATTTTTGATGTTTAAAGAAAGTCAAAAATAAAAATAGAGAAAGATGAATTTCAGTTATTGTTATTTATATGATAATGAATTTTATGAGTTTTGTTTGAAAAATTTGATAATTTTTTTAAATTTTTGTAAAAAAATAAAGACAACATTGTTGAAATTTTAAAACATAAAATATCAAATTGTCACTTAAAATTAAAATAAAGT
>JBBPBT010000656.1:2719395-2738971 GCA_037974875.1 Cicer bijugum | reverse complement strand
GGTGATGTTATCTTTGTCAAAATAACAATATCATACAGTAATTCTACCAAGCTCAATATTAAAGAAAAAAAAAACACATAAATAGGAGAATTTTAGCGGATGTTTTAAAAACCTCCCATAAATTCATTTAAAATTTGATATTGTACCATCAATTGCAAGAAAATCTCTTTAAATTCAAAAAACCCAAATATTTGGACACAGATTTATCTTTTAAAGATAGATTGTAGCAAACATATATGCATTAGTTTTGAAAACTCTAATCAATTTGTGGAGGTTAAAAATCCCTGTAAAATGGTCTCAAACCCCCCACTAAATAACGTTTTTTTAGTGCATTGTCAATACAAAGTTACAATTATATATGTATGTTGATCGTTGAAGATTGTAAATAAAACACGTGACAATTGAAGAATCTAATTGGGACAGTAGATAAAATATTAGTTCAGCCGTAGAAGCTTAATATCATTCCATGAAGACCTCTTTAAATTTCTTAAAATTATATTTTTTTAAAATAAAATAAAAATAAAAATAATAGTTGAAAAGTTGATATATTTAAAATAATAAAATTTAAATTTTTAAAAATTCAAATATACAATTTTTATTTTTAATGCACTTTTAATATAAAATTTATATATTTAAATTTTTAACAAGTGCAATAATTGCATTTGTTAGTCTTTTCTCAAATAGTTATTAGTGTGAGACGTGATTGATTAGGATATGGGGACAATGTGATTGCGTGTTCATAGTAACTATCATTAAATATTAGTGTTTTGTTATTAGTTTCGGGTATTTTAGTAAATCTACATGTATTGTTTGCGGACATTTGAAACAATTATCTCATAACTAAAATGCTATAAGGCTGCAACATTATGCATTGAAGATTTGGTGTGCAACTGTACAATACAAGGTGTGAACCTTCTTAGCTGATCTATTGAAATCCTAAAAGCACATGGGTTTCCCTCCAATTAAAGGACACACATTGAGGCTACTCAAGTTGTCTCATCCCTTATATCAATGGGCCAAGGTTTCTTTATTATTGCATAAAAATAGAAGTGACTTAAAAGTAAAATAAAAAAAACATTTTCATACTCTAATGATAGAATATTCTTATGATGAACATATTCACTATACTAAAAAAAAAATTCTATTAATTCAGTAAAATAATTAGAATTAACTTTGAAAAAGTAGTATTTTAAGATTGATTTATTAATTAATGTCATTTATTGAATGAATATCTGATGAATATTTAAACAAAATATTGTTTTAGTCTCATTAAGGGACAAATTATATAAATTGTGTATTTTGATTGAACAACCTGTAAATATTTGGTTAATAATTTGCAAGTGCATTCTCTAAACAAATTAAAGACAAAAGATTTGAATCCCAAAAGAAATAATGTCTATCCAAATCAATATGTAGAAGGAATAACATATTAATAGCAACGAATATTGCTTAAAACAACAAAAATACACTTTGAGGCTTGAGGTACTATTGAAGTGATACTTGCATATGTGTTGGATATTCAATTTTGAGTGGTTAGTCCCACATTGACTAGAAATGGGGGCTGTATTGGATATATAAGGAGAATGACTCATACACCTAATGTCTTAAGGTTTTCGGTTGAGATGTGATGTCTAAGTGTCTTATGAATCCTTGTTTAGTCAATTCCAAAAGAACATTTTAGTTTGAAGTAAATGTTATCATATGCAAATATTGTTCAACAAAAATTGTGGTCCACTTCACCTTATATAAGCGAAATAACTGGTTTCTTCTATATTTCAAGAGATCAATAAGAACTTTGCTCGTCAAGAGGTTCTCCTAATCTCGAAATAGAAGCATCGACAAAGCTTAAAATTAAGAAACCTTGATTAATTAATCAAATAATTTATATTCTTTAAGTGATACTTGTCAAATACTATTTTCAAACAAACTCGAGCTCTCTTTATCAATATTTGTGGATCGTAATATCTTAGCGGGATGATCTTATCTCTTTCTCAAACCAATTAGAAGTTTTCCCTCACTGTTAAGTACAAGATCTTCACTTCGAAGACTCAATAGAATACATTTTTTATATAATTCACATTTAAGTACAAGTATCTTAATATCTTTAATTTAAATACACTCAAACTCTCATAATAAATATGTGGATCACACATTTTGAGTGTGTTCATATAATCGTACTCTCAAATACAACTTGAGTATAACCCCGATCCTAAACACCATCATATTCGTTTGAAACATCCTAAAAATATTTCTTTAAGTTAGACTAAGTGAATTTCTGTAAATATGCATAGGCTAAGAAAATACATGTTGTAAGCCTGCGCACTAAGACTTTGATAATATAAGTTGTATAAAACTAATAGTGATCTAAAAAAAATTGCAAGTGGTGAGAACATTTTTTAATGAGTAGGATAATGGGAAATTTCATAAAATATGAGGACATAGTCCAATGTTAAGGATAAATTATGGTAGTTTATTTTTATTAGATATATTTTGTTTGATTTTATTAATATAATTTTGTTTTATTATTTATTTTAATTATTTTTATTTGTGAATTAAAATTTATTGATTTTTATAAAAAATAAAATAAATGGTTATACATACGACCTTCTACGGTGAAGAAAAAAATTATCTTTTATGTGATCGTGAGACGAAGATATAAACTCCTGAAAGATCAAACCAAAAAATAAAACATTTTTTATTTATTTAAATTTTAATGTAGAATATAATAGATAATTTTAAATAAAAAAATAAAAAAAAAACAAAATATTATAGAATATAATCTAAAATATTAGATCAGAATAAAATAAAATAAAAAACCTTTAAATATAATTAACAAAATTTATTCTTAATTAATAATATTCTTTTATATTTTAAATTAATTGAATTGCTAATATTATTAAATATTTCAATTAATTTATAACTACGACTAAAAATTTAATTTGACCAAATAAAACATTTATCTATGTTAAAAAAAAAATAATATAGCATGGACCTATCATAAACCATAAAGTAGGTAGTAAACTCCTATGGTACGGCTTAAACTATTGCCACCGTAGAGTGTGATCTGGATTCCACTACCGCCCACGCCACGTGTGCTTACACATTCTTAACGTATTTATTATTTAGTACACATATATCTTATAAAAATTCAATCAACCGTCTAGTTGAATCTCTTCTTTAGTTAAAAAAAAGTATATTATCATTTTGTATTAATAGTAAGTTTTAATTAAGTCTAACATGTAGGCAAAAAAGTTAAGTGGTTGGATATTTCTTTCTCCTTTGCCAAATACAAACATTATTATTGTTTTCCACCTGTAGATGACGAAACATTTTGTAGTTCTAGCAAAGCACCAAAATGGCATTTGCTTTTGACCTTTGTTGTTTCATCAACCGAAAATACCCCCATTTTGAGAGCACCTGCTCCAAGTGCAAGCTTTTTCATTCTCACACGTAATTTCTTCTTAACAACACACGCCACCATATTAAACAACTAAATTATTATTTATTATTATTTTATAGCCATTATTGTATAATGATTATTTATTAATTAATGCTGCAAGAAAGAACAGAGCAGAAGAAGAAGTAAGAGTTTGTTTTGTCTCCTCATCTTGATAGCTGTCATTGTACATTGGCGATCATAACAACCAATTTAGTAATAATAATAATAATAACAATAACCCAGGTGCTGCGTTCTGTATTTTTCTCCATTGGGTTTCTTTCTCTACCTTCAAATCTTCATTTTTATTAATCCCTCTTCTTCCTCTCACACACTTCATTTCCCTTCATTCTATAATGCTCTTCTCGCCGACCCAACATTTTCATTTCCTTTCATCTTCATCCATACACCCTATTCAATAATGGGTATCGCACAATTTCTCCAAAAAATCTCACCTTTTGAAACTTCTTCTTCTTCAGGGTCGTTGAATGTTCGTTCCAGCATGATTATGGGTTTATCTTTATTGGAACTCGCAGCAATATGCGTCAACTTGACTCTTGTTCTGCTGTTTCTCTTTGTTTTCTCGTTGAGAAAGATTTTTCTGTATCAAGGAATTCAAATTGGGAAGAAGGACACTGCAGATAATCATAGGATTCATACCCCAATTGGCATTGTCATTGATGGAGAAACACAAACACGTCATAATGTTTCAATAGGTGCTTGGTTCAAGTTATCTGTGTTTTCTTGTTTCTATGTTCTGTTTGTCCAAGTTTTGATTTTGGGGTTTGATGGGGTTGCTTTGATTTTCGGTGAGGCTAATGGAAAACTATTAGTACATTGGTCTCTTCTTTCTGAGTCAGGTTCAAAAGTTTTGGCTTGGTCTGTGTTGAGCTTCTCAGCTTTGAATTGCAAATTCAATGTGTCAGAAAAGTTTCCACTTTTGTTAAGAGTTTGGTGGTTTTTATCATTTGTTATTTACTTATGTACTTTATATGTTGATGGAAGAGGCTTTTGGGTGGAAGGTTCTATGTATCTTAGTTCTCATGCTGTTGCAAATTTTGCTGTCACACCAGCTCTTGCTTTTTTAGGTGTAGTTGCGATCAGGGGTGTTACTGGTATACAAATTTGTGGAAACTTTGATCTTCAAGAGCCATTACTTGTTGAAGTAGAAGAAGAACCAGGGTGTCTCAAAGTTACTCCATATAGAGATGCTGGACTTTTTAGCTTAGCCACTCTTTCATGGCTGAATCCACTTCTTTCCATTGGTGCAAAGAGACCACTTGAGCTTAAGGACATTCCCCTTGTTGCACCAAGTGATAGAGCCAAGACAAGTTACAAGGTTTTGAATTCTAGCTGGGAGAAATTGAAGGCTGAAAATCAAAATTCTTCTAAGCAACCTTCATTAGCTTGGGCTATTCTCAAGTCATTTTGGAAAGAAGCAGCTGTGAATGCCGTCTTTGCTGGTATGAATACGTTGGTTTCATATGTAGGTCCATACATGATTAGTTACTTTGTTGATTTCTTGAGTGGTAAAGAGACTTTTCCTCATGAGGGTTATATCCTTACTGGTATATTCTTTGTTGCAAAGCTTGTAGAAACATTGACAACTAGGCAGTGGTATTTAGGAGTAGATATATTGGGTATGCATGTTAGATCAGCTCTAACAGCAATGGTGTATAGGAAGGGACTTAGACTTTCGAGCTCGGCGAAGCAAAGTCACACAAGCGGTGAGATTGTTAACTACATGGCTGTTGATGTTCAAAGGGTAGGTGACTACTCTTGGTATCTTCATGATATGTGGATGCTTCCTCTGCAGATTGTTCTTGCACTTGTGATTTTGTATAAGAATGTTGGAATTGCCTTTGTTGCAACGTTGTTTGCTACAATCATTTCCATTGCTGTCACCATTCCTGTTGCTAGGATACAAGAAGAGTATCAAGACAATTTAATGGCTGCTAAGGATGAAAGGATGAGGAAAACGTCAGAGTGTTTGAGAAATATGAGGATTCTTAAGCTTCAAGCTTGGGAGGATCGATATAGAATAAAATTGGAAGAAATGCGCGGAGTAGAGTTCAAGTGGCTAAGGAAAGCACTCTATTCTCAGGCCTTCGTAACTTTCATGTTTTGGAGCTCACCTATATTTGTTTCGGCCGTCACGTTTGCTACTACCATATTTTTAGGAACCCAGCTTACTGCGGGCAGTGTTCTCTCAGCTCTAGCTACTTTCAGGATTCTACAAGAACCTCTCAGAAATTTTCCGGACTTGGTATCAACCATGGCGCAGACAAAGGTTTCTCTTGATCGCCTATCTTGTTTCCTGCAGGACGAAGAATTACGTGAAGATGCAATTACTGTCTTGCCGTGTGGAACTTCTAACATCGCTATAGAAATTATGGATGGTGTCTTCTGCTGGGACACTTCTTCCTCTAGGACCACTCTATCAGGAATACATATGAAAGTCGAAAGGGGGATAAGTGTAGCTGTTTGTGGCATGGTTGGTTCCGGGAAATCAAGTTTTCTTTCTTGCATCCTTGGAGAGATTCCCAAACTTTCTGGTGAAGTATGTTGTTATTCCTTTGGCATTTGAAATAACATTACTCTTCTTGTATATATCAGTTTTGACAAGATGAACCAATTTATTTTGCAGGTAAGAGTGTGTGGTTCTGCTGCATATGTTTCACAATCAGCATGGATACAGTCAGGAAATATAGAAGAAAATATTCTGTTCGGAAACCCAATGGATAAAGCCAAGTACAAGAATGTTATCCATGCTTGTTCACTGAAAAAGGACCTTGAACTTTTCTCACATGGCGACCAAACAATAATCGGTGATAGAGGTATAAACTTGAGTGGTGGACAGAAGCAGCGGATTCAGCTTGCACGAGCACTCTACCAAGATGCCGATATTTATCTCCTTGATGATCCCTTTAGTGCACTTGATGCCCACACTGGATCAGAATTATTCAGAGTTAGTTTTCCTTAAAAATTAATGACGCTGTTTAAATTAATTGGGTCAGGGTGTTTTTCTTAATATACGACATGTAATGTAACTGCAGGAGTATGTATTGACAGCATTAGCAGATAAAACAGTCATTTTTGTGACCCATCAAGTTGAATTTCTTCCAGCTGCTGATATGATACTGGTATGACTCTATGCTTTTGTCTTGCACATCTTGTGTTTGTGCATTAAGAGGCCTGGTGTGTAATACCTTGAATAACTAGAATTATGGTTGATTTTCACCACTATCATTTCTTTACTACTTTAGAGATATTGTAGGGAAACTTGTGTGAAATATAGGAGTGACTTTGTGAAATTATTGTTATATATAGGATATGAAACGAGACGTTGACAGCTGTAATACAAGTCTTGAGGAAATTATATGGTTGATTTTCACCACTCTCATTTCTTTATTACTTTAGAGATATTGTAGGGAAGCATGTGTGAAATATAGGAGTGACTTTGTGACACGAGACGTTGACAGTTGCGATACAAGTCTTGAGGAAATTATATGACTTTTGGGTCCATATTAAATTGATTTGTGCCCAGTGCCCACAAAGGCTCAGGAGTGAAGCCCGATATTGTTCTGTTTTATAGCAGTTTCCTCCTGAGACAAATTCGTTACTCGTATGATTGTATCAATTAGCCATTATGGTAATTGAATGTTTACTGATATTTCAAAACATTATTTTCAACTATGGCTACATTTCTTCAGTTCCCAACATGTCTTATTTATCTTTGTCTATAATGATGTTTAATTTTTTCAAGGACTATAGGAATAATCCTTTTATTAACGTAAGCCTTAAAATTATGGTTCATATCAAGTGAAAATAATTTTCTCAATTAAATTATTTTTTTCTTTCAATTTTGAAGGTTCTTAAAGAAGGCCAAGTCATACAGACAGGAAAATATGATGACCTTTTACAAGCAGGAACAGATTTTAGATCTCTAGTTTCAGCTCACAATGAAGCAATAGAGGCTATGGACATTCCTATTCACTCCTCAGATGATTCAGATGAAAATGAGTCATTGGATGGATCTATTATGACCAGTAAGAAATGTATTTCTTCTATAAATGATATTGATGGTTTGGCAAAGGAAGTTCAAGAGGGATCATCAGTTCCAACAGCAATTAAGGAAAAGAAGAAGACGAAACGCTCAAAGAAAAAACAGCTTGTACAGGAAGAGGAGAGGGTACGAGGTAGAGTCAACATGAAGGTGTACTTGTCTTACATGGCTGCAGCATATAAAGGCTCATTGATTCCCCTCATAATCATCGCACAAACGTTATTTCAGTTCCTTCAGATTGCCAGCAATTGGTGGATGGCTTGGGCGAACCCTCAAACTGAGGGAGACCAGCCGAAAGTAACTCCCAAGGTTCTTCTTCTTGTTTACATGGCCCTTGCCTTTGGAAGCTCATGTTTCATATTTGTAAGGGCTGTTCTTGTGGCTACATTCGGTCTAGCAGCAGCACAAAAGCTTTTTTTCAACATGCTTAGAAGTATTTTCCATGCTCCGATGTCTTTCTTTGACTCTACACCGGCTGGAAGGATCCTGAATCGCGTAAGTTTTCTTGTTTTTTCCCTTCCTCTTTATTTTTTTGTTCTTCTACATCATGTGATGGATTATCTTTATTCCCTCAGGTTTCAGTTGATCAAAGTGTTGTGGATCTTGACATTCCTTTTAGACTTGGAGGGTTTGCTTCATCAACGATACAGCTTATTGGCATTGTTGCTGTAATGTCAGAAGTTACATGGCAAGTTTTGCTCCTAGTAATACCAATGGCAATTATTTGTCTGTGGATGCAGGTATTTAGAGATCTTGCAGCATAAACTTTCATCTTTCAATCTGCTTTTCAAAAAGATTTCTTTAGCCAAAAGTCAAGCCATGAAGGATAAAATAAGCCCCATTTATCATAAAGAGAAGATACATTGACAAAGGACAAGAAATCTTCCAATAATACATTGCATCTTTGTGTTTGCCTGTGTTGTGGTTTTATATTTTCATTTTTGACCATGAACTAATTCCTTGCAGAAATACTACATGGCTTCCTCAAGGGAACTCGTACGTATTGTAAGCATTCAAAAATCTCCAATTATACAACTTTTTGGTGAATCAATTGCTGGAGCAGCAACCATCAGAGGGTTTGGACATGAAAAAAGGTTCATGAAGAGGAACCTCTATCTTCTGGATTGTTTCGCACGACCATTCTTCTGCAGTGTTGCAGCTATTGAGTGGCTTTGCCTGCGCATGGAATTACTTTCGACTTTTGTATTTTCATTCTGCATGGTATTACTTGTGAGCTTTCCCCATGGAAGTATAGACCCTAGTGAGTTTTTTTTCTTTCTTCTGATTAATTAATTTCCTATGCTCACAAATATCTAACAATATTCTGTTGCTAATCACTGTTACTTTTCTGCTCAGGCATGGCTGGACTTGCTGTGACGTATGGTCTGAATTTAAATGGACGTTTGTCTCGCTGGATACTTAGCTTTTGTAAACTTGAAAATAAAATTATATCTATTGAAAGAATTTATCAATACAGTCAAATTCCTAGTGAAGCGCCAGCAGTTATCGAAGATTCTCGCCCTCCTTCCTCATGGCCCCAGAATGGGACAATCCAACTAATTGATCTGAAGGTACCATCTCAGTTTTAAATTAAGTATGCTCTTTGTTCTTCACTTCTTTATGTAGACCCATGTAGTCCATGCCTATACTCTTTTGTATTTAATTTCGATTTTAATCATTTTATTGTTTATTTCTTTCTGGAAGAATCTTATGTTTTATTTCTGTCACACAAGATTAGAGTCTATGCAAACTCTTGGCGATGAGCCTTGCATCAAAATCTTTATTATGATTTTTCAACTGCAATTGGATCTTTCTGGTGATGATCCACCTCATTTTCCTTCTACTGTTTCTCTTGAAGGTTCGGTACAAGGAAAATCTTCCCTTGGTGCTTCATGGAGTATCCTGCACATTTCCTGGTGGGAAGAAGATTGGAATAGTTGGACGAACTGGCAGTGGCAAATCAACTTTGATTCAGGCATTATTTCGTTTGGTTGAACCAGAAACCGGGAGTATTCTCATAGACAACGTTGATATCTCACGGATTGGCCTTCATGACCTTCGTAACCATTTGAGTATCATACCACAAGATCCAAACTTATTTGAAGGGACCATTCGAGGTAATCTGGATCCTCTTGAAGAACATTCTGATAAAGAGATTTGGGAGGTTAGTATAGTAATATTACTTAGTTTCATTTAAATAATTGCACTGGGTTTGTGTAATAATGACTCCAAAGATTAACAATGACTACCTTAAGTAGGAGTAGGGTGGTTGTTCTCTTTTTGATTTCTTCGAGTTTAACTTCTCACAGGCTCTAGATAAGTCTCAGCTTGGAGATATCATCCGCGAGAAAGAACAAAAGCTCGATACACCAGGTAAGAAGCCCCCCAAAACTGGAATATTTCCTGTATATTCTCTTCGCCAACCCCTCAGAAAAGAAAAAGAGAAGGTAAAATATTGAGTTACAGGTAGCTATCTTAACATTTGTTTCAAATTTTCAGTGCTAGAAAATGGTGATAATTGGAGTGTAGGACAGCGGCAACTTGTTTCTCTTGGCCGAGCTCTTCTCAAGCAATCAAAGATACTTGTACTTGATGAAGCAACAGCATCTGTTGATACTGCTACTGATAATCTTATCCAGAAGGTTATCCGGAAAGAGTTCAGAGACTGCACTGTGTGCACTATTGCGCATCGTATTCCTACTGTTATTGACAGTGATCTTGTTCTAGTACTCAGTGACGGTATGTATTGTTGTATGCTATTCTTTAGCCTTTCTGCATTTTCTGACAGTATAATAAAACAATTTCTTTTAAGTTAAATGTTGAAATCTCATGATGTTAACTTTTGACATTTTTTGCAGGCCAAGTTGCAGAGTTTGACACTCCGTTGCGGCTATTAGAAGATAGGTCATCCATGTTTTTGAAGTTGGTGACTGAATATTCATCGCGATCAAGTGGCATACCGGATTTTTAAACAAGTTGAAAATGTCACGAAAAGTTAGTAGCGGAAAGAGCTGAAGAACCTTCAGAGATAGCAACAGCAAGAGTGCAAAACAAACCAAAAGTTGAAACGGTGATGACGCTTGCGTTGCTGCCACTGCTGCAATTAGCACAGGCAGAGACACAAAAAGAACACACACATGCGTCAATCAAAAGTTGAAACTGTTATGATTTTGATTCATCCTTTTTGAGAAACACTGAGGAATGAATTCATGCACGGTTGACATGCTTTGTGTTACAAGCAAGATATGCTGTTACAGGAAGGTTAACATGTGGCGTCTGCGTCTGAATTGGGATCAATTATGTACAATAAAGTAGTTTCGAGAATGAGCAATTAGGTTTTTTGGCTTTTTGCTTAGAGAAATGTAGAGTTGGAACTAGTTTTGTGTATTCCACGGTTTTGTTATTAGCAGTGAGTAATTCAAAATGAAAGGCATTTCTAAGCTGAAATTTTGACTCCATTCTCTGCCTCCTACATGGCTACTCCATAGTTGGGCGATTACTTTTCATATATTATCGCTGATAATATAATTTATATATCATATAATTCACTTCTGAATATTACATGCTTGAAATACAAGGCTTCCACACTCAAACATCAGGAATATCTTCCACAAGCATGGTTGAATATTTAAAATTCTTTGTAACTCACATGCGGTTGATTTCAGAAGCTATAGTATGGCCATCTCCAATGTGAATATTTCCTCCAAGCTTTCAAGGGCCTTAAGCAAATATTTCTAACGTGTTATACTTGCATAATACAATAACTATTGCCATATAACTGATGTTTAGATAATACTATTTATTTTGGGAAATAAAATTTACACACGACTTCCTCAATTTTATATTCTATATCAAATGATGGAGATATTTTATTTACAGGAAATATATAATATAGAGTAGCAACCAATGAAATTGGGTCTAGTGGAAAAAACTAGACTCTCACAACGTAGTGAATCTGAGTTTGAATCTCTACGCTATAAGAGATAGTCACATTTAATATCTGCTATTTATTCATTTTATTTTTAATTTTTATATTTTCGACTAAATAACTTTTTAAAAATTTTTTAAGAAATATCAATAACTTTTCATTTGAAACACCATTCAAAAAATATCAATAATTTTTATATTTTCAACTAAGATTCATTAGGATAACAAAAACCTCAAGGTTCAAAAAACACTAAAAGATGTACGTATATTATCTACTAACAAAATCATGACATAGGTAATAACATTCGAATTTAAATTTATGTGGAATTCAAACTGAATCCTTACGAAACACATTTATAAGAATAATGATAATAAATTCTTGAGTATATAATTCTATAACGTGAAACAAATCTCATCGGAACGATAATATTATAAGTAGGAAATACAATACAGCTTCTGAAAGTTAATTTGACATATATATTTTTAAGAAGAAGAAAAAAACTTTAAACTCAAGGAGGGTGTATGTTTGAAAAAATAAACGGAAGGGGGTGTATAAGAATAAAAGAGGTGTTAATAGGTCTGGGCCAAATGCAAGATGGAGCCCAATATACCAGTAGTAGCCTAGTTGGTCGCCGACGCTGGCGTGCACCCTCCGGCCATAGTAGAATAATAGCATTTCTGTGTTCCCTCTCTCTCTTCTCTCTCTTATTGCTTCTGTTGTTTTGCGTTGTGTTGAGAACGGTAAGATGCAAGCCATTACGAGGCGCTTAGGGCACCAATCACTCAAGTCCTCAACTTCGCTCAAATCCATCTATCCAATTTCCGATCACTGTTCGTATAACTAACTAACTCATCTTCCCTTATAAATTATAATGCATCCTTCTCAATTAGCTTTTTAATTTAATTAAGGTAATCGTAATTGCAGATTATGGTGTGGATCACGAACGTTACGTATCCACCGTGGCTACCAAGGGCGTTGGCCACCTCGTCCGCAAGGGTACTGGTGGACGATCATCTGTCAGGTTAATCGCATTCTCTCTTTCCTTTATCATTCAACTCTCATTCATTCATCATTTTTTTTCTAGGTTTTATTTCAATTTTTATTTTGTGAATTTTAATTATAAGATTGACATTGACAACAAAAAATACTCATTTCTGTTGGTTTAGGTCCTACATTTTCCAGTAACAAAATTAGGTTGTTAATGGAGCGCTTTTAGTTATCAGTTTTCTATATGAGTTTTTGAGCTCTCGAGGTATTTGAATTTGATGGACGTCTAGTGTGGAAAGAAATGAAAATGGTTAAGTCCTTGATTTATTGAATCAGCTCATGTATGAGTGGTATAAATGGGGCCTGATTTTTTTTTTTTTTCGTTTAAGGGTGTTGCTATAGATGCAGACTCAGTGTTTTGACCTTGTTGGACTTGCATGAGCAACAAAGAAAAACTAAAGCTCTGATAATGATTGGCAAGCTATGAAGCATAAATCCCTCTCCAAAGTACTGTGTCTGCGTGTCAGACATGTTTAAGACACCAATACTTCTCAGATATACCTTGGATATGTGTTAGACACCTGCTAACAGTGTCCAATTAATTTTTTTTTTTTTTGGTTTCGAACACCAGCACTTTTCATAAACAATGCACGTGCCAAGAGACTGAGCCGACACCTGCTCTGCCAAACACTTCTCGGACACTCCTTACTCTAAAATAAATTAGATCTTTTACTCTTTGGGACAAATGGTAAAAGGATGTCTCTTATAATTATTTTGTGAGGCTCATTGTCAAAGGATTAACTAGTTGTTATTAAAGACATAATTCATTATCTTAGGATTATTTATGCGAGGATTGCATTATAAATGATTCCTCTGAATCTAAGTATCTAAGTATTCTTCATAGCTGGCAAGTGAAGCCAACTGCTAACGGTTTCACCATTAACTGTTAATTTTAGGCCCTGTATTAAAGTATTTGTGTGGTTTGGATAAAGTTTGTGCACTTCAGAAAATCTCATGAAGTTTTCAAGAAATGAAGTTGCGTTGCTTAGTTCAATTTGATATTCACGAAATTGTGGAAACATTGTAAGATTAGTTGGATGCAACTGTAGCTTGATTTTGCATGTTTAGGAAGGGCTAGACACTACAAATAATCTTTTGGATTATCACCAGTTCATGATTCTTAATATTATGTCTTCTTGAAGTTATATCATGGATGTTTCTCGTTTATTGTGCCATTCTCAATCTCAATGTAGGTCTGCAGTTTAAAGGCTATGATTTATTTGTTTCGGGATGTGTTTGGCTTTGTTCTTTTGCATTCTGATTGAATTGAAAGTGTTATTTTGAAAATTCTTCTTGTAGTATGAGTTATAGTTTATTAACTTTAAGATTAGGAGCGTGCTGAGGTTCAAATTCTTTTTCTGACCATTTTACTTGCCTCAAATTTTATTTTTTCCATTGGTTTTTTGAGTGAATATAGGATTCAGAAGGTTTTGATCTGTGTTAAAGTAGTATTGTTCTTATAAATGGCTGGTAGACAGTTAAAGTAATGCTTGAAAGCAATTCCTTGTGCAGTGGTATTGTTGCTACAGTATTTGGGGCAACTGGATTCCTTGGTCGATATGTTGTCCAACAACTTGGTAAGTCTGTCGGTTGTATAATTTTTTCAAAGAAAATTTACCAGAATATTGTGACAAAACTTAAATATTTTATTGCTTGTTTTTGGGGATGCTGTTCCCCTCTTCCAGCCAAAATGGGATCTCAAATCCTAGTTCCTTTCCGAGGCTCTGAAGATAGTCCTCGTCATCTCAAGCTGATGGGAGATTTAGGACAGGTATCATTTGATATTGTTTAAATACGTGTAGAACTTTTGCCTTTTCTTTCTACTTGATGATTGGAAAGTAAGTAGTGCTATTTTCGTAGGCTATTTCTATTCCGTATTTGTGCTAATCTTCCAGTGGTCAATATACCCAGGTTGTTCCCATGAAATACAATCCAAGAGATGAAAGTTCGGTTAAAGCTGTAATGGCTAGGGCTAATGTTGTCATCAATCTTTTGGGTATGCATCTCATGTAATACTGCCACGTGAATGTTTATGAATGTCAGAGTATGTGACTTTTTGTCTCATATTCATTTCGGCATATTTGTTTGTTGGCAGGAAGGGATTATGAGACAAGAAACTACAGCTTTGAGGAAGTGCACTATCACATGGCCGAGAAATTTGCAAAGGCATGTTCTTTCACAGTTTGTAATTTTGTTCTCATCCTATATCATCATGTTAATGTCTTAACTCTTAAATTATGAATCACTTACTCACTACTCTCTCTCTCTCTCTCTCTCTCTCTCGCTATAAATATATATAAGAACTCTTTTTTGGCTTACATGTCTGTATACTGATGTTTATTTTCAATAATAAGTAATAGCAGCACATTTCTAAATCTTAAAAAGAAAATGAATTTAAATATAGCCTCCAATGTTGATAAAATACGCCGTTAACTGTGAAATTTAGGATGTTGGTGAAGTTATGAGAGAAAGGGGCAAAATAAAGTCATCTTGACATAGTTACCATAATGTTTTTCTCAAGAATCGACTGGGTATTATTATGAGATCTGGTCAACTAAAAATGATGCCAAGCATCAAATATGGAACATGTCCAAACTCTTCAGTGTGACTCTCAAACTGCATATTGACTCTTATGTTTTTTAATCATTCCTGATTGGATTGGGTTTAACTATTTTAAAATAAAGTCTTCCAAAATGATTATTGCATCAATCAAAAAATTTATGATTCAGTAGGTTGAATTATGACTTACCTGAGGAAAATATTCAGTTTAGAGGTTCAACGCAGTTTCCATGGGCTCAGAAGCCTCTTGCAAATTTTAGGTGATATCTACAATGGTTTTGAGTTATACGACAAGCTTGACTTGGCTTAGTTTTTGGATCTTTATTATTATTATTATTATTATTATTATTATTATTATTATTATTATTATTATTATTCTAATATCTGTAATTTCCTAATTTGATCTGATATTCAATATTTGTATTAGTAAATAATCTGAGTTGATGCAGATTTCCAAAGAGCATGGTGGTATCATGCGTTTCATTCAAGTTTCTTGTTTAGGTGCATCTCCTTCATCTTCTTCCAGGATGCTTAGATGTAAAGCAGCTGCCGAGGAAGCAATTTTAAGAGAATTACCTGAGGTACACTCAGTTTCTTGTTTCGTTTTCATATGAAAAAGGAGCAACTATTCTCTCTAATGATCTTTTTACATTTGAAGCCTAACAAATATTGGATATATTTTTGTCTCTTGTTTTGATAGGCTTTTGGGTAAATGATTAAGGATTTGAAAAAAAAAATCCTTAACGATAGAGATAGATGCCAATGACCAATCAATAATACATTATTCTATGAACTAGTAAATTAAAAGTTATTGATTCATTATTTGTATGGTTTTGGGGTTTATCTAGCTGTCTTGTGAGTATTGAGTAAAAAGGAAATTTGATAGCATTCTTGCTACTTTTTCAGAATTTCTTCAGTAAGTATATTTTGCCCTGTTTAAGCACTGATGGATTGTGTATATCTGGTAACGAAATAGACATACATTATTTTCCATGTGAATGGTGAAATGAAAATATTTGCATACATACAGTTGAAATATTGCGATCGTCATGCTTTGGTATCTTGCATGATAATTAATTGTAGAATTCTTAATATCAACCTTTACAGGCTACGATCTTGAGACCTGCTGCTATGATTGGTACAGAAGACCGGATTTTAAACCAATGGGCTCATTATGCAAAGAAGTATGGCTTTCTTCCATTGATGGGGAATGGGAACACAAAGTATGTGTAAATCTATCAAGCAATTACTCTAAGCTTCAATATTTCTACCAAAGTAAATTGTATTTGTTGTGGTTCTTCTTCCTCTTGGCATTGAAATTCGTGTTTCTTATTTTTTTCTGACTTGCAATTATTTCAGAATCCAACCTGTATACGTTGTTGATGTCGCCGCCGCACTTACTGCAGCCTTGAAGGATGATGGCACTAGCATGGGAAAGACTTATGAACTTGGTGGTCCTGAGATCTTTACTGTGCATGAATTGGTAATCTCTGACTTATCCTCTTATCTGTGCATATCTTGTCAAAACAATAGATATTAAAAATGTTTGAAGAAATCAGTGAAATGATGTATGATAGAAAGTGAGAGTAAGTTGGCAAAACTGAGAAAAATGATATCTGTGTTTGTAATCCTTTTGTTTCTGAAATTACAGAATGTACAGTGATTAGAGTATTTGTTGAGAAGTCTATCCAACTAACTCAAGAGTATCAGTGACAGCACTAACTGCTTAACTAGATGACAGAAGCTTCTAGAACAAGCTGCACGAGCATAACATCACAGCAATACACTCTAATAGTATTTCTCTAACAATGCAGAATCTTATGTTAAATGCAGGCAGATATTATGTTTGATGTGATTCGAGAATGGCCTAGATATGTGAATGTGCCTCTTCCCATTGCAAAGGTGTGCTCACTTCTTCATTAGTTGATTGCTTGTCTACGTACTTAAGAACTGTCATGGATGAACATCTTTTTGGCTTGGAGGGTTATTATTATGCTTTCAATATTTATATACAATACAATTCTAGGACTCTCACATTTATTGAGTTTCATGCACGCTTAATTCATTTCTTAATGTATACTGTTCATGTAGTTGGGTGGGGTGTCATTTCTGGTAACGAGGCAATCTTCCCCACTGTTGAAGTAAGATTAGTCAAAGACACGTATAAATTTGTATTTAGTGCTAATTTGCTGTGTTTTATATGCTATTTGGGGAAGCCATTAGGATCGGTAGGAGTTTGGGCAGTATGCAAGTGGTTCTAGGTTTGAACTTTGTTGCCTTTATTGTACACAAAATAATGCTTTTTAAAAAAATGTGGTTTTTGGTGGTATCTGTGTTAGTAGCTCACGATCTCATCTGTGATTTGAACAACATCTATTACTTGGTCCTCTTCTGTTATTTTAGTACAAGGTCCCTTTTTCTTTTCGCTGTGCATTCTTTTCTGAACAGCAATTTAGCCGTGCATTATTAACAGCTTGTGGGAGGGGATGCTCAGTTTCTTACTGAGAATGAATTTTGTCACTTTGATGTTATCATATGCCAACATTGTGTGGTCATGATTGATTTCAGGCATTGGCAACACCGAGGGAATTATTGTTAAATAAGGTCCCCTTTCCTCTACCCAAGCCTGAGTTGTTCAACCTGGATCAGATCAATGCTTTTGCAACAGATACCGTAGTTTCAGAAAATGGTGAGTTCCCTACTTTATCACAAGGGCTTTGATTATAGAATTATCTTTCAATATGGGGTCCGACATTTTCTGTTTGATGAAATTTGCAGCTTTGACATTCAATGATCTTGGAATTGTTCCCCATAAGCTGAAGGGATACCCCATTGAGTATCTTATTTCATTGAGGAAAGGTGGTCCACGATTTGGTACTACAGTCAGTGAAAAAGTCTCTCCAGATGATTGGCCGTAAGATTCTTTGGATATTTAGTCCCGGGCCATTTTTCTTTGTCTTGCCTGTATTATCACCATTTCATTTCAGTATTTAAAAATGATCGGAAAAGCTTAACTTTTTGTATCTTCCTGTCATAATGTAGAGTGGGTAATCATGTCTGTTGATGATAATAAAATCCAGATACCTGATTTATGAAAACGCCATTGAATCAAATTCATATTTCTAATTGGAATATTGGATGATATTTTATGTTCTTGTACTTGTACTTGTTTTTGTTTAGTTCTTAATCTGGTTCGAACTTCTAATCAGCCTCCCTTCTTAACCCGGTCTTCAACAGCTCAGGGTAAAATTCGTACATTTAAAGAAAAACAACAAATAATTTTATAAATTTAAGAATAAATCATCAAGGTAGTTTCTAAATTATTACACTCTTTCTAAAATTAATTAGTTGTTAAGAGTATATGAAATTCGTCAATTTATTCCTTTAAGTATATGAAAATGACATTTTAGTCTCCAACATCGTCACTTTAGTCCCTTAAGTATATGAAAATCTCATTTTAGTCTCTAACATACGGCTAAATTGGTGGAGGGTAGGGCTCAGTTTGAGCGTTTACATGGGGAGGGAATGACTTTAAATAAAAAGAAGAATGAAAGAAAGTCAATAGGGGTTTAATTTTTTTTAAAATATAAAATCATTCTAAATTGAGGGAACTAAAAAAATTATTAGACAATGATTTTAGATGAAATAAATAAACTTTTCAAATTTTTCATCTTCTATAATAATTTTAAAATTATATCAAGTTACATGCATCACATTTTAATTTTCTAGAAAAATTTATTTCTCTTCTTCTCCTCATTCGCATTCAGTTATGCAGTTCATAACGTCAAAATTGAATAATTAAGTAAAATAATATATCTAATTTCTACTACCATTAGTTGGAGATTGAATAGACTAGATCAGTAAGTTATAGCTTTCAATTTTATTTCCATTTAATGTGGTGTTTTATGTGTGTCGGCTGCACTTTAACATCAGGAAGATGGCACTATGCCAAGGAATTCTCTTGCCGACGTGAATTAAAAGTCTCATTACATGAATAAAAATGTCTCATTTATATTATTAATTAATAGAATATTAATTCATTTATTATTATCATTTTTTCATTGACATATATATATATATTACTTATATATTAACTCATTTAATTATTCAACTAATTATTACTTCATTAATTACTATTATTAATATAAATATTTTAATAAATAAAACTTAATTTGTACCATTCAAACGAAACACAACCCAAATGGAGTACAATTGAAAAATTAATTAAATTTAAATTAAAAAAAGTATAATTTTTCCTAAAAAAACAAACAAAAACTTTTTATCTATAAAATATCCACCCTATGCTAGTTGCTAGTTGCTACTACTACATTTGATATAAAAAACAACAAACTAACAAACTGTGTACCACCAGAGTTTGACACCAAAAGTACAACAATACTTTAAGTTGAAAGCATTTTTCTTACGAAGAAAACCTTGGTGTTTTGGAGCAGGTGGGCGGCAGACAACGCAATTTAAGCACTCTTAACAATAATTAGAGGAGAGAAGCATTTACTATTTTCTATTCTTTTGTAAAAAAAAA